>CM038043.1:130724012-131291512 GCA_021397845.1 Areca catechu
TCTAGGTCCTAATCTGCATGCTGATCTTCTAAAATTCATATAAAATTCCCTACAACTTATTTTAATCTGAAACTCGGGAATTAATCACTCAACCACACATATAAAACATATAAAAAAAATTGCATGCATATTAGTTCCCCATCATTTGGTATCAGAGCTTAGATTAGGACTTATTTTCTGCAATTTTTCAGTATGTATATACTCTGTTATTTTAATTATTTCTCCTTGTTAAAAACTCTAAAAACTCTGAAATTTATTTTCCTAGATTTACCATAATTCACAGTAATTTTAAAAATTTTTCCAGATTTTATTATGGCCTGTGAATTTTCTGCAAGCCGAAATAGGGCCTACAAATTTTCGGCTCTGTTTTTTTTAGCAAGACAAGTTTGGAAGTTTTAGGATTTTGTTTAGGAGTTTTTCAATATTTCTTAATTTTAGTATATTTCCAGTATATTAGGCCATGATTTGCAAGTTTTCTTCTATTTAAAAAATACCAAAAAAAAAATACATATTCTCCAAAAATACCAAAAAAAATATCTAAACCCTAATTTGCATCCTCATCTGCCTGCCATCATTGCATAATTTACTTTTAAGGGCACTCTTGCTATATCAGATGGGGGGAGGATTTGATCACCTCTCCTTAGCCCAAAACCACATCCCTTGCATTCAGTCCCAAGCCTTAACCTAAAATTAATTAGACTTAATTTGCCCTGGTGGGCTAGGGACACCAACTGGTCAGTTCCGGGCTAGTGTTAGATCACTGTGTCAAGTTAACCTGTGTGTGCCTTGTGCTCAGTGTCTAGAACGGTGGTTTAGGGATTCAATCTCGAAGGGCTTGTGTGCTGGTCCGCCTACCTGGCCAATCTCTGATTGGTGTCTAGGATTGGCAATCAGGGACCTAACACTCCCCTTACACCTGCCTGGCTGAGTACAGGGTTACTATAGGCTAGTTTGCCACCCTGATTGAGCATCTAGTTTGGACTCTAGGTCTAGTCAGCTATAGTCGGTCTGATCGAGTCTTGCATGAGCACTAGATTAGGAGTTTCATATCACCCACCTCCTTCACAAATGTCTGAACCCATGGAAAATTTACAAGCCCAAATAAAAGCCCTAGCTGATCAAATGGCCCATATGACTACCCAGTTAACTCAGTCTGCTACCCAAACCAACAATAGAATTGACCATCTTGCCAATAGGTTTGACCAGTTAGGAGGCTGTGTAGGGACCATAGCAAGAACCCATGGGTCACGATCTGAGCCAGATCCTAAGTCCCCTCAACCTAGGAGAACCCCAAACCCTGATCTATACCATGAGGTCGAACCTAGGAGAGCCCTTATCCTGATCCGTACTACAATCCTCAACCTAGGAAGACCCCAAACCCTGATCCATACCGAGAGGTTGAACCTAGGAGAGCCCCTCAGCCTGACCCATACTATAATCCTGAACCTAGGAGGACCCTAAACCCTGAACCATATCATGAGGTTGAACCTAGGAGAGCCACTCAGCCTGACCCATACTATGATACTGAACCTAGATCCTATGACTCTAGATCCTATTTACCCACATCCTATAAGCCTAGTATACCCATAACCTATAGATCTTATGACTTCAAATCCTCTGACTCTAGAATCTACGAACCCATATCCCATGAGTCCAATAGACCCAAGACCTATAGAGCTGAACCCAAATCCTATGACCCCAGATCATATAATCCCATGACCCATAGATCTGCACCCTTATCCTATGAGTCTAGGGAGCCCATAATCCCTAGATATCAATCTAGTACTAGTCAGGTTTCCCTTAGTCAACTTGAACCCCATAGGATTAGCACCCCTAAATATGAGCCCAGTAGTAAGCCACTACCCTTTAGACAACTTGAACCTACTAGGATTAGTGTCCATAATCAGAAACCAGGACCTAGCCAATTTTCCCCTAGCCAACCTTCTCCAACCATTCCTGAGATTGACAAGGCTTACATTAACATGGAAGTGTATGAAGCTGATGCAAACTTAGTGGATGAGTATGAGGGAGAAGAGGAGACACCTTTAGATGACCTAGAATTAGCTGACCCAATAGATACCCAGGTAGAAGCCAACCTAGAGGTAGTTGACCTTGACCACATCCAACCTAAAGCTATAGTGGAAGAACAAATAGAGGAAGAGAACCTAGGTACTGCTGCTAGAGCCTTACCTGAGGAAACCATAGAGGAGAGCCAAATTATAGAGTCTAGTCCTAAAATACAAGAACCTGAAGAATTTATTAAGGACTTGATCTCTTTGAATCAGTACCCTCAGGATGAGCCTCCTCCTATAGTTCCCATTAAGGACCTCTTCCCTGAGATTAGTAACCTATCCTTCCATTATGCAAACCCCATAGCTATACCGCAACCTCGTAAGGTTAGCCTCATTAGTCTAGGATTAGTCCCTGACATGCCTTCTTATATCGAACTTTATCCAACTAACTTTGAACCTTTTTCCCTACCCTACCAAACAATTCTGAACCCACTTCCTATTTTCTGCCCTTGCCTAACACCTCCAGCATTTCTAGGATTATTAGATTGCATTTAACTGAGATTAGCATACTGCATGCATTCATCACACATGTTAGGTTTGCATCTTACTTCTGGTATACTCTTTGGAATTTGCTAGGAGTTCACTATAAATTTTCATGTGCATGTCAAGCTAGGATCAAACCTAGAGAACCTATAATCTATTAGGTTTAGATCCAAAGAGTTCAATAAAATTTTCTTCGATAGGAATGCATAGTCGAGTCTTTAGGTGTCAGTATGAGTCCTTTGCATCATCTTGTTAGGAGTCTGCATGTGCCCAGCATGTTCACCACCTGCACTAATTTTGAAACAACTGGCTAATTCCCTAAGATGGATTAAAGAATTTGATGTAGTGGATTCTATCTTGGTTAGGCTTAGGCCTAAAAGAAGCTTCATGCTCGCAGAGCCGGACCTTTTAAAGTGATAGAGAAGGTTGGATCAAATGCCTAGGTGTTAGAATTGCCTTCGGATTTGGGCATTAGTTCTACCTTCAATATTACAGACCTGGTTGAGTATAGGGAACCGGCAGCGATACCTAGTGAGGCCTTTGGACCTATTCCTTTTCATTGTGAGTGACCCTAACCTAGAGTGTCCACAAACAAATTTGGCCTGAGAGAGGAGAACGGATCGAGCGTATCCTGGACGATCAAGCCATCACGACCCAGGGCCATGTCTATCAATGCTTCCTGGTCCGATGGCAAGGCCGGCCAGAGTCGGACGATTCATGGATTTCTCGAGAGGACTTGCAACGCCTCAACCCAGACCTTCTCGAGAGATATATGAGCCAGTCTGACCTTCACTCGACAGGGTCGAGTTCCTCCCACCTCGGGAGAATTGGTGGGGACACCTGAGGCACCAGAATAAGACAGAGATTTTTTCAACCCTCTGTAAATTGATCAATAATTTATGAGTCCATCTGTAATAAGGGCTTAGCTCATCTGAGTCCATTTTAGTTATTATTTGAGTATTTTTAGTTGTTATTTCAGTTCTGTACTAGTCAGCTCATGTTGAGCTAGTTCAGTCCAATGCTAGTCAGCTCATGTTGAGCTAATTTTATTTTTTTGAGTCCTGTCCAAGCATACTGAAGACTCAAGACTATATCATACAAGTGAAGACCAAGTCCAACTAGATTGAAGACATGGAAGTATAGCACAAGTCCAACCCAGCTTGAAGATTTGAAGACCCCAGGAGGAAAATTCAGAAAACCCTGATTTCTTGCAGATGCCCTCCAGATGCCCAGATTCCCTTCCAGATGCCAAAGTATATTCATAGATAAGGGCATCCATGATTCCAGAGGTCCATCTGCATCCTAGCCCAAAGAAATCAAGCCCAGGTGCCAAGCCCAAGCCCCTAAGAAGCAAGATACCAGGGAATATTCCTGCTACCTGGCTACCAGGCCACCCCAGCTTCCAGAGGCCCAAACCCATGCACCCGAGCCCCTTTGGGCCAGCCTTTTGCTGCTCCTAGAAGCCCAACACGCTCCCCTAGGCGTCCTTGGATTCTTGACCAAGTCAAGAAAGTTTTTAGGGATTTTTCTACCTAATATTTCCTTATTTTCTAGCTAGGGTTTGAGAGGGAAAAGGATTCTTATGTAAAGACTTATGTACCCTTACTTGGAGCCCAAGGTTAAGGGTCTATTTAAGGGACCCTAGCCTCTTGTATGAGGAAATTTTTTGATGAATGAAAACCTTGAGTTCTTCTATTGAGTGGTGTGATACCCTGCTGTGTGCATAAAGGGGTTTGTGAGAGTTCTTCTTCCCGGTGTTTGCAATCATCTTCCTGCTGCCAACAAACCCTCCAGATCCCTGGACGCCCACTCCAAAAGAAGCCTTCCCTTGTTGTTTTTCCTTTGTTTTCTTGTTCCTTTGTGAGTTTTCTAACCCCTGATAGGTCGTTTGCAGGTCCCCGAGTTCCTACGAATCCAACGACTCCAGCCAAGCCTCAATCGGATCACTGAGCAGAAAGCCGGGTATCCGCGGGTCTTTGGCTCGATTTTCCAGGCCGCATCCGTCGAGGAACGAGAGACCCTTTTGCTGCGATCTTCACAGACATTGTCAGGTACACCCCTCTACTTCTAGTAGTTTTATTGTAGGAGAACTTGCCCTAACCGAGGCTTCTCAGCCCCGACGATCCTTCTTTTCTACTTTTCTAGGTCCTAATCTGCATGCTGATCTTCTAAAATTCATATAAAATTTCCTACAACTTATTTTAATCTGAAATTCGGGAATTAATCACTCAACCACACATATAAAACATATAAAAAAAATTGCATGCATATTAGTTCCCCATCATCGACTTCGGCCTAGGTGGACCGGTATCCGGGCGCCATCTGGCGAAGGAGCAGGAGGGCCCGGCTCGACCTCGGCCGAGGTGGACCCATCTCCGGGCGCAACCCGGCGAGGGAGCGAGGGGCCGCCAGCTTCGGCCGAGGTGGACCTCTCCTGGGCGGACACCTGGCGGAACGGTAGAGGAGTGCTCGACTTCGGCCAAGGTGGACCAGTATCCGGGTGCCATCTGGCGAAGGAGTAGGAGGGCCCGGCTCGACCTCGGTCGAGCTCGACCCATCTCCGGGTGCCACCCAGCGAGGGAGCGAGGGGTCGCCAGCTTCGGCCGAGGTGGACCCCTCCTGGGTGGACAGCTGACGGAGCGACAGAGAAGTACTCGACATCGACCGAGGTGGACCCGTATCCGGGCGCCATCTGGCAAAGGAGTAGGAGGGCCCGGCTCGACCTCGGCCGAGGTGGACCCGTCTCCGGGTGCCACCCAGCGAGTGAGTGAGTGGCCGCTAGCTTCGGCCGAGGTGGACCCCTCCTTGGCGGACACCTGGCGAAGTGGAGAGGAGTGCTCAACTTCGGCCGAGGTGGACCCGTATCTGGGTGCCATCTGGCGAAGGAGCAGGAGGGCCCGGCTCGACCTCGATCGGGGTGGACCCGTCTCCTAGTGCCACCTGACGAGGGAGCGAGGGGCCGCCAGCTTCGGCCGAGGTGGACCCCTCTTGGGCGGACACCTAGCGGAGCAGCAGAGAAGTGCTCGACTTCGACCGAGGTGGACCCATATCCGGGCGCCATCTGGTGAAGGAGCAGGAGGGCCCGGCTCGACCTCGGTCGAGGTGGACCCATCTCCGGGCACCACCCAGAGAGGGCACGAGGGGCCGCCAGCTTCGGCTGAGGTGGACCCCTCCTGGACGGACACCTGGCGGAGCGACAGAGAAGTGCTCGACTTCGACCGAGGTGGACCCGTATCCGGGTGCCATCTGGCGAAGGAGCAGGAGGGCCCGGCTCGACCTCGACCGAGGTGGACCCGTCTCCTGGCGCCACCCGGCGAGGGAGCGAGGGGCCGCCAGCTTCGGTTGAGGTGGATCCCTCCTGGGCGGACACTTGGCGGAGCGGCAGAGGAGTGCTCGACTTTGGCCGAGGTGGACCAGTATCCAGGCACCATCTGGCGAAAGAGCAGGAGGGCCTGGCTTGACCTCGATCGGGGTGGACCCATCTCCGGGCGCCACCCGGCGAGGGAGAGAGGGGCCGCCAGCTTCGGCCGAGGTGGACCCCTCATGGGCGGACACCTGGCGAAGCGGCAAAGAAGTGCTCGACTTCGGTCGAGGTGGACCTGTATCCGGTCGCCATCTGGCGAAGGAGCAGGAGGGCCCAGCTCGACCTTGGCCAAGGTGGACCCGTCTCCGGGCGCCACCCGGAGAGGGAGCGAGGGGCCGCCAGCTTCGACCGAGGTAGACCCCTCCTAGGCGGACACCTGGCGGAGCGATAGAGAAGTGCTCGACTTCGGTCGAGGTGGACCCGTGTACGGGCGCCAACTGGCTAAGGAGCAGGAGGGCCCGGGTCAACCTCGGCCGAGGTGGACCTGTCTCCGAGCGCCACCCGGTGAGGGAGGGAGGGGCCGCCAGCTTCGGCCGAGATGGACCCCTCCTGGGCGGACACCTGGCGGAGCGGCAGAGAAGTGCTCGACTTTGGCCGAGGTAGACCCGTCTCCGGGTGCCAACTGGCGAAGGAGCAGGAAGGCCCAGCTCGACCTCTACCTAGGTGGACCCATCTCTGATCTCGCTTGTCAAAAAAATTCACGTGGTTCGGACCACGTCCGGCGGGACCTGAGACATGCCACGTCAGCGTAACAGCCATATCAGTTGCCCCCCATCCCCTCGTTCCGCCAAGGCGTCGTGCCTCAGAACGTGGGGATTTAATGTGGAGATGATGTGGGGAAGGTGAAAATCTCGTGCCATAATTGCCACGATCCTCGTCTCCATTCCTTGTTACGCCCGAGGTCCTATGAGAGGTTGCCACGCATCGCGCTTCCGGTGGCCATTAATGCGCTATTTCGAAAAGGAGGCAGTTTCTATCGAACCGAAGCCTTGATGTCGGACGTGCGTCCACGCGGCATCCATCAGGTGGTTCGGAATGGAATGAGGGGTACGGCCGCTGTCGATCGAATTTGAAAAGGAGGGGGACTTTCTGGAAATGAAGTCCCTCCACTTTCTCGTGCTCCGCCGGCAGTTGCAGTGGGCTTTCCTTCACCTTCCGGGGCTGCCACTTCTTTTACACAGAGTATTTTGGTGAGTGCCCGCGTCTTCTTCCCCTTTCCGTCTCTCAGCCTTAGCAACTTTCCTGCACCCTTTCTTCTCCCTTGGCGCGTCGTTGTCATGTTTCTTCCAATCCGGACGAGGCCGGTCCATCCCGGCCGAGGACTCCATCACCTTCTTCCTCGGAAGGGGAGGTGATCCCGGACGAGATCCGCAGGCGGCTCCAACCCGGGGGTGTAACCATAGGCGTCCCTAGGGGTCCTAAGTCTCCTCCTGTAGTTTCCGCTCGTCCAATTTCTTCTCTTCCTCCTCCGGCCATCTCTCCCACTGGTCCCTCCGGTCACGTCTCAACGATGACCGAAGATGACCTTTCTCTGCTCTGGGAGGTCTACGGTATCCCGGAGTCGATTCATCTTTCTCTCCCGTGGCCCGGAGATCGAGTGACCTTAAGCGGCCCTGGGCGAATAGCTTTCTATGAGGACTTCCTCCTTGGGGGTCTTCGGTCCCCCCTTCATCCTTTCTTCCTTTCCTTTCTCAGCCACTACCGGTTGGTCCCGGCCTAGTTGGCTCCAAACGCCATTCGGGTCATTTTTGCCTTCATAGTTTTCTGTCACTTCCACGGGTTTGTTGCCCGTTTCTCCCTCTTCAGGGCTCTTTTCATCCTGAAGCGCTATTCCATCGATGATGGTGGTGGCACATCTCACCTCGGCCTAGGTGCCTCATGTTCGACCTCTCTTCCTCTATCAAGGGTTGGAAGAATCGGTTCTTTTTTGCCTTGGTCGAGGACGTCGACTGGGCCTGGAGCGAGCCGGATCGGTCTCCAAATCGGAACTCCCAAGTCGACCCGGCAGACCAAGAGGTCTTCTCTCAGCTGCTGAGTGATGCGGTCCCGACGCTCGATGTCCTGCTCTTGGAGCAGAACTTGTTCGAGGCGAGAATCAGTCCCATCTGGGAGCTGGGTGAGGCTCGGGCTTCCCTTTCACCTCGCACTCCCCTCTTCTTTTTTTTTGACTGGTTCGACTGACCTCTACTTCCTTTCAGGTATGAAGTTTTCCTTGGAGAATCTGCTGGAGGGCCTGCACAGAGGGATGTCACCGAGGGGACCGAACCTGCGGCGAAGAGGGCTCGTACCGAGGCGAGCCGGGAGCCCGCGCCGATCCCCACCTCCGGTCCCGTGATGGTGGCTCCCGCATCCAGGCCGCCTCGAACCCAGGCGCCCGACGTCCCTATCGTCGACCTCGACAAGGTCATGGAAGAGGGGGGGCCAGTCCCTTCCCGGGCAACGTCTACTTCAGCCGTCGCTCCAACTGCTCCCACGGTGGTCACCAGCACGACGACGGCTCCGCTGATGGCTGCTCTGCCCGATGAGGGGACGACTGCCTCTGCTGCTGCTGACTCGTCTGCCCTGCTGCTGAACTTCACCAGCCGGTGCTCCGTGATCCATGACCAGGGCCTCGCGGAGAAGGTCATGGAGTTTGCCTGCACCTCCCGGGACCACCGACTAAGGGGCGGCTGAGACTATAGCTATGCCCTGCTCGGAATCCTTCTGCAGCTCTTCATGGTAAGTCCCGAGCTCGGAGCCCTTCCTTTTAAAGTTCCAGTTGGGTTCTGCCTAACCTTTCTTCTTCTGGCGCAGATCGGGACCGACGTGCTGCTGCTGAGGAACTTCCTCGTCGGGTACGCCAAGAAGGACACCGAGAAGGAGGAGAAGCTCAGCAAGCTCGCAGCCAATGTCAAAGACCTTATGAAGAAAGGGGTCGAGCTGCGAGGGAACAACCAGGCCCTCCGATTTGACCTGGCCCGCGCCGAGGGGCGCATCAAGGAGCTTGACACCTCCCTGTCCGAGGAGAGGATCTCGAGCCAGCGCTGCACAGAGGAGGACGCGGTAGAGAAGACCCACCTCAGGGCTCAGTCCCGGTCACTGGAGTGCCGGGTGGAGGAGGTTCGAAAGGAGCTGAACGCGGCTAAGGAGAAGAGCTCCTACGTCAACGGGCTGCTAGAGGCATCGAAGCGGGAGGCACAGGAGGCCGTCCTGAAGATCCGGGCCTTCGAGGAATACATCGCGGAGGTTCGGGAGGCTGTCATGGACTCCTTTATGAAGGGGTTCCAGGTATGCCGGGAGAAGGTAAGCTTCTTCTACCCCGAGCTTGACCTCAGCGGGGTAGTCCTCGGTGGCAAGAGGCAGGAGCCCAGTGGAGAGGCTCCGACGGTAGCTGGTGATGAGGCTGCAACTCCAGAGCAGCCCCCCGAGCAGCCACCCGTCGACGGTGCAGGCGGAGAGAGTGCGCCTCAGCCCGAGGAGGATGCCACCGCGCCGAAGTAGCCTCCCCGACTCTGCGGTCTTCTTCTTTTCTTTTATATATATTTTTTTCCTTTCGAGGACTCTCGGCCTGCCGGGACTCCTTCACTATATCCACATTTCTAAATCAATGAAACTTCTTGTTCAGCAAATCTTGGCTTCGTTTTCTCTTCCTTTTTCTTTTTCTTTTTTTTTTTTTTTGAACTGAATGTTGGTTTGGGGCATCGGGACTAAGTCCTGTAGTGCATTCTGAGCCGAGCTCACGAGCAGGCTGAGTCCTGCCCCACCCTTCAGACTGAAGTTCGGGACTTCCGGACTGAACGCTGGTGGAGCAGGCTTTGTGCGAGCCCTGCACAGCTTGTCGGTTCATCCTCTGGGACTGCGTGGGCGAGCTTGGTTCTGCCCTGCCTTCCAGACCGAAGTCCAGGACCTCCAGACTGAACCCCGGGGCCGTAGGCTTTATTCGAGCCCTGCATGGTTTGCCGGGCTGTTCTCCGTGACTGCATGGACGAGTTTGATTCTGTCCCGCCTTCCAGACCGAAGTTCGGGACCTCCGGACCGAACCCCGGGGTCACAGGCTTTATCCGAGCCCTGCGCGGCTTGCCGGGCTATTCTCCGGGATTGCGTGGGCGAGTTTGATTCTGCCTCGCCTTTCAGATCGAAGTCCGGGACCTCCGGACTAAACCCCGGGGTCGCAGGCTTTATCCGAGCCCTGCACGACTTGTCGGGCTATTCTCCGGGACTGTGTGGGTGAGCTTGGTTCTGCCCCGCCTTCCAGGCCAAAGTCCGGGACCTGTCGCCTTCTCGGGTCTTCGGCCACACCCGTGTTCACCGAACTCAAAGCTAAGTGGCTCTCTCCCTACGAGGTGAGAAGAAGCATTTGAAGCAAAAGGATTTCATTGCAGGAGTTCAAGGAACCTTACACTATTGGTAATACATCCTCAAGTTTGAGGCATTCCAGGTCCGAGGGAATCGGGACCCTCCTAGCTCCTCCGGGTAGTAGGCCCCGTGAGGGAGAACTTCCGCCACCCTATAAGGGCCTTCCCAGTTCGGGGAGAGCTTCCCGCACTCCCGTGGCTGGGAAGCTTTAGCCCGCCGGTGCACCAGATCTCTTGGACGAAAGGACTTCGGTCGCACCCTGGAGTTGTAGTACCTGGCCACTCGCTGCCTGTATGCTGCCATTCGGACTCGAGCCTTGTCCCTCGTCTCCTCAAGGAGGTCCAAGTTCAGCAGCATCCTGGCAGGATTCTCCACTTCATCATACTACTCCACGTGCAAGGTGGGTAGGCTGAGCTCTATCGGGATAACCGCTTCAGCTCCGAAGACGAGATTGAACGGGGTCTCATCGGTGGCTGTCCTCGGGGTGGTGTGGTACGCCCACAGGATGCTCGGGAGCTCTTCCGCCCACCTGCCCTTGCCCTGGTCCAGCCTTGTCCGGAGGCCCTGCAAGATAGTCCTATTCGTTACCTCGGCTTCTCCGTTTGTCTGTGGATGCGCCACCGAGGTGAAGCGATGGTGGATGCCGAGGTTGCTACAGAATTCTTCAAACTCCCGACAGTCGAATTGACGCCCGTTATTGGTGATAATGGTGTGCGGTAGGCCAAAATGGCAGATGATTGACTTCCAGAGGAACTTGGCAACGTTTGCCTCCGTGATCTAGGCTAGGGGTTCGGCCTCGACCCACTTCGTGAAGTAGTCGATGGCCACGATCAAAAATTTCTGCTGCCCAGATGCCGGGGGAAAAGGTCCTAAGAGATCCATTCCCCATTGAGCGAACGGCCACGGAGTGGAGAGCTGGGAGAGCGGAGTGGAGGGCTGACGCTGCACCACAGCGTGCCACTGGCATCAGTCACACCTCTTCACGAAGTCAGCCGCATCCTCCTTCATTGTCTCCCAGAAATAATCTTGGCGGAGGGCCTTGTACGCCAGCGTTCTGCCCCCCACATGGTTCCCATAGATGCCCTCGTGGATTTCTTGGAGTACGAGTGCGGCCTCCACGGGTCTCAGGCACTTGAGGAGGGGGTAGGAATAGGACCTCCGATACAGTTGTCCATCCATTAAGATGAACCACGCGGCCTTCCTCTTGATAAGGCGAGCCGCTACGTGGTCCTCCAGCAAGATGCCGCTGGTAATGTACTCAGCGTACTTATCCATCCAGCTGGGCTCTTGGCTGACCTGTTGGACCTCCACAGGGATCTCGCAGCTCGGGGCCTTGAGACGCTCAACATAAGCACGGCCCAACAGCGAGTCCGGCAGGGTTGCCAGTCAGGAGAGCGCGTCTGCGCGAGCATTTTCCCCGCGGGGTATATGGGAGATGCTGAAGCACCGAAATCCAGCCGCGCTCGTTCTCACGAGCTCCAGGTATTTCGCCATTTGAGGGTCCCGCACGTCGTACTCTCCAGAGATTTATCCGGCCACCAGCTGCGAATCAGTGAATGCCTTGAGGTTGGCCATGCCCAACTCGTGGGACACTCTCAGCCCCGCGAGGAGCGCCTCGTACTCCGCCTAATTATTAGTTACGACGAACTGGAAATGGAGTGCACATTCGGCGTTGACCCCCGCGCCGTTGGCTAGGATGAGACCGGCTCCGCTCCCACTGGAGTTCGAGGCCCCGTTCACATGAAGGATCCACACGTCCTCCTCAGGTCCCGGTTCCGGCTGCCGGTCCAGAGGCCTTCTTCCATCCCCTTGCCCAGGCTTGTGCACTCGACCAAAAAGTCAGTGAGCACTTGCGCCTTCATGGCCGACCTCGGTCGATAAGTGATATCAAACTCACTAAGCTTGAGTGCCCACTTCGCCAATCGCCCGGATGTGTCAGGTCAGCTGAGTATCGCTTTCAGCGGCTGATCCGTCAGGACGGCAATGGGGTGTGCTTGGAAATAGGGCCTAAGATGTTGGGCGGACACTATTAGTGCAAAAATGAGTTTTTCAGACCGGGAATGCCTGAGCTCCGCATCGCGGAGGAGTTTGCTCGTGTAGTACACCGGCCTTTGCATTCCCTGGTCATCGGTCTGAACTAGGACCGAACTGACGGCCTCCGTGGTGACTGCCAGGTACAGGATGAGCTCCTCTCCTTCTTCGAGCCTGGAGAGCAGTGGCGACGATGCAAGCATCCTCTTCAGCTCGTCAAATGCCTCCTGGCACTCCTCGGTCCAGGTGAAGTTGTTCATCTTCCTCAGTACTTTGAAGAAGGGCCGGCAGCGGTCGACAGACCTCGAGATAAACCGACTCAAGGTGGCTATCTGGCCGGTGAGTCGCTGCACTTGCTTCTTGGAGGTGGGATGCTCCATGTCCAAAATGGCCTGGACCTTTTCCGGGTTGGCTTCTATCCCTCTTTGGGTCACCATGAATCCCAAGAACTTTCTGGCGGACACGCTGAAGGTGCACTTCACCGGGTTCAGCTTCATCTGGTGAAGTCGGAGGTTGCCGAAGGTCTCCGCCAGGTCACCGACATGGTTGGAAAGAGGCTTGCTCATTACCAGTATGTCATCCACGTACACCTACATGTTGTGGCCGATCTGATCCTTGAAGACTTTGTTAACCAGCCGCTGGTACGTGGCCCCGGCGTTCTTGAGGCCGAATGGCATCATCTTGTAACAGTAAGTTCTGCTGTCGGTGATGAAAGCGGTGTGCTCTTCGTCCTCCGGGTGCATTCGAATCTGGTTGTACCCGGAGAAGGCATCCATGAAAGAGAGGAGGCGATGCCCCAAAGTGGTGTCCACCAACTGGTCAATCTTTGGAAGAGGGAAACTGTCCTTCGGGCAAGCTCGGTTGAGGTCGGTGTAGTCCACGCAGATCCTCCACTTGCCACTACTCTTCTTTGCCATGACCACATTCGCCAGCCAACTGGGATACTGTACTTCCCGCACAAAATCGGTGGTGAGGAGCTTCTCTACTTCCTAATTGATGGCCTTCTACCTTTCTACAGCGAAACTCCTCTTCTTCTGGCGGACCGGGCGACACCTCGGGTCAACATTTAGCTTGTGGGTGATGACTTCCGAGGGGATGCCCAGCATGTCAGCTGCGGACCAGGCAAACACATCCGCGTTCGCGCAGAGAAAATCCAGCAGGCGGATCCGTTCTTCCTCTAGGAGCTGGGCCCCCACATGCATAGTCTTCTGAGGGTCCGAACCGAGGGGATACGTCAACAGGTGTTCTACGGGTCCTCCCTTGGTTTCCTTCTCCCTTAGGTCAAGGTCGTCGACGTCGGGGCCGAGCTCAGTGCCTCGAGCACCCGGGACCGTCTAAAGGCAATGCTAGACGGGCTGGGTCATCCCCCTCATCACCCCAGTCCCAGAGGCTGTGGGGAACTGTACTAGTAACCATTTGGTGAAAATCACGGCGTCTAGCTAGTTGAGCCCTAGATGACCAAGGATTGCATTATAAGGTGAGGGGAGCTTGACAACGGTAAACGTCATCATGATGGTAGTCTGCCGAGGTGGGGATCCGGCGGTGACAGGGAGAGTGATCTCCCCTTCAACCCCCATCGAGTCCCCGGTAAAGCCCACAAGAGGGGTGTGAACCGACCTTAATCGTTCATGAGACAGGTTCATTCGAGAGAAAGCATCATAAAAAAGCACGTCAGTAGAGCTCCCACTGTCTACCCTAATGCGATGTACAGGATGCTTTGCGATGGTCATCTCGACCACCACTGCATCATTGTTTACATTCTTGTTTTCATTTCCCTTCTCAAAGGGGGGTACATCCTCCGGGTCACCCACCTCCCGGGTTCTCTTCGCCGCACGCCCGATCCCCCAAGAGATCATGCCCATCGGCTTCTCCGTTGGGCGGTTATCAATCGCAGGGACCGGGGGAAGGGCTGCGAGCGGCTGTCCCTCTGTCGGGGCTTCATTCCTCACAAACTTCCTGAGGTATCCTCTTTTAAGCAGCTCCTCGATTTCCCGCTTTAGATTACGGCACTCCTCCATGTCGTGGCCATGCTCGTGGTGGAACTGGCAGTATTTTGTCTTGTCGTGGATGTTCCTTGGGTTCTGAGGAGGAGGTCGGCGAAGGTAGTGCTCACCCTCAATCTCCATGAGAATCTTTGTTCTATGAGCAAGGAGATGGGTGAAACTTCACTCCAGGGCAGCGCCACCCTTCGGCTTCGAGCCTGGATGGGGGTCAGCAGGTGGCCCGGGCCTCCGGGTCCCGGGGACATCCCTCGGGGCTGGCTTCTTCGAGGACCTCCCATCCAGCTCCCTTCTGGTACGATCGGCCTCCTCTGCTCGGATGTACTCGTGGACACGGAGGAGGAGCGCGGAGTACATCCTGGGTGGCTTCTTATCTAGGGAATAGGTCAAGCGGGATGTCTTGAGCCCGCGCTTCAATGCCAGCATAGCAACGGGCTCGTCTAGACTGTAGATTTCCACGGCAGCGATCTTGAAGCGGGTAACATAGTCCCGAAGCAGCTCCTGGTCCTGCTGGCGGATGGAGAAGAGGCTGTCTACCTCTCTTGGCACCTTCCGGCAAGCGTCGAAGTGTGCCACGAACTTTCCTTCCAGCTGATGGAAGGAGAAAATAGATTCGGGCTCGAGGTGGGTGAACCAAACTCGAGCGGCCTTCCGGAGGGTAGTGGGGAAGGCGACGCACAAAAAGGCGTCTGTGGCCCCTTGGACCCTCATGAGAGCCTTGTAGCTCTCCAGATGATCCAAGGGGTCAGTGGTCCCATCGTAGGGATCTACCTGTGACATGCGGAATCGACTCGGAATCGGCTACTCTTGGATTTTTCGGGAGAAGGGTGGCTGGGCGTCATAGCCCACCGGGTCCGCCGAGGAGTTCTGCAGGTCGGCAAATCGGCGGGCGAACTCCACCAGCTTGCACTCGTGCACCTCCAGGTGCCTCTCAGCCTGGCACTTGATGGCCTCATCAGTGGAATCTTCCACCGAGGCTGCTGGCGAAGGGGGCACCGATTGGTCTCGGCTGGGGGCCTTGCCCCGACGCCGCCTAATGCGGCGTGCCATCTCGGCGTTGTTGGCCGGGGATCGACTCTCGTGATCCGCCGAACCGGAGTAATTCCTCTTCGCGAGAGTTTGGTGGCTTCCGCGGGGGTTGGAGACTGCCCGCGGTTGAGAGGGCCTGCCTTGGATGGAGCGCAGGCTTCCGCGGGGCCCCGTGGCCCGAGCCCCGGGGGTCCCTGGCTAGGGCTGAGTGGCTAGGGACTGCTGCTAGTGTTGTAGCTGCCGGACTTCTGTGGTCAGGGTTTGCAGCTGTTGGATGACTGATGCAGAACAAAGAAACAAAGAAGCGTATGCGGAAGTAAAATTAAGATTAATTCTTTTTTTTTTTTTATATATATTTCAGAAATTGGCTTCGACTCAAAGTAAAGCTAAACTACGTTGAAGGAAACTAAGTAAAGATTGAAAGCACAGTTTAGAAGGAACCAAATTATCAGAGTAGTTCAGAAGTAACGGATCGCTGGGGTTTGAGAAACTCCCAGACCTAGGGTTTCGCTCTGAACTTTCAACAGAACAGAAATAGAGAGGAGGGACGGTTTACTCACCAGACAGTGATCTTCTCAGGATTCTGGTGGAAGAACTCTCTCGAGCAGATTGTGGGATCCTCGGAGTCGGCTATCTTCGCAATGGATCCTCCAATACTGGTCTCGTGGTTTGGTCGGCTTCTCCTGGACTCAAGATCTGGAAAAGAAGAGGAACAAATGATGGAATTCAGAAACTCAAGAAAAGATCTTACCAGGTTGAAGAACTTGAAAGCTGAAGTTGCTGAAATCGAATTCTCCTGGAGGACGATCTGACTTCCTCTTAGAATTGCTGTGGATCTGCAGTATCTGGACTGGAGTCGGATGCTGGTGGTCGGCCAGGACTTGGAGAAGGTGGCCGTGAGAAGAGGAAAAGGCTAGGGCTTGGTGGAAAGAGAAGGGTGATGGCGACTAGGGTTTGGGAATTGAGTGGCTAACCTAGGGTTTAGGGTTTTGGAGATCTCTCACCTCCTCAAGGTTCCAGGGGAACCCGGATTTACTCCCTCACGGAGCTCAACACCTGGAAACAAGTGCGAACAAGAGAAAACACAAGTTTGCTCAAGAAAATTTTCTTTCATTCATCTATGATTTTTTTTCAACTTACAAGAGGGTTTAATTTATAATGCTTTACAAGGGAGAAGGGTTTCATATTTTTCCATGTGGGACTAAAGGAGGGGATCTCCAAATTAGGGCAAATCCCTTACATATGGTCGGCCAAAATACCAAAAATTAGGATTTGGGTTATAAATGGCAGGTAGATGGCACCACCTTGCTTGGATTTTTCAAGAAAAATTTTCTTCCTTCCCTGGATGAACTCTTTTGGACTCCTCCTTTTCTTCCTCCCTAAGTCAAGGCTCTTCCCATCTTTGTTTTAGGTTTTTTGGGCAGGTAATGGGCGCCCCTTGATATGCTCTTCCAAGAGAAATTTCTTCCCTTCTTGGCTTGGATTTTCTTGGGAAAGTCTTGGCTGCCCCCTTGATTGGTGGTCTCTTGGTGGACTTCTCCTTATCTGGCACATGAGAGAAGGAGGTTGCCATCTGTGGAGTGGGGACCAAAAGCTGCTGGATGTGGATATGGCACCCCCTGGACTGGGAGTGTGGCTGGGAGTGTGGTGTCCACTTGCCTGGTCTTGGAAGAAAGTGTAACATCCCATTTTGAAACCCTAGTCCACTACTGAGTCAACATGACTCAACAAAATAAAATGCAGGTAATGTAGACTCAAGCTAAATTGAGTTGATCTAGTCAACTCTTATTACAAACCAAAAAACCTAATTCTTCGGGCAAGGTTAATCAGAGATCCAGATGGAGCTCTGAAGTCTTCTTCTGAGTCTGGTGCCCGCACCAATTCTCCCAGGGTGGGAGGAACTCGACCCTGTCGAGTATGGATTAAGTTGGCTCTGGTATCTCTCCAAGAGGTCTGGGTCCAGCTCTTGTAACTCTTCTCGGGAGATCCAAGAGTCATCAGAATCTGGCCTTCCTTGCCAGCGGACCAGGTATCTTTGGTATCCTCGATTACGAGTAGAGATAACCTGATCATTCAGGATCTTTTCAATTTGCTCTTTCCTCACAGGCCAATTTGTTGGTGGACACACAGGGTCAGGTTCACTCTCAAGAGCAGGATTAGGTTCAAAAGCCTCACTGGGAATCACAGCTGGCTCCCTATACTCTACTAGGTCTGTAATGTTGAAAGTGGAGCTAATGCCTAGTTCTGGAGGCAACTCGAGCACATAGGCATTGGATCCTACTCTCTTTACCACTCTAAATGGTCCAGCTTCCCTAGCATGTAACTTTCTAACGGTTCCAGGAGGAAACCGTTCAGGCCTTAACCTAATCATTACATAGTCTCCTTCGTCAAAAGTTTTGACCCGCCTTTGAGAATCAGCCAATTTCTTATAAGTTTCGTTACTTAAATTTATTTTGGCTTGAATTTCTTTATGCAAGTCTTTTATATGCTGTGCAAAAACTTCGGCAGACTCAGAGACCCGTGTGTGGACTGGTAAAGGAGCTAGGTCAAGAGGTGTGTGGGGTTTGTAACCATGCACAATTTCAAATGGACTCTTACCCGTAGACCTATTGACTGAGTCATTATATGCAAATTCAGCTCTAGGTAAGTACAAATCCCAGTTCCTAATGTTTTCACCAACAAGACACCTTAGCAGATTGCCTAAACTACGGTTCACTACTTCGGTTTGGCCATCAGTCTGGGGATGATAGGAAGTTGAAAACTTAAGTTTCGTCCCTAACTTATGCCAAAGGGTTTTTCAGAAATAGCTGGTGAACCGAACATCCCTATCGGAAACAATGGTCTTGGGTAGGCCATGGAGTCGAACTATCTCATTAAAGAACAGGGTGGCTACCTTAGATGCATCAAAAGTTTGGGAACAAGGTAAGAAATGGGCCATCTTGGAAAATCGGTCTACTACAACACAGATAGAGTCATGCCTCCTCTGGGTCTTAGGCAAACCTAACACAAAATCCATGCTCACATCTTGCCAAGGACGATCTGGGACAGGGAGAGGGGTATAAAGGCTGGTGTTTTGTTTTCGCTATTTGGCAACAACGCAGGTCCGACACCTAGCCACAATGTGTGCTACATCTCTTTTTAAGCTAGGCCAGAAAAAGTGGTCTTCAATAGCCAGGGTGGTCTTATCTTTTCCGAAATGGCCAGCTAAACCTCCAGCATGAGTTTCCCAAATCAAGAATTCCCTAAGAGAGGTTCTAGGGATGCAAAGCCTATTCTTAAAGAACAGAAAGCCATCTATAAGGGAATAATCCTTATGTTCACTAGATGGTCCTTGAGTTAGATCCTGGTATACAGTCTTGAAATCCGGACACGACCCATATTCTTCTTTGATTTGCTCAAACCCTATGACTTCAGCCCTAACAGAATTCAATAACAAAGATCGACGACTAAGGGCATCAGCTACCTTATTTTCAGACCCAGCCTTATGCTTCAAAACAAAAGTATAGGACTGGATATACTCTACCCACTTAGCATGCCTAGGGTTAAGCTTCTTCTAAGAATTCAAGAATCTAAGAGCCTCATGGTCCGAAAATAGCACAAATTCTTGCGGTAGTAAATAATGTCTCCAGTAACGCAAAGCTTGCACTACCGCGTAAAATTCCTTATCATAGGTAGAATACCTAAGCTTAGCATCATTAAGTTTTTCACTAAAGAATGCTACGGGATGGTTCTCTTGGCTTAGGACTCCACCTATACCTACTCCTGAAGCATCACAGGCAACCTCAAATACCTTTGAAAAGTCTGGTAGTCTCAAAATGGGTGCCTGGGTCATCCTATCCTTAAGATCTAGGAAGGCTTTATGGGCTGCTTTGGTCCACTGAAATTCTCCCTTCCTGATGCAATCTGTGATAGGAGCAACTACGGTACTAAACCCCTTGATGAATCGCCTATAGAAGGTAGCCAAGCCATGGAAACTTCTGACTTCATGCACACTGGTCGGCTCTGGCCATTCTACTATGGACCTAATCTTTTCAGGGTCGGCAGCCACGCCGTCAGGGGTTACAACAAATCCAAGGAAGATAATTCTACTGGTCATAAATTCACACTTTTTGAGATTACCGTAGAGACTATCATTCCTCAAAACTTGACAGACTTGTCTAAGATGGCCTAGGTGATCTGCAGGGGTCTTACTATAGATCAGGATATCATCAAAATAGACCACTACAAACTTCTCTATGAAAGCTCTAAGTACTTGGGTCATAATCCTCATGAAAGTACTAGGGGCATTGGACAACCCAAAAGGCATAACAACCCATTCAAAGAGGCCATCCTTAGTTTTGAAGGCGGTTTTCCACTCATCCCCTGGTCTAATCCTAACCTGATGATAGCCGCTCTTGAGATCAATTTTAGAAAAAACCATGGCACCGGCCATCATATCAAGCATGTCATCTAGTCTAGGGATGGGGAACCTATACTTGATTGTGATCTTATTGATGGCACGACTGTCAACACACATCCTCCACGTGCCATCCTTCTTCGGGGTTAGAAGTGCAGGGACTGCACAAGGGCTAAGACTCTCTCTAATGAACCCCTTCCTCAACAATTCGCCAACCTGCTTTTGCAGTTCTTTATGCTCCGATGGATTCATCCTATAATGGGGCAAGTTGGGTAAAGTAGCTCCTGGGACTAAATCTATGGAATGCTGAATATCCCTAAGAGGTGGAAGGTGGTCTGGCAGATCCTCGGGAAAAACATCCTCAAATTCTTCTAATAAAGGCTTGACTTCCTGAGGAGGCTCTGAGGGTGTAGGAGTCCTAAGTTCCTTAGCAGTCAACATCCAAATGGGTGAACCACTATGAATTTCTTGCTCTAGATCCTTGGCACTAATTAGGTTCACTCCAGTCTTCATTTCCCTAACCTTACTGGTTCCTTTAGCTACCTTGTCCTTAGGAGGGACTGAATGGATTGTGATTTTCTTCCCATTGAAACTAAAGACACAGGTGTTGGATTTTCCTAAGAGGGTGGCATCATGATCATACAACCAGGGTCTTCCAAGAATTATACTGCTCACCCCCATGGGCAAGACATCACACCAAATCTTCTCTTGATAGGATTGCATTTGGATTTGGACCTGACATCTAGACTGGATGGGTATAGAAGTAGAGTCTACCCAAGAAACCTTATAGGGGTTGGGGTGGGGAACTGGGGTTAAGCCTAACATTTTGACAGTGCTAGTAGAAATGGCATTCACACAGCTCCCACTATCTATGATGATTTTGCAAACCTTATCCCCTAGTTTAAGGAAAGTCTGTAGGATGTTGGTCCTACGCCAATCTTCCTGAACTTTGGTCTGGGACAGGATGCATCTTACAACCCCTAAGTGGTCAGATTCAGTGGATTCTTCCTCTCCCTCATACTCATCAACCAAATTCATTCCGGCCTCATAAACTTCTTCAAACTCCTCATTAGGCTTGGAATTCTCTTCTCCTCCCTCTTCTATATATAGAGATCTACGAGGGCACTGGCTAGAAACATGACCTACCTTATGACACTTAAAACAAGCTATGGCTGTGCACTGAGTGGAGATATGACTGGGCTTCTGACACTTAAAACAGACGATACTAGGGGTTCTCTGGGTGTCAGGTGCCTTACCTTTGTCCATGGGTCTAGGGGTGGGGATACCCTGATTAGGCTTGCTAGGAGTAATCTGGCTAGGTCCATTTCTTGGGATTGGGGCACTAATCCTAGAAGGCATGGGTCCTCTCTGAAATTTCTCAGTGTTCAGTGCAATCTGATAGGCTTGGTCTAGGTCAGTAACCTCTCTCAGAAACAACTCTCTCTTAATATCTTCTCTAAGCCCAGCCCTAAATCTAGACAAAGTGACTTCATGGGCTTCACTCACATCACATCTCATCAGGTATTCATCAAAGGTGGTTATGTAGTCTGAAACAGATCGGTTCCCTTGTTTCAAAGTCTGCCATTGGTCTAACAAATTTTGCTGGTATGAAATGGGTAGGTACTTGTCTCTAAGTTTCTCTTTCATACCCTGCCAAGTGGTTATGGGCTCTACATTTCGTCTTCTAGTAGTCAGCTCAATGTTCCCCCAGTATAACCTAGCTTGATGTATTAATTTCATCTTGGCAAACTTGAATTTCCTCTCCTCAGACATGGCATACCACTCAAAGTACTGGTCCATCTCACCCTCCCAATCAGAATACACCTTAGGATTTAGGCTACCATCAAAAGTGGGTGCATCTAACTTGATGTTCCGAATGAACCTATCATCTCTATCCTCAGGCTCTGGGTCAGGCCTCCTATGATTAGGTTCAGGATCTCGGTATAAAGGTCTTCTAGGCTCTTGGTGTGGGCGAGGTTGAGGCACATTAAAATGTGGGTCAGGAGTCCAATCCCGATGCCTAGGTTCCTCAAGTACCTGGACTCGATCCCTAAGCTGGGCAAAATTCTCATTCATATCCTGACTTAATTTGTTCATACTCTCTGTAAGAGCTCTAACCATGGCCTCTAAATCAGGTTGGGTTTGACCAGGTTGGTAGGGCACTCCATTCCGGGTAGACATGATGCAAGCAAACACACAAAATGAGACTAGACTAAAGCGACTACTGGCTCACTAGACCTAGAGTCCAAACTAGATGCCCAATCAGAGTGGCAAGCTAGCCTGTAGTAACTCAGGACTCAGCCAGGCAGGTGTAAGGGGAGTGTTAGGTCCCTAAATGCCAATCCTAGACACCAATCAGAGATTAGCCAGGTAGGCGGACCAGCACACAAGCCCTTCGGGATGGAATCCCTGAACCACCGTTCTAGACACTGAGTACAAAGCACACACAGAGTAACCAGACAAACTGACTCAACACTAGCCTTGACCCGACTTGTTGATGTCCCTAGCCCACTAGGGCAAATTAGGTCTAATTAATTTTAAGATTAAAGGCTTAGGTTCGAATGAGTGGGTGGTGGTTTTGGGCTAAGGAGAGGTTATCAACTCCTCCCCTTATTTTAGATGCTCAAATGCCCTTAAGATGAATTAAGAGATGAACACTCAAAAATAAATGGATGGCAGAACATAAAAATAGAGTTGCAGTAATTTAATTCTCAGAAATTGCACGGAAACCAATAAATCATGAGAAAATTATGAAAATTAGTTTCAATTATACTGGTTTCAGAAAAATAAAAATCATTGAATTTGGAGTTACCTTCAGTGAGAAATAATTCTTGCAACAGGGTAATTACGGGCTGAAAACAGAGCACTTCCCCGTTTAAAATTCCTGCTACGAAGTTATAACCCAACGGATCCCCTACACGCCCTAGGAACACCCCGTGGAATGGGAAGAGGAGGTTTGCGCCTCACTTCGTTCCTAGGACCGGACGTCCTGGGGAGTCTACTTCGAGCAGACAAAGTAAAAAGAGAGACTCAAACAAGCAATCAAAACAGAAACCCTAGACAGGGCTCTGATACCAAAAATGATGCAGCACGAAAGCTCTGATACCAAAAATGATGCAAAACAAAGAAACAAAGAAGCGTATGCGGAAGTAAAATTAAGATTATTATTATTATTTTTTTATATATATATTTCAGAAATTGGCTTCGACTCAAAATAAAGCTAAACTACGTTGAAGGAAACTAAGTAAAGATTGAAAGCACAGTTTAGAAGGAACCAAATTATCAGAGTAGTTCAGAAGTAACGGATCGCTGGGGGTTGAGAAACTCCCAGACCTAGGGTTTCGCTCTGAACTTTCAACAGAACAGAAATAGAGAGGAGGGACGGTTTACTCACCAGACAGTGATCTTCTCAGGATTCTGGTGGAAGAACTCTCTCGAGCAGATTGTGGGATCCTCGGAGTCGGCTATCTTCGCAATGGATCCTCCAATACTGGTCTCGTGGTTTGGTCGGCTTCTCCTGGACTCAAGATATGGAAAAGAAGAGGAACAAATGATGGAATTCAGAAACTCAAGAAAAGATCTTACCAGGTTGAAGAACTTGAAAGCTGAAGTTGCTGAAATCGAATTCTCTTGGAGGCCGATCTGACTTCCTCTTAGAATTGCTGTGGATCTGCAGTATCTGGACTGGAGTCGGATGCTGGTGGTCGGCCAGGACTTGGAGAAGGTGGCCGTGAGAAGAGGAAAAGGCTAGGGCTTGGTGGAAAGAGAAGGGTGATGGCGACTAGGGTTTGGGAATTGAGTGGCTAACCTAGGGTTTAGGGTTTTGGAGATCTCTCACCTCCTCAAGGTTCCAGGGGAACCCGGATTTACTCCCTCACGGAGCTCAACACCTGGAAACAAGTGCGGACAAGAGAAAACACAAGTTTGCTCAAGAAAATTTTTCTTTCATTCATCTATGATTTTTTTTTCAACTTACAAGAGGGTTTAATTTATAATGCTTTACAAGGGAGAAGGGTTTCATATTTTTCCATGTGGGACTAAAGGAGGGGATCTCCAAATTAGGGCAAATCCCTTACATATGGTCGGCCAAAATACCAAAAATTAGGATTTGGGTTATAAATGGCAGGTAGATGGCGCCACCTTGCTTGGATTTTTCAAGAAAAAATTTCTTCCTTCCCTGGATAAACTCTTTTGGACTCCTCCTTTTCTTCCTCCCTAAGTCAAGGCTCTTCCCATCTTTGTTTTAGGTTTTTTGGGCAGGTAATGGGCGCCCCTTGATATGCTCTTCCAAGAGAAATTTCTTCCCTTCTTGGCTTGGATTTTCTTGGGAAAGTCTTGGCCGCCCCCTTGATTGGTGGTCTCTTGGTGGACTTCTCCTTATCTGGTGCATGAGAGAAGGAGGTTGCCATCTGTGGAGTGGGGACCAAAAGCTGCTGGATGTGGATATGGCACCCCCTGGACTGGGAGTGTGGCTGGGAGTGTGGTGTCCACTTGCCTGGTCTTGGAAGAAAGTGTAACATCCCATTTTGAAACCCTAGTCCACTACTGAGTCAACATGACTCAACAAAATAAAATGCAGGTAATGTAGACTCAAGCTAAATTGAGTTGATCTAGTCAACTCTTATTACAAACCAAAAAACCTAATTCTTCGGGCAAGGTTAATCAGAGATCCAGATGGAGCTCTGAAGTCTTCTTCTGAGTCTGGTGCCCGCACCAATGACAGCTGCGAAAGGTCCGTCCATCGGGGATGGCTGCGGGGGAAGAGGAGGTGGAGCAGGAAGCTCCCTCTCCGGGCTACGCGGCCCCTGAGGGGAAGGGACTTCCCCTACTCGACTGGTGGACGCTTCATGTTCGCGTGTCACCACCATGGCCGGAGCGCGCCGTGGCCCGCAGAGAGCTAGCTCGCACTAAGGTTGCTGTCCTGCCCCCTACCTGGTGCACCAATCTGTTGCCGATCTCACCACCGTGGCCTGTAGCTTCAAAGCTGGTACCGGTCTCAGACCGTCTCACCTCGAGGTCTCCAAGCTTCCGGTCCTGCAAAGCAAGGTTAGAAATCCTTGCCGGGGGTCCCGGCGAGGGAGCTCTGACGGTCAAGTTAGAGAACGGCGAGATGGAACATAATCCCTAAGGTGGGTCCCCGAAGGAGTCCCAGACTTAGAGAAGATCTTAATGAAAGAGGTCTTAGGAAGAGTGAAAATCGGGCCAAGCTCCTTCACCGAGCTCACGCCGAAGGACTCCTCTTGGGTCCCTCGATCCTTCTCTCGATACCTTCTTTTTCCCAGCCTTTTTTCCACTTACCTGGCTATCTACTCTTCCCATCCTTTTATCCCATCACATTGTCACCGGCTTCCGCCCCCAGGAGGCTCCCTCTCAGCCTTCACTTTTTCCTCTCTCTCTCCCCTTTTTCCTTTCCCCTTCGGGTCTGGGAACCCGGTGGCCTCCTTGTCTTGCTTGCCGAGCCCAGCGAGAAAAAGGGGAGAGGGAAGATACTGGTGAGGCCTTGGGCCGAGCGCGGGTGCTCTCCTTCCCAGGCATTGACGATGTTCGTTGCTGGCTCCTGCCTGCCAGGACTCTGCTTCTCGGTTTCGGAACCCGTCGGGCCGATGTAAAGGAGGTTTCGCGTGTCACTACGGACCGTACTGGCGCTCCTCGCGAGGCACGGCGCGTGCTACCCGAGTGGCGATTTTGAAACTCGCGCCCTCACTTCCCGGAGGCCTCACTACGCAGAGCCAGCTTCGGCCGAGGTGGACCCCTCATGGGAGGACACCTGGCGGAGAGATAGAGAAATGCTCGACTTCGGTCAAGGCGGACCCGTATCCAGGCGCCATCTGGTGAAGGAGCAGGAGGGCCCTGCTCGACCTTGGCCGAGGTGGACCCATCTCTGGGCGCCACCCGGTGAGGGAGTGAGGGGCCGCCAACTTCGGCCGAGGTGGACCCCTCCTGGGCAGACACCTGGCGGAGCGACAGAGAAATGCTCGACTTCGATCGAGGTGGACCCGTATCCGGGCACCAACTGGCGAAAGAGCTGGAGGGCCCGGCTCGACCTCGATCGAGGTGGACCCGTCTCCGGGCGCCACCCTGCGAGGGAGCGAGGGGCTGCCAGCTTCGGCCGAGGTGGACCCCTCCTGGGCGGACACCTGGCGGAGCGTTAGAGGAGTGCTCGACTTCAACCGAGGTGGACCCGTATCTGGGCGCCATCTGGCGAAGGAGCAGGAGGGCCCGGCTCGACCTCGACCAAGGTGGACCCGTCTCCGGGTCCCACCCGACGAGGGAGCGAGGGGCCGCCAGCTTTGACCGAGGTGGACCCCTCATGGGCGGACACCTAGCGGAGTGGCAGAGAAGTGCTCAACTTTGGTCGAGGTGGACCCGTATTCGGGTGCCATCTAGCGAAGGAGCAGGAGGGCCCGGCTCGACCTCGGCCGAGGTGGACCCATCTCCGGGCGCCACCCGGCGAGGGAGAGAGGGGTCGCTAGCTTCGACCGAGGTGGACCCCTCCTGGGCGGACACCTGGCGGAGTGGCAGAGGAGTGCTTGACTTTGGCCGAGGTGGACCCATATCCAGGCGCCATCTGGCGAAGGAGCAGGAGGGCCCTGCTCGACCTCGGCCGGGGTGGACCCGTCTCCGGGCGCCACCCAGCGAGGGAGCGAGGGGCCACCAGCTTCGGCCAAGGTGGACCCCTCCTGGGCGGACACCTGGCGGAGCGACAGTGAAGTGCTCGACTCGGCCATGGTGGACCCGTATCCGGGCGCCATCTGGCGAAGGAGCAGGAGGGCCCGACTCGACCTCGGTCGAGGTGGACCCGTCTCCGGGCGCCACCCGGAGAGGGAGCGAGGGGCCGCCAGCTTCGGCCGAGGTGGACCTCTCATGGGCAGACACCTGGTGGAACGATAGAGAAGTGCTCGACTTCGGTCGAGGTGGACCCATATCCGGGTGCCATCTGGTGAAGGAGCAGGAGGGCCCGGCTCGACCTCGGCCAAGGTGGACCCATCTCCGGGCGCCACCCGGCGAGGGAGCGAGGGGCTGCCAGCTTTGGCTAAGGTGGACCCCTCTTGGGCGGACACCTGATGGAGCGGCAAAGGAGTGCTCGACTTCGACCGAGGTGGACCCGTATCCGGGCGCCATCTGGTGAAGGAGCAGGAGGGCCCGGCTCGACCTCGGCTGGGGTGGACCCGTCTCCAGGCGCCACCCGGTGAGGGAGCGAGGGGCCTTCAGCTTCGACCGAGGTGGACCGCTCCTGGGCGGACACCTGGCGGAGCGGCAGAGAATTGCTCGACTTCGACCGAGATGGACCCGTATCCGGGCGCCATCTGGCGAAGGAGCAGGAGGGCCCGGCTTGACCTCAACCGAGGTGGACCCATCTCCGGGCACCACCCGGAGAGGGAGCGAGGGGCCGCCAGCTTCGACCGAGGTGGATCCCTCCTAGGCGGACACCTGGCGGAGCGACAGAGAAGTGCTCGACTTCGATCGAGGTGGACCCGTCTACGGGCGCCAACTCGCGAAGGAGCAGGAGGGCCCATCTCGATCTCGGCCGAGGTGGACTCGTCTCCGGGCACCACCTGGTGAGGGAGCGAGGGGCCACCAACTTCGGCCGAGGTGGTCCCCTCCTGGGCGGACACCTGGCGAAGCGGCAAAGAAGTGCTCGACTTCGATCGAGGTGGACCCGTCTCCGGGCGCCAACTGGCGAAGGAGCAGGAAGGCCCAGCTCGACCTCTGCCGAGGTGGACCCGTCTCCGATCTCGCTCGCCAAAAAAATCCACGTGGTTCGGACCACGTCTGGCGGGGCCTGAGACACGCCACGTCAGCGTAACAGCCATATCACATATATATATATACATTTATATACATATATATATATACATGTATATATATAGGTATGTATGTATGCATGTATGTATATATATATATATATATACACATACATGTATATATATACATATATACATATATACATATATACATGTATATATATATATGTGTATGTATATACATATATACATGTATATATATATGTATGTATATATATATACACACACACATATATACAGGCGTGGACCACACCAACTTTTCTAGGAAGGACTAAGAGAATATAAAAATAAAAAATATTAATAAATAATTAAAATTAATTTAAATATTTTTTATAGATATTATTTGAATTGTACTTGATGTTGTTTTATAAGACTAAATTCAACAATAATAAAATCTATCATAAAATTTTTAGCTATCTCCTTATCGATATAAGTGACTAAATAATCGGTAAGAAAATTCTCTTCCATCTTGTTGCACAATCTGGTCTTGACAATCTTCATTATTGAAAATACTCTCTTTATAGTAGTAGTTGAAACCAGAAAAGTCATAAGTATCATTGATTTATAAAGGATGCGCATGCACAAGCTATGGTGGTGACGGCATCACGCTGAGTGCCGTTGGTGCTACACGATGGGGCCAAAGGTAATGGGGTGCGAGTGCAGTGGTATCGATGGGAGCTCGAGGCTTGACAGGTGCCCACCCACCCATGCCTCCTAAGACCCGATCGTGCTACGCGATGAATTTGGTTGCCAGGATGGTGCGCAGCTTCACTGCATGCGCCATCTGTTGGTACGGCGAGATTAAAGGAGGCCACTGAGATGGTAACCTAGGCCATCATGTTGGTGGTATTCGGCCTTGCGCATACACAACCTCTTGGTCTCACCATGGGAGCATTCCCGTCGGTCGCAATGCATGATAGGTCTGATTGCCATCTCATCTATCAGTGTGGTGAACAGGATGGTGTTGACTGTGCATGGTGGCTTCGGCCATGACAGGTTCCGGAGATGGATGCCAGTCGAGTGACAAAAAAGAAAATCCTTTGTCTCTTCCTAAAAAATATAGAAAAGAAAAAGAAAAAATAAAAATAAAAGATAAAGTTGTAAGTGATCTAACTTTCAAATAGAGAAAATTGATTTATGGTATTTGTTTCATTTTAAAACTTTTTTTCAATATTTTTCAAGTTATATTTAATATCCCTAATTTTAGAGGGGCCAAATATATAAATCATATATATATAAAACTTTATATAAAATTTTAACTTATAAAAAAATGAAAAAAATTTAGAGGAAGCCGGGGCCCCTTGCCCCCCTAGGGTTAGCCCCTGCATATATATATATATATATATATATATATACACACACAATATATCTATATGTATATATCTGTATATATGTAATATCCTAATTTTAAAACTATATATATAAAGAGCCAGCATGTGCCATGTGTGCGCTGGAAATTCAGCAACAGAGAAGATTCTTGATATGAGCCTATTTTCTTCTTCATGATTTTATTTAATGGGAGAAGGAACAATAGGGCATGCTGGACTCCGATAAAATCCTAGAGTTTTTTCTATAAATCATCCTTCCTTTTTATCTAGAGACTGTTGCCAGTAAAATCTCCTTCTAAAGACATCGATTTCAAGTTTATCATTAAAAATTTCTTGGATTTCCATCAAAATATTTCACTTGATCACCAATGATGCCTTGTCGGAGATTAGGTAAGGAACACTCATCCTTTGCCTCCTCTCTTTTCTGGTTTCTAGATCATTTTTATTGCTTAGATTTATGCTGATCGATAAGCCACCAAATTTCTTTTGAAATAGAATTGCCTGTTTTGGACATTTGAATTCCCGATTATTTTCCATATATCTCTTCGATTTGCCAGTGTTATTCAACCACCATTGATATTTAGACTAGGTGATCGCTATCGTAGGCAGTCAAAAATAATTTACCAACTTAACTCTATAGCTAGGATGAGTTAGGATCGTATCTTCAGGGACCTTAGGACTAAGTTATGATTTTAAAAAGCAAAAAGGAATACTTATTGGGATGTAAAAAGTAAAAGTAACAAGAAATGAACTACTTTTAAGGATGAAGCAAGTAAAGGGGATGGTTTTAGGAGTGAAAGATTGGTTTTGCACTATTAAATAGTATTTCTTTTCTGCTAATGTGGTAGCTCGGTTGGTAGAGGCCTTGCCTCACTATCTACCGATCACAGATTCGAGGCATGATCCCAGTAGTGACTCGATTAAATCCATAAACTTTTCTAGGATCCACGATCACTGGTGTGAATGAGAGGTTAGGGTCTTCCTCTTTGTCCCCATTCCACTAGCCGGCATCTTAGTGGTGTCAGGTTGTCGTACTCACCTTTAGGTGAAAAAAGACTATGCAAATCTGAGCATCTTGCATCAAACATTACCTGGTGGGGTAGGGGCCTGCAAGAGTAGCTACACCAGGATTTATCCCCTATCCCTTTTTGTTCACCAAAAAAAATAATATTTCTTTTATAATTAAGATGTAATTGATTTTAGGGATTTACCTGTCTTTCCTTGGCACACTCCATACCCATAACAGATCACAATGCATCTTCGGGAGGTACTAGATATCCAACTCTTCTTTTCTTGGCATATCCCATATCCATAACATATCACGACGTATCTCCAGAAAGTAAGAGTTATCCCTAACCTCAATCTAACAGTCAAGCATAATAAGGAGCAAATAAAAGAGAACAAATAATAAACTTACAAATAAAAATATGCTCTTTTATTACAGACCAAAGAAATACAAAATACTGGAGAATAAGAAAATCCTACTCTGCCATGCACAAAATTTCCTCTTTGCCCCCGTACTTCTGTACTACCCTGCTTCTAAGTTGATCCCCTTTTGTCTCTCTATGCAAAGACTCTAGAGAGACTCCAGGGAGTTGATTGCCCTAGGTAGAGTCATAGAAACCTTTTTATAGGGTTTAACAGGGGAGAGGTTTTCATGGATTTTTAATGTGGGACTAAATTAAAGAATCAAAGGAGTGGCTGGGATTCAATTTTACAGGACTTATTGGTTAGATATGATATGTCCAGTCCCGATAGTGTTAGTCTTCTGTCTCCCATTTCAACTGGTGTTTGACAGGTCAACTTCTTCCCAGCTCTTGGATCTGGATCAAAGGGTCAAAAATCAAGTGAAATTGATGTAGGCCATTGGTTTCTCTAAGATCCATGCACCTTCCTTCCACTACCTGTTCTGGTTCATCACCTAACATCGCCATCAACTCCTTGGACTGTAGTTGCCACCACACCAGACTTCGCCAAAGCTTCATCGACCTTGCCTAGACGCCACCGAGACCCATCGCCGAAGACTGTTGCACTATCGAGACCCACCGCCAGAGACTCTATTGGAACCATCTTCTCTTATCACCATTACTGTGCCCTCTACCATGCCTGCCTTCTTCACTGCTATTCACCGGCTATTTGAGCTTGTCACTATCATCTTTCCCTCCATTGATCATCCGGTGATGTCATCGTGTAAAGGCTTCCATCATCTCGATTGTTGATCAACTGGATTCCCTACATCATTGCCGGATCTGAGCACTACCACCTTCTTTGTCGCTTCGGGGACCTTGCTGGATATTGTGGGGTGGCCGCCGACCATCCTCCTGGCTGGCAATCAATGGATTTGGCTCGTGGTCCATGAGGTTCCATCATGGACCATGGTTAATGGCTGTTCATGGACCATCAGGCACCCAATAGACCAAGTAGCCAGTCCACCATGGACTGGCTACTTTAGATTTCACGTAATGCCTTTATCAAATCTTCAAAAAATGATTATGGGCTTGTTGCCCAGCAAAAGCAACCCAAGAGGGGGGGTGAATTGGATTTCTAAAAACTTTTTACAAGAATTAAAAATAGGTGCTAGTGTGTTTCCAAAGGGTTTGTGTGCTCAATGAAAATATGCAGCAGAAGTAGTAAAGTAAATGCAGAAAGATTAAATAGCAATCACAAACATAAAAGTTTTATAGTGGTTCGGTGTATTCCAAAACATCTACGTCCACTCTCCAAGCTTTTCTTGGATATTTCACTATAATCCAACCTTGATTACAGTAGCTTAGTTTTTCGGGCTCATTAATCAAAACTCCTTGGATTCAACAAGACTAATCAAAAACCTAGTTGGTTTTCACAAGGCTAACCAACAACCTAAGTTGGTTTTCACAAGGCTCACCAACAAACCAAATTGGTTTTCACTCAAGGCTCACCAACAAATCTCAATACTAGTTTCAATCCTCTTAAAATTAGTAAAAACAAGAATAATTCAAGTACAATGTAAAAAATACAATAAGCTTTCTCGAAAAGTAAATAAACTCTATGAAGCTCTTGATTGTTGTCAAAAAGCTTGTCTCTTAGTTGTTGAAATCTCAATCAATGCTTGAGAATATGGACTTGAATGCTCTCTTTAAAACTTGAATGCTTGAATGCTTAACTTCACACACAAGTAATGAATACTCAATGAATTCTTAATGAACAATCAATGAATTTCTTCCCTCTTGTGTTTGGTGGGCTTTAAATACCTTTCAAAGCCTTAAAGGATAGTTTATAGCCATTGAAGAAGAGAAAATAGCTATTAGATACAAATTGGAGAAGTTCTGCACTTCAAAAAACTAGCCATTACTATTCACTCAGACCTGCAAGTGTCGACACTTCAGTCCATGAGTCGACACATGAGTCAACACTTAAGTTGATACTTGATCAAATTAGTCTTTTGAAGCTCTCTGGAATGCACTAGTGCATCGACACTTTTTCTGGTGAGTCGATACTTGAGTCGACACTTCATCTTCTATGAGTCAACACTTAAGCAAATTCTTGAAATCAGCAAGTTCTATCTTCTTTTTGATCTCGGGCCTTGAGTCGATACTTGACTGACCATAAGTCGACACTTGACTGACCATGAGTTGACACTTGAGTCGACACCTAGTAATTCATGAGTCGACACTTCAACATGCCAGCTGAAACTTTTTCTGCATATCAGCTCAAGATTCTGTGAGTTGACACCTTGAGTCGATATTTCATTTTCATGAGTCGACACTTGGCTGAAATATTGTTGAAACTTGTCTAAACTCAAAGTTTGAGTCTTTAAAAGTCATTCTTATGTGCCAAGGTCCATATAACTTGACAATCCATCAACATAAGTGACTTCTTCAACAAGATGACAAGCAATTCAACCTTTCAATATACTATAACTTTAATGAGTGTCTTATTTTGTTAAATATATTTTTAATATACAATTAGTACTCAAATATACTTAAGTATTTTATTATTCATCAAAATCAAGCCAAGAGTCAACAATCTTTTCCTTTTTGATGATGACAAAATCTTTAAGTATATAAAATAGTAAGCTCAAAAGATTTGTAATAAGTATCAGAGTAATTGATTATAAGTATCAGAACTAAGTTGCAATGATTATTAAGAGCAAAAACTCATCATTTAATATGTAACTTAAATAAATCTATAATGTATCAGAGCTATATATAAGAATGAATTCAATTCACATAATTATAATATATCAAAGCAAAGTATCATCATTTAGCATATAACTTGAATGAATTTGAATCATATAGCTACAATGTTTTAGAGCATTTGGTTATATAAGATATTTAAAAGATGTATTAGAGCTATATATATCAGAATGTATTAGAGCATATGCATATATATAAGATGGTTAAAAAAAAATGTATCAGAGCTAAGATAGATATGAAAGAATGAGTATCAGAGCAAAAACAAAAATGTTTGAAACATAATGTGAGTGTTAAAGAAAAAATTTTAGAGTATCAGCACAAATAATATAATATGAAGGTAGAGAGTATCAGGGTATATAAAAAAGAGTATCAAAGCTAAAAATAGAGAGTATCAGAGCATGAAACTAGAGCTCCCCCTTGTTGTCCAGTTGGCCAACCCAAGAGGGGGGTGAATTGGCTTTGAAAATAATTTCAACAAGTATGTGCCTTTTGAAAACTTTGTATGGTGAGTGAAGTGTATAAAGTATTATGTGTGGAAGCAAATGAGTATGCAAAGACAAAACAATCACAAACACTACAAACTTAGAGTGGTTCGGAGCAACCCAACTCTTACGTCCACTACCCAAGGTGCACTCTTAGGATTTTTACTATATTCTTCCCGAATATAGCTGGATTGTTTTCCTATGGGCTCACAATCCAAAACCTAATACAATGTTAGTTTTCCTGGGCTTACTAATAGCCCAACTTGGTTTTCAAGGCTCGCCAATAATTTAAAAATAATTTATAAGTTAGCCACCTGCTATACTTGAAACAACTCAAAATAGAGTATCAAAAGAAGCAATACAAAGACAAACCAAAAGTGTCGGATGGTTGCAGTTGAAGCTCTTAATGAAGCCTTCTTGATTACTTCTTCAATGCTCTTCAAGGCTCACTTAATTTCTCAAAGAATAACTCAAGAAGTTGGTGGGAAGTTGTTGAAGAACTTGAGTTTTTCTCTTGAAAGCACTTAGAATATTCAATGCTATCTTCTCTCTTGTAAAAGCTTGAAAAACCTTCTTTTTCTTCACTTAACTCCTTCATTTATAGCTCTTTGAAGTGTTTCCAAGTGAATATGGCCGTTAGAATTTCTTGAAAATAAAAAACTAGCCATTGGGGAGGCTTTATCTTCAAGAAATCTGAATTCTGCAATTAGCCGTTACTGTTCAGAAACTGGGATTAGAGTCGACTTGGATGATGAGTCAGCTCGGATGCTCAAAGAGGAGTTTTTGAAGTTTTGTGAGAGTCAACTCATTTCAGTCAGAGTTGGTTCAATTGACTGGATTCTCAGAACTCATTTTCTCTCACTCTGGAGGAGTCCGCTCTATTTTTTTTGAGTCAACTTGGATGACTATATCATGAAATTTCTGTGCCGTGCCAAGGAAATGTATCAACTCTTTTTTGTTGAGTTGGCTCAAGTGAAACTTCTCCAAAAGCTTCCAAACAACTTCACACCTCTTCCAAACAACTTCTAAGATCTTTAATCTTAGAATTACATTAATTTGGCCCTTTTTATATGAATATACAAACAAATTTGCCTAGGGCTCTTAAATACATGAAACTTTTTCTATGAGTACATTGATACACTACAATGATCTTAGAATTATAGGGTGAATGATTGTCCATTTAAAACATCCTACAAAAACTTCTTAAATATGTGAAAAGTGTTAGTATCAAATACATGCTCCAATATTTTGTTATTATCAAAATCATTCCAGGGATCAAAATCTCCTCTTTTTGATGATGATAAAATACTAGGCATGGAATATAACAAGCACCTTTATATTTTAATTATATCAGAGTAAATGACAACTGTAACAAAGTAAATTAGTTTAAAATGCTATATAGTATATCGAGCAATTCAAATTGTCTGTTCAAATTATGATCTAGTGTATGATAACTGTATCACAACTTGATTGAAATATCAGAGCTTTGCAAGTTAAGTATCAGAGCTGTATAAGTTAAGTATCATAGCTTTACAAGTTAAGTATCAAAGCTATCAAGCATTCAATTTACAAATTAACTGAAATATCAAAGCTTAAGTATCAGAGCTTTATATGAGAGTTCTCTTTACAATTTAACTTAACTATCAAAGCTTTAACAAAAGTATCAGAGCTATTAAAGTGAAATGACAAGGCTCATTGTAAAATATACTCCCCTTTGTTTAAACATTTTGATTGTTCATGTGATTTTTCATTGTAATCCATATTTTCCTCATATTTTTTGTGCATTCATATTAGATGATCATTTTTCATGCTTCACTTATTTATTATATGATTATTTTCCATGCTTTATAGATTTCTCCCCCTTTTTGTCATCAACAAAAAGTATAAAGGCTCCCCCTTATTATAGAACTCAACAATATCATACATTTAGAGAGACACAAGAATAACTAACTATATTTGGCATAAAAGGTGAAATTTCACAAACATTAGAATTTCAGTTCAATACATGTAATACACTGAAACACAACATACAAGAGACACAACAAAAGACATCTGTGAGGCTAGTCCTTATCAGATGGAAGGTCTAATACAATGTTAGCCATGATCCTATGCCTAGAAGGTCTAGGAGTCTAATGTGTTAAGTTCCTAGTCCTAAGAGAGGGTCCGACTCTAGGAACTCTAGACCTATGGTACTGTCTTGAAGTGTCTTGAGTGGGTACAGGAGGAGGAGTAGGCTCTGGCTCAGGTGCTGGAGGAGGTGGCTCTGAAAGTATAGGAGTCCTCTGATCTATGAAGGCATCTGATAAAGCAAGTGTGCTGGTGCTATATAGGATCTGAGTAGCTGGTGTGTCATGAATGCTTTGCTCAGGCTGCTCAGACTCTGGTACGATAGGTGTCTCCATACCATGCTCATCTGCCTGCTGATCAAAGTCCTGACTACCATCATATGGAGGTGATGGACATATCTGGAAGGTCCAGTCGAAGTGGTTCGATGTATAGCTGCCGAATCTGACTAAATCCATCTTGCATCTCCGTCTATAGCAGATCAATCCTGGAATGAAACTCGCCTAGATAGTATGTAAATCAAATCTTAGAATCAAAATATTAGCCCAAAGTGTCTGTATCTGCTCAGAATCATGATGCCCACTAGTACTAGGCTCAGATAGAACTGTCGGAGGTGTAGTAGGAGCTGGCTCTGAAGGTCCAGCCTCATCCTCTGACTCATCCTTATCAACAGTCCGCTCAGCAACATTTGGAACATCATCATCACTGTCATCCTCAGAATGTGTTGCCCTCTGTCCTGAAATCTTCCTCATCCAAACTCCCTCTACTTGGTGGTACCCCATCTTATGTAAGGATTTCTTTGAGTATCTGTCTGTATGAAGTAAGGGTCTGCTATCCTCACCAGTTAGGTCTATACCACAATCCTGGAATAAGAGAGTAAAAGCCATGCCATAGGGCAGACATGCCCTGGCCCTCCTAGCTGCGTCCCTCATCTGGTTCATCATAATAAAAGATAGATTGAGGGCCTCCCCCTCATTCAAGTACCTCATAAACATTAGGTCTCTCTCACTTACCTAGTCGAACCTTCCAGTCCTGGGTAAGAACACTCTATTGATAATGTTATGTAGTAGCCTCATTTCCAATGAAAGAATGTTAGCTTGTACATTTATAATCCCTTCAACATTGCTTCTTTCAAGAACTGTCCTTAAGGTCTTTTGTTTATCCTTCAGATTCAAATAGCACTTTCCAGCTTTAGGCAATTGAAGAACTCTAGTTAATCTGGTTTCATCAATAGACATTGTAACTCCCTTAATTATGGATAAGATCTGATATGCTCCAAGTGTGAGATGCTCAAAAGATGTTCTAACAACTATGGGGTAAGTAGGAATGTCCAATGAATAAAAATATTTCCAATCCTGAGTTTCAATCCAATCTCCAATCTGAAACCCTTGATTTTTAAGAAAAGTATAATCTATTTTTCTTCCTGAAGTGACTGGATGATTACCCATTTGGATGATTTGCCTTGGTGGAACTTGATGTTCTTGGGGATCCTCTTAAGTTGACTCATCCTCCCTTCTCTTGGATCTTCTCTTGGCTCGTGCAGTGTTGGGTGCCATCCTCTTTTGGGTGCTATAGGATCAAGATCTAAGGGGAAAATGGAAGGGTTATGTGGTCCCTAAGCTTAGAGTGGAAAATGGTCCCTAGGGTTCGGTTTCAATAGTGAATGGAGAAGTGAAATGGAATTTCTAGGGCATTTGGATCTTATATAGGCCCGTTGTTCGAGTCGGCTCGAGTAAAAATAGAGAAAAAGGATCCAAAAATCAGAGAAATGGTTTCTACTCCTATAAAATACTAAAATAGGTTTTTATTTAGCTTAGATAGGTGATGGAGATTTTTTAGATAATTTTTTCTAAATTTTTAAAGAAATTAGGTCAAAATTCTAAAAAGGATCACAAAGGCCTAATTCTCCTCTAATCATTTAAAATCTATCTTCACTAAGTGGTTTGGTAAAGATATCAACTAATTATTTTTCAGTACATACAAATTCAAGTTCAATATCATCATTTTGTACAAGATCCCTAATGAAATGATGTCTAATTTCAATATGTTTCGTTATTGAATGTTGAATAGGTTCTTTGTTAGGTTAATAGCACTTGTATTATCACATTTGATTAGAATTTTAGATTGAATAATACCATAATCTTCTAGTTCTTGATTAATCCATAACACTTGAGCACAACAACTCCCTGCAGCCATACACTCTACCTCAGCAGTAGATAGTGCCACGAAGCTTTGTTTCATACTATGCCATGAGATTAATTTCAATCCTAGAAATTGACATGTGCCACTAGTGCTCTTTCTATCAATTCTACATCCACCATAATCAGTATCAGAATAACTAATTAAATTTAAAGATGAAGGTTTAGATACCATAATCCTAAGTTAGATGTACCTTTAAGATATCTTATGATTCTTTTAACAGCAAATATATATGATTCTTTAGGATTAGATTGAAATCTTGAACATATACAAATACTAAACAGTATATCAGGTCTACTTGTAGTTAAATAAAGTAGAGATCCGATCATACCTCGATATAGTTTTTGATCAACTTTGTTACCTTCCTCATCTTTGTTAAGTTTGCAGGTTGGACTCATGGGTGTGCCAATTTCCTTTACAGATTCCATCCTAAACTTTTTCAATAGTTCTTTTGATGTAGGAACATCAGGAGCAGACCAAGATTTCAAGGTTCCAATTTCTAATTCATGTGTTGGGAAAGTCAGTCAATTAGGTCAAGTGAGTTTAATAAGTCCATTTGCTCACTTGAGTCCTGTAATAAAGTGAGCCAGTTGGGTTCACTAAGTCAAGTGAAGTCCTTTTGTATCCCAGTCTAGTCAAGTTGAGTTGACTGAGTCTATGTAATAAAAGTGAATCAATTGAGTCCAATTGAGTTCACTTAGTCCATTGAGTTAGTCCTTTTGTTTATAATTAAGTCCTATAATTTTCATTCAAATTAAGTTCAAGAGGAGAACCATCAGGCCCCAGCTCATGCGCTTGGGCTCCCAGTCATGTTCACCAGCATTGGCACCCCAGGCTCCCCAAGTATCAGCACCGCAGGTGATGGGGACATCAGGATCAACCCTAGTTCACTATGGGTCCCTGAATCTTGAGTCCCTTAACCATTTTCTAGATTTTATCTTTGTATCCAATACTCTGGCTATATTAGCCCTTTGAGTCCTGTAAGTAGGGATGGAGTCATCAGAGTCATTTGAAGTCCTGTAATAAGGGTTTTATCATGTGAGCCCAATACACCCCTTTGTGTTCGATAATTAGGATTTTACTCGGTTAAGCCCGATTGTGCTCACTTGAGTCCTATAATGAAGCCTAATTTTGAGTGAGCCAAGTTTTGTAATAAGTACCCTATTGAGTCATGTAATAAGTTGAGTTCTCTCAACCTCGTAAGTCCACTTGATTCCTGTAAGTTTGTGTTAGTCCAGTCTTGAACAAGAGGAGGATCGCCAACCAAAGCCTTCACTAGGCCCTCCCAGATCAGAGCAAAATCCAAGCCCATGGAGCCTCCACAATTGAAGATACCAGGAACCCAGGGAATATTCCAACTTCCAAGCGCCCCAGCCCAGAAGCCCATCAGAAGATGGTGCCCCAAGCCTTCTCTAGTCCAAATAGAAGTGGGCGCCCAGGGTTTTCCCAGCCCATGCGCCAAGACTAGTTGGAGGCTACCCAAGCCCACTACGAGATGCCCCATTTACTGCCCAAGCCCACAAAAGGATGCCCAAGGTTCAAGCCCAATTCAAGGAGGTGCCCTAGCCCATGAGGGGCCCTTTGACCAAGTCCAAGAAGGAAAGAGAAGTCCACATCCAACTAGGAATCAAGTTTTAATTTTATTCAAATTGTGTACTCACTCCTAGTCCTAAGTCAATTTGTAATTCTCTTCCTAATCAAACTATGTAATCCAATTCTAACAAGGAGAGGACTTGGGTTAGCCTATAAATATCCCACCCCTCCACCCTCTTGTAACTATTGAATGATTGACCGATTGATTGAATGAATGAATGTATGAATTTTGAGAGGAAATTTGAGTGTTCTTTCTTCTATTTTGCCTTTGTTCTTGTGAACATTGAGCTCCATGAGGGAGTGTTGCCTTTGCTCTTTGAGCATCGAGGGGTGTGAGACCCTATTTATCAAACCCTAGCCGCTCTGCTTCTTCCACCTTGGATACCCTAAATCAATCTTCATCTTGGCTACCCTGCTCCTCTCTCTTCCTTTCTTCTTTTAGCGATTCATCCCTTTTCTCCTTTATTTTCTAATCCTCCTTTGGTGTTTTACAGGTCCCTCGAGTTTTACAACTTTAGGGTTCTGTTTGCCTAGCCGTCGGGTCAGTGGATAAAAAGTCGATGGATCCGCGGGTTTTTCGGGCTTGACTTTTTAGGCCGCATCTTGGAGCGACGAGTGATCTCTTCATGGAAGCAGTAGTAGTCATTGCCAGGTACACACCCCCTATCCCTTTAGATCAAGTTATTGCAAAAGAGCTTGCCCTATCGGGGTTTCTTAGCCCTAGCGGTCCTATTTTTATCTCTTTAGAGAGTCCTTTTTTGCATGCTTGAGGTCTAGAATTTCTATAGGATCACCCTTTTATCTATTTGACATGAAATCTGGGAATTAAAATTCTAGCTTAATGCTGAATCTACTAAAATTCTCTTGCATGCTAATTAGTCCCGCATCATTTGGTATCAGAGCACTTTTAGGGCTAATTTTCTGCATTCCATAATTCTTGCATATAGTCTGTTATTTTAATTGTTTCTATATGTAGGTAGATCACAAAATCTTGATTCTTATTTTGTTGGATTGATTGTAATTGAAAATATTTACCAAAATTTCTCCATGATATATTTCTACCTGTATAATTTTAAACACCTATTTTTTTCCCTAGAAGATTTCTGCATCCTATCATTTGCATTAGGGGTCTTAGTTTTGATTTGTTTCACTATCATAGGAATTTTATGTTTCTCTGAAATTTGCACAGAATATTATTTGTTCAGTCCTGATAATTGTCATTAAATTTTTTTATTTTTATATAAACAAAAAAATATAAGAATCTATATATTAGAAACCCTAATTAGAATCCTGAGTTTTCTGTATACAGTCTAAAACCCTAGGTTTTGCATCATCATACCATTTTGTTTTTCTTGAAATTTGGTAGGAAGTGTCCTCACATGTCATCCTCTATTTTTTAATTTTTTTAAAAATTTTCTGCATTGAAATCCATGCTAATTTCTGCATTAAAATAGACCTTAATTTCTGATTCAGTGATTTCTACACATTTGACTGAACCAATCCTAACTCACTTCCAAACCCCACTTCATCCAAGCCAATTTTGTTTGATAACTTAACCAACTCAAATTTAATTTGTCACCTCATAAAAAGACAAAAAAAATATATTTTTCTATTTTGTTTTATATTGCATCAGGTTTCATTGTGTTCATCATTTGCGTTAAACCAATCTTAAGGGCACTTTCACTATCTCAGATCAGGGCAGGAGGTTATTACATGTCCTGGGCCCAAAACAACCACCTTGCATTAATACCCAAATCTTAATTAAAATCAACTAGCAATCTAATTTGCTATAGTAATCTAGGGACACCAACAGGTCAGGTTCGAGTTGTGTGGATAAACTAGTGCATTCAATTCCTCAACTATTACTGAAAACTGGTGTCTAAGGCTAGAGGTCCAGAGGCAAACACCCTAAGTGGACTGGTGGTTTTTAATTAGGACCCTGTCATAGGTAGGGGGAGCCTCCCACCACCCTACCTCTTACCTGGCCAGTGGAAGGATTAGTTATTGAGTTGGGTGTAAGTTGAGTAGACCCATTCAACTTTGGCTCTAGGTCTAGCAAACTGTAGTATGTGTTAACCTTTTGTGCTTGACTGCATCATAACATCTTGATTGATTGATTGCATGACTACTAGGTTAGGAACCCAATACTAGCGGTCTAAATCCCAACCTAGCTCAACTATGGAATCCAGTCTTGAAACCCTCATAAAGGCCATGAATGAACAGATGAACCAAATGAATACCCAATCCCAAAATCAGTTTGTCCAATTGACTACCCAAATGAACCAATTGATCCAATCCAATACCCAATCCCAAAATTAGTATGTCCAATTAACCACCCAAATGAATAATAGATTTGGCCAATTGACCCAATCCTATACCCAAACCCATGAAAGGCTTGACCCCTCAACCAATAGTTTTAATCAGGTAGGGAACCAACTAAGAGATCTAGGGAAAACCCCTAAGCCCCATACCAGACCTAAACCTGAGCCTGACCTTAGGACCCATGCTGAGCCCAACCCTAGGAGAGCCCAGCACCCTGACCCATACTCAGAGCCTAACCTTAGGAGAGCCCCATACCCTGAACCTAGGAGATCCACAACCTATAGATCTGAGCCCAAATCCTATGACTCTAAAACCTATGCACCCACATTCTATGAGCCCAATAAACCCAGACCTATATAGCTGAACCCTTATCCTAGGAGCCCCAGGAACCCATAATCCCTACTTATCAGCCTAGTGCAAGTCAAGTTTCCCCTAGTTAACCTGAGCCCCTTAGGATTAGTATCCCTAGAGCTGAACCAAGTATTAATCAGGTATCCTTTAGTCGACCTGAGCGCATTAGGACTAGTGCCCCTAACCCAAGACCAGGTCCTAGACGAGCCAACCCGAGCCGACCCAACACGAGCCAACCCGGGCCTAGTATCCTACTAACTCCCATGAACGATAGGATTGAGGACCCTAAAGTTCAAATTGATTGCACTGATATTCAAGATTTAGGGTATTCCTAGGTTGAGAAGCTAGAAAAGAATAAGAGCAAGTCACCAAAGGTTCAGAGAAGACCCAACATCACATGCTTTAGATGCCATAAACCGGGACACTATGCTAGCCAATGTCTAACCAAAGCCTTACATATAGGAGAGCTAGAAAAGGACATGTCTGAACCCATTACTGAACCTGAAGAAGAGGTGTATGAAGCTGATCCAAGTCTGGTAGAGGAGTATGAAAAAGATGAACCCATTGAAATTTTAGAGAAAGAAACTCTTGAGGCCACTGAAAAATCTAAAGAAGACACCTATGAACTGAGTCCAGTAGAGGAATGTGAAGAAGAAGAACAAGAGAGTGAACCCATTAAGGAATCAAAGGAAAAAGATCAGGAACCCATTATAGAATTTAGAGGAGAAGTGATTGAGCCAAGATCGAACATAGTTGATGAGAGTGAGGGTTCACCAGAATGGTCCATTAAGGAGGTCCAGGAACCAATCCCTAAAGAATAATTCGAGGAAGTTGATATTATTTTAGAGGACTTTCCTAGTAAGCTTCCCAAAGACCTTCCTGATGACCTTCCACCAGCAATGAATTCCCAGCCTACTCTAGAACTGGTGCCTGTAAACCACTCTAGTGCCAAACATGTGGTTAGAACAAGCACCCAGTTAATTTTACTTAAGGATAGGAGCCCGTTGAACCATGTCTACCTTAAGTACTTCCATGCTACAATCCATGTCCTACAGTTCTAGAGAGAATATTTACTGTCCCTATGAAACTTATGGTATCCATACCATAAGACTTTTAGATTTTATGATTCCCAGAAAATTTAAGTTTGGAACCTGAAAGGTGGATCGAGTTTTAGATTTACATCTTTAACATAGGGGATGAAGTAAGAATAGAGACTGAAGTGCTACATGATTTTAATTCTAATAGATTGCTAGGCCCAATCCCACTGTTCACACATGCACAGATCTCTGCATAGTATCTGCATCAAGACATTAGCATTCACTTGAACACTGATAATAACAAGGCTAATTCTCGAATTTGAGTGAAAGAGTATGTTGATAGGGATGGCAACGGGTTGGGTTTGGGTCAGGTCACCCAAAACCCATACCCTCCCTGCTAAAAAATTATCCGCCCCATGCCCACCCCATATCCATCTCGGGTCGGGTCGGGTCGGGTATAAAAAAATCACGTGTTGATCGGGTCGGGTCGGGTATACCCGGTCTTATAAAACTTAGTTTATTTAAAAGCTAAACGGGTTGGGTTGAGTCGGGTCGGGTCGGGTATATCTGTTCCATATCCAATTTATTTAAATATTTTATAAACATAATTTTTTTATATATAAAAGGGCCGAATTCGGGTCAGGGCGTACTACTACCCGTACCCAACCCGAACCCAAGTCAAGTTTTTTTATATAACCCATATCTGTTTATAAATTAGGCGGGTCGAGTTTTATCCACCCCATTAGGGTCGGGTCGGGTCGGATACCTATCAGATCGATAAAATTTGCCATCCTTATATGTTGAGGGAGATCATGTAGAGATTAGGTCTAGACCTGAGTGGTTTCCTCTGGGATCTATTAAGAAGCTACATGCCTGTGAAGCTAGACCCTTACAAGTGATAAGGAGAGTTGATCCTAGTGCCTTTGTGCTTATGTTACTCCTGGATTTTGGTATTAGCTCGACTTTCAATACTCGAGCCTAGTTGTGCATAGGGCACCAGCAATGACACCCAGTGAGATTTTTGGACCTCACCCTATTCTTGAGAGAGAAACCTTACCTGAGTGTCCACTAAATTGCCCTGGAAGAGGAATACGAATCGAGCGTGACCTGGACGGCCAAGCTGTTATAACCCGGGACCAAGGCAATCCATATCATTTAGTCCGATGGCAAGGCCGACTGGACTCTAAATGTTCATGGATCCCTCGAGGGGACCCGTAGTGCCATGACCCAACCCTTTTACCTGCACCAGATTGACCCTTACTCGACAGGATCGAGTTTCTCCCATCCCGGGAGAATTGATGGGGATATTAGGATCAACCCTAGTTCACTATGGGTCCCTAAATTTTGAGTCCCTTAATCATTTTCTAGATTTTATCTTTACATCCAATAATCTGGCTATATTATCCCTTTGAGTCCTGTAAGTAGGGATGGAGTAATCAGAGTCATTTGAAATCCTGTAATATGGGTTTTATCATGTGACCCCAATACAACCCTTTGTGTTCGGTAATTAGGATTTTACTCGGTTAAGCCTGATTATGCTCACTTGAGTCCTGTAATGAAGCCTAATTTTGAGTGAGCCAAGTTTTGTAATAAGTATCCTATTGAGTCCTGTAATAAGTTGAGTTGTCTTAACATTGTAAGTCCAGTTGAGTCATATAAGTTTGTGTTAGTCCAGTCTTAAACAAGAGGAGGATCGCCAACCAAAGCCTTCACCAGGCCCTTCCAGATTAGAGCAGAATCCAAGCCCATGGAGCCTCCATAATTGAAGATACCAGGCACCTAAGGAATATTCCAACTTCCGGGCACCCCAGCCCAGAAGCCCATCAGAAGATGGTGCCCCAGGCCTTCTCCAGTCCAAATAGAAGTGGGTGCCCAGGGTTTTCCCAGCCCATGCGTCAAGACCAGTTGAAGGCCACCCAAGCCCACTTGGAGATGCCCTATTTGCTGCCCAAGCCCATAAAAGGATGCCCAAGGTCCAAGCCCAATTCAAGGAGGCGCCCTAGCCCATGAGGGGCCCTTTGACCAAGTCCAAGAAGGAAAGAGAAGTCCACATCCAACGAGGAATCAAGTTTTAATTTTATTCAAATTGTGTACTCCTAGTCCTAAGTCAATTTGTAATTCTCTTTCTAATCAAACTATGTAATCCAATCCTAACAAGGAGTCGGCTCTATTTTCCTTGAGTCGGCTCTCTATTTGGTTGAGTTGGCTTGAGTAAAACTTCTCCAAAAGCTTCCAAACAACTTCACACCTCTTCCAAACAACTTCTAAACAACCTCTGAGATCTTTAAACTTAGAATTATATTAATTTGTCCCTTTTTACATGAATATACAAACAAATTTGCCTAGGACTCTTAAATACATGAAACTTTTTCTATTAGTACATTGATACACTACAATGATCTCAGAATTGTAGGGTGAATGATTGTCCATTTGAAACATCCTACAAAAACTTCTTAAATATTTAAAAAGTGTTAGTATCAAATATATGCTCCAATATTTTGTTATCATCAAAATCATTTCAGGGGTCAACACCCCTCAACATATGATCTGAAAATATTTTTCAAACTTTTCAAAAATGGCTTACATATATTAGCATTTTTTTGAAAAAACATTTCTAAAAAAGTTTAGAAATCTCTTTCTTTAATACTTCCTCCTCTTACATATTCTTCCTTCTTGTTTATTACTTATTGCTTTCTTCTCTCCCCCTTTCTTTTTACTTATACCATTTGTTCTCCCCCTATGTTTACCATTTATACCATTCTTCTCCTTTTTGTCATCATAAAAAAAATGGTGAAGAGTAGTGCAAAGAGGAGAAAGAAGTACCAAAGCTCTCCCTTAATGTAGGGATAAGGTGCAAAGAACAATAAGAAGGGTATCAAAAGCATTGAAAGTAAAGAATGAACACACAAGTAAAAAATGCTGAAAGTATGATATATATATATATTTCCAAATATTTTGTGATACAACATCCAAAATTTGATACACTGATACAAAATTTGATATAGAAACTGAAACACTAATACAAATAACATACAAAATTTGAAACATATCATACATCTAACTGATACTCTGACCAATCCTAGTGGGCACTGTCCTCATCAGAGGAAGACCCAATCTCTAAAAAAATAGGTCCAGTAATCCTAGAAGGATGAGGTCACAGCCACATGGGTCGAAGATCCACTAATCTGGTCCGGATGGCTCTAGAAGTGTCTCCACTGTCTCTGCCTCTACCTTTGGCTCTCATTCACCCTCTGGCTCATGCTGGAGGAAAAGCAATGTTAGGAACAGGGTCAGAAAGGGAGACAAGTCATCAGGTGTATGATCAAAGATAGGACAGTGGAAAGAATATGGAACTAGGAGTGTAGAAACCTAACTCCCTGGATAAAAAACTAGGTAAAGATATAGAATGTATTACTAGTATCCTATCAAAAGAAGTAGGGGGAATAGTAATCAATGGTGGAGGCAAGTCAATAAAAGTATCAAATGGTTCAGTAGCTAAAATAGGTGTGGATACATCAGGGTCAGAAGGATCAAATATAATAGGAGTACTAGGTAGGATAGGGGTTTGAAAAGCTAAACTCAAAGGAACAGAAGCATCCACAGAAGACAACATGACATCAGCTGCAGCAGACTCTATTGAATCCATGACATGATTTACTCTCGCCTCAAGCTCGGGCTTCGCTATAAAGTCATCAACATCAAAGTTCACTGATAGAAAACCCTGATCATCTCCTATCTCAGTATCATCTGCTGGTGGAGCTGGTGGTATTGGTGGAGCAGGTGGAGAATCTGGCGATGGTGGAGGGGAAGATGGTCTGCCAGAAGTCAATCTCTATAAAGCAGCCATCACAGTAGCAAACCCCTCTCTTATCTCATCAAATCTAGTCCTCATCTCCACATGAATCTGATTGACTCGCTGTCTCATAGTCTGCATCTTAGTCTCTAAGGAGTTATTCTATCCTCAGTAATATCTGCAGGAGGTGGCACCTCAGTATATGCTGAAATAGAAGGCTCGTGCTGCCTCTCAGAATCTTTAGGTGGCTCAGATGGCCCTGCCTCATCTCTCTCTATGTCCTCCTCCACAGAAGTATCCTCCTCATCATCCGAGTCAGTGTCAGGCGCTTGTCTAGAGACTCTGCACCTCCAATGACCTCAGTGCCTCCTTTGATAACCCATCCGATGTAGAGACCTCTCATCATAAGTGTCGGTGCGCAGAAGCTCTCTGTATGGCTCTCCATTGACATCAGCTCCATAGACTCTAAATAGTCTGATGAGACCCATTTCATACGGCAAGCAGAGTCACTTGCTCATTGCCATCTCTGTCATCTGATGAACCATAAGTACTGACAGTCAAACGGATGTCCTCCGAATGCATGCCACCATAACCAAAAGCTCTCTCTCTATAATGAAGTCAAAGCACCCAGTCTTCGATAGAAGGATCTGGGCCACAATGTGATGAAGAATTCTCATCTTCGTTGATAACTGCAATGCAACAACAGTGGCTCCCTTACCCAGGTCATCCCTCTGCAAAATACATTTGAAACCGCTAATCTGGTCTCCAAGAGAATCCACAATAGTCCCCCTCATGGGTATCTCCCAGACACGACTTAGAATCTTTGCTGATAATGGAATAGAGATGCCTTTAACCTCTTCGATCCACCCATCACTACCCCTGGCTAAGGTCCCGTAGAACTCTCCCATCAGGGTAGGGTAAAATATCTCACGGAGGATACAAAACTGAACCAACCAGCATCTCTCAACCAGTCTCCAATCCTGAAGTACTGCTGGTCAACGAAATCAATGTCCACCAGACATCCCCCAACAATGGCCTTGGAGCCCATGCGGTCTACTCCCGGGACTGGTGGTGATCGAGTCGGAAGATCACGCTGCATTGGAGCCTCTGTCCACTGAGAAGAGTCATGTCTAGCCTTGGTGCGGCATTCCACACCTCGAGAAACTAATCATGGTCTCCTCACTAGCTACTTCCTGGGCCCCATTGTCTAGAAGATGAAGAAATACCAAAAAAAGAGAGGGAAACGGGCAATGGAGTCATAATCAAATTGTGAAGAACTAGGAAATGTGAGGAAAAATGGGCTCAAAACTCAAAATAGAAATGTTAGAAACCTAAAAGGGAACTAAAGGAGGCTAGGGCTCAAAGAGAAGAGGTGCTGACTCAGAGAGAATGGGAGAAAAATAAGATCATTTGCCCTATTTGATCACCATTTTCATCGGTCAAGTGTCGACTCACGGGCTAGGCTAAGTATCGACACTTCGAGGTGTCGACACTTCCAAGTGTCGACACTTCAGAAAAAATCAAAGAAAATAGGAAAAAAATCATAGATAAGATCAAGAGAGTTAATTTCAGTAGCCAATAATGATTGATCATGATTAGGTCAAGAGATTTTCAAAGAGAATTCCAAAGGTCATAAGTAATGATCAAGATCTAATTAAAAGGATCAATGATTCCTAATTTTCTTCTAATCATACAGAACCTATCTTTATTAAGAGGCTTGGTTAGAATATTAGCTAGTTATTTTTAGTACAAACAAATTCAAGCAAAATATTATTATTTTGAACATGATTTCTAATGAAGTGATGTCTAATTTCTGTGTGTTTACTTCTTAAGTATTGCACTGGATTTTTAGTTAAGTTTATTGCACTTGTGTTATCACATCTAATAGGTGTCTTAGTTAATTTGATGCCAAAATCTTCGAGTTATTGTTTAATCCACAAGACTTGAGTACAATAACTTCTAGCTGCAATATATTCAGCTTTAGCTGTAGATAAGGCAACTAAATTTTATTTCTTGCTAAACCAGAAGATTAAATTAACTCCAAGAAATTGACAAGTTCCAGATATACTTTTTCTATATAGTTGGCAACCAGCAAAATCAGCATCAGAATATGCAATCAAATCTATTGCTGAGTCCTTAGAATATCACAAACCAATATCAATAGTGCCTGATATATATCTAAGTATGCGTTTAACAGCCAATAAATATGATTCTTTTGGTTCAGACTGATATCTTGCATACATGCATGCACTAAACATGATATCTGGTCTACTTGCAGTTTTGTATTATAGAGAACCAATGATGCCTCTATAAAATTTCTAATTAATACTCTTACTAGATTCATCTTTGTCAAGCTTACATGAAGGGCTCATAGGTGTACCAAGAGGTTTAGTCTTCTCCATCCCAAACTTTTTTAGAATCTCCTTCGTATATTTAGCTTGGTTGATGAAGATCCCTTTATTAGTTTGTTTGATTTGGAGTCCGAGAAAGTAGCTTAACTTTCCCATTATGCTTATCTCAAACTCACCTCATATAAGCTTAGTAAATTCTTGATAAAGAGTTCATTAGTGGCACCAAAGATAATATCATCAACATAGATTTATACTACTAAGAGATCATTAGCCTTTTTCTTTAAAAACAAGGTGGTATCTACATGTCCTCTAGTAAAACTATTATCAATCAAAAATTTGCTTAACCCTTTATACCATGCACGTGGGGCCTATTTTAAATCATAAAGGGCTTTATATAATTTGAAAACATGGTCAGGATGTGCATGATTTTCAAAATCAGGTGGTTATTCTATATATACTTCTTCAGCTATATATCCCTTTAAAAAAGCACTTTTAATATCTATTTGAAATAATTTGAAATCCATGAAACTTGCAAATACAAGAAGTAATCTAATAGCTTAAAGTCTAGCTACTGGAGCAAAGGTTTCATCAAAATCAATTTCTTTTTCTTGATTGTAACCCTTAGCTACCAGTCTAGCCTTGTTTCTAGTTATAATTTTATTTTCATCTAAATTATTTATATATACCCATTCAGTGCCTAGAATGGAAGTGTTAGATGGTCTTTTTATTAATGTCTAAATCTTATTTCTTTCAAACTGGTTTAATTCTTCTTGCACAGTAATCATCCAATTTGGATCTTTTTCAGCTTCTTCTATATTCTTAGATTCCATTTATGGAATAAAAGCAATATAATCACATTCATTTCTAATAGAAGATTTAGTTCTCACCCCTCTTGATGGATCACCTAAGATTAATTCCTTAGGGTGTCCATGAGCATACCTCAATTTCTTAGGTAGGTCCTTGTATCTAGTAATGGTCTTGTGACTTCTTCTTCATTCTCCTTGCTTTGATCTTCCTCGTCGCCTTTAAAAGGAGGATCATTTAAAGTCAGCTTCTCGAATCCTTGAATACCTGCAATATCATTAGAAGTATCCTCTTTTTGAGAGAACTTGTTAGTAGATTCTTCAAATACAACATGCATGATTCTTCTACTACAAGTGTTCTTTTATTAAAAACCTTGTATGCCTTGTTAGATATTGAGTATCCTAAGAAGATACTTTCATTTGACTTGGTATCAAATTTGCTTAAATTATCTTTGCCATTGTGTTGACTCCTATCTTGATTTTGATGAATAACAAAATACTTAAGTATTTGAGTACTAATTATGTGTTAAAAGTATGTTTACCAAAACAGGATACTCATCAAAGCTATTTTATGTTAAAAGCTCAAAGTTTGTTATCTTGTTGAAGAAGCCAGTTAAATTGATAGAATTTCAAGTTAAATGGACCTTGATACATAATATTAATCTTGAAGAACTCAAATCTTGAAGTTGAAGAAGTTTCAGGAATGTTTCAACCAAGTGTCGACTCATGGAAGTGAAGTATCGACTCAAGGTATCGACTCGTAGAAACTTGAGCTGATACGCAGAAGAAGTTTCAAATGGCACGCATGAAGTGTCACCTCATGAAGCTCAATTGTTGACTCAAGTATCGACTCAAGTGTCGACTCAAGGTCTGAGACCAGAAATGATACAGAATATATTGAATTTAAGTCTTTCCTTAAGTATCGACTCATGAAGAAGAAGTGTCAACTCAAGTATCGAATCACTAGAAGAAATGTTAACGCACCAGTGCATTCTAGAGAGCTTCAAAAAGTATTTTTAACCTAGTATTGATTCAAGTATCGACTCATGTGTCGACTCATGACCTGAAGTATCGACACTTGTAGGTCTGGATGAATAATAATGGCTAGTTTTTTGAAGTACAGAAATAGTTCTTTTTGTCTCTAATAGCTATTTCCAACTCTCCAATGATAAAAAATGATCATTTAAGGCTTAGAAAGGTATTTAAAGTGGACCAAACTCAAGAGCAAAGAGACTAATGATGAATTGAAGAGAATTCATTAAGAGTTCATTACTTTTAAGTGAAGTTGAGCCTTCAAACTTTCAAAAGCATTCAAGAAGCATTCAAGTCCATCCTTCAAGCATCCATTAAGGCTTTAACAACTTGAAGACAAGCTTTCTCAACAGCAATCAAAGAGCTTCAAAGTGATATTTACTTTTATTTTGAAAGCTTATTATATTCTTACTTCAAACTTGAATTTATTGTTATTTCTAGTTTTAAGTGGTTGAAACTAGTGCTTGGATTATTGGTGAGCCTTGTTTCAAAAACCAACTTAGGTTGTTGGTGAGTCTTGTGAAAACCAACTAGGTTTTTTGTTATCCCGAAAAAGCAAGAGATTTTTGATGAGCCTTGTAAAAACCAAGAGATTTTTGGTTAGCCTTGTGAAAATCAAAGGGTTGTGATTAGTAAGCCCAGAAAACTAATCGGTTGTAATCAAGTAAGGATTATAGTAAAATTCCCGAGTGGACCTTAGAGAGTGGATGTAGGTTCTTTGGTGTGCACCGAATCACTATAAATCTTTGTGAGTTTGTGATTGCTTCTCTCTTCTTGCATTTGCTTATTATTTTTACTGCATTTTAATTATCAAGCACACAAATACTTGAAATCACTAGTACCTTTATTATTTTAAATTGGCATATACTTGCAACAAGTTTTTAAAAACTCAATTCATCCCCTTCTTGGGTTGCTTCGCTGGGCAATAAGTGGTATCAGAGCCGTGTACTCAGCTTTTAGGTTTAACCACCTTGATTAAAGATCTATTGCAGCCCCTTTAGGTTCTAGTGTTGTTGAGGGTCAAGCCTCAAATAGACTACCTTATTTTAATGGTATAAATTACATGTATTAGAAAACTCGCATGCAAATTTTTATGCATTCTATTGATTACAATTTGTGAAAAGTTTGTTAAAGGTCCTCATATTTTTTCAATTGAGATTAATGAAGTTTCCATGCCAAAACTTGAAGAGGATTAGGATGAAAACGATATTAAGCAATCTGAGCTTAATACTAAGGCTATGAACTTGCTCTATTGTGTATTGAATCATAGTGAATTTAATAGGATATCCATGTATACATCCACAAAGAAAATATGGGATATACTTGAGGTTACTCATGAGAGTACCAATCAAGTAAAAAATAGTAAAGTGAATATGCTTGTACTACATATGAAATGTTAAAATGGAACCAAATGAATCTATTACTGATATGTATACTAGATTTACTAATATTGTAAACGATATAAGAAGTCTTGGGAAAATAATGTCTAATGCTGACCTTGTAAATAAAATTCTTAGGTCATTGGTAACATCTTGGGATCCAAAAGTGATGGCAATACAAGAAGCTAAAGATGTTGATACTCTTCCTTTGGAGCAACTTATTGGTTCACTTATGACTTATGAGTTGAACTTGAAGGAAAAGGCAGTGGATGTAGATAATAAGAAGAAGACCATCACATTCAAATCCACTATACCAGATGAACCTTCCAGTGAAGAATCTGAAGAATGACAAAATGAAGATGAAGAGGCACTTATTGCAAGAAAATTCAAAAGATTCATGAGAAAGAAAAAAATTCCTTATAAAAAGAAGCCTCAGCCTAACAAGAAAAAAGGAAAAGAAAAAGAAAAAGAGAAGGAGAAGGATCAACCAATTTGCTTCGAGTGCAAGAAACCTGGATATTATAAGTTTGATTGTCTTCTCCTCAAGAAATCCAAAAAGAAGTTTAAAAAGAAGGCAATGATGGCACTATGGAGTGATAGTGAAGACTCCAGCTTGGAAAAAGAACAACTAGAAGTAGCCAATCTTTGTCTCATGGCTCAAGAAGATAAGGTACAATCTGAACTTGAACTTGATTTTATATTTGATGAACTTAGAGATGCTTTTGATGAACTTATGCATGAATACAAATTGCTGAAAATTATAAATAAAAAGTTGAAGAAGCATACTAATTGATGTTCTCTTGAAAACACTAATCTTGCAAATGAAAATAATGATTTAAAAACTAAGATTGATGCTTTAGAAAAATAAAAGAATGCTTTATCCATGGAAATAGAAGTTTTGAAAAGACCTAAGGCTGTTGTTACAAATAATGAGCTTTTAAAGAAAAACAAAGACCTTGAGGTAGAAAATAAGAAATTCAAAGATGAGCTTGACAATGTTAAACCTTTTGTTGAAAAATTTACTTTCAGTTCTAAGAAGTTAAATTTATTATTGAATAATCAAAGAGCTGTATTTGATAAAGCATGACTTGGTTACAAGTAGCAAAAGAAATAAAAAAATTTCAAGAATTTATTTATTCTTGCATCATCTAATGTTACTTATTTTAGTTGTAGAAAATTTGGGCATATATATTAGTGTGACCTAAGAAAGTTAAATAATTCTAGAAAGGTTTGGGTTTTAAAAGGAACCACTATTAGTACTAACCATAAAGGATCCAAGATGGCTTGGATACCTAAAATAAAAACTTGATCTATTTTGCAGGCGTGTCTTGTAACCAAAGAGAAGAAAAGATTGTGGTATCTTTACAGTGGTTGCTCAACATACATGACCAGAGATGTAAAGCAATTCACATCTCTAGAGGCTCTGAATGGTGGAAATATGATATTTGGTGTAATGGTAAAGGCAAAATCATCGGTATCGGCAAAGTTCATATCATCCCCTCTACTTATGTTGATAATGTTTTACTTGTTGATAGATTGAAACATAATTTGCTTAATATTAGTAAATTTTGTGATAAAGACTATAAAGTAGTTTTTGAATTATCTCTTTGCATGGTATCTAGTCTTGATAATAATGAAGTGAAATTCATTGAAAATAGGCATGGCAACATCTATCTTGTTGATCTTGACAATTTACCTTTACATGGTGGTGAATGCCTAGTTGCAATGAATGCCACGATTAATGAGACTAGTTAGCTTTGGCATCATAGATTAGGTCATGCAAGCATGCATCTAGTTTATAAATTATTCAAAAAGGATTTAGTTAAAAATTTACCAAAACTTAGATTTGAAAAAGATAAAATTTATGAAGCTTGTCAATTTGGAAAACAAACAAGAACATCTTTTAAAACTAAAGGAATGATTTCAACTTCTAGGCTACTAGAACTACTCCATATGGATCTCTTTGGACCAACTAGGACTACAAGCCTATAAGGCAAGAAATATGGACTAGTCATAGTGGATGATTTCTCTCTATTTACTTGGATTTTTTTTAACATATAAAGATGAATCATTTTCAGCTTTCATGAAGTTTCATTGAAAGGATTCAAATGAAAAAGGCACTTCTATCATTTGTATTCGAAGTGACCATGGAACTGAGTCTGAAAATAAAGATTTTAAAAATTTTTGTAATGAGAAAGGGATTGAATATAACTTTTTTGCACCTAGAATACCTCAATAAAATAGGGTGGTAGAAAGAAAAAATCATATTTTAGAAGAAATGGCATGCATAATGTTTTGTAAAAATGATTTATGTAGATATTTTTGGGCAAAAGCTATTAATACTGCTTGTTATATTTTAAATCATGTTTTAATCAGGCCAATTTTAAAGAAAACTCCATATGAGCTTTGGAAGGAAAGAAAACCAACTTTAAAGTATTTTTGGATTTTTGGTTGCCGATGTTTTATTTTGAATAATGGAAAAGATAATTTGGGCAAATTTGATGCCAAGTCAAATGAAGGTATCTTCTTAGGATACTCTACATCTTGTAAGGCATACATAATTTTTAACAAAAGAACACTTGTAGCAAAAGAATCTATGCATGTAGTATTTGAAGAGTCTACTAACAAATTCTTTAAAAAAGAGGATACTTCTGATGAATGTACAAGTATTGAAGGACTTAAGAAGCTGACTTTCAATGATCCCCCTACTAAATAAAGTGAAGAAGATCAAAACAAGAAGAATGAAAAAGAAGCACAAGATCTTCACCAAAGGATCTATTTAAAGAATGGAGGTATGTTCATAGACATCATAAGAAATTAATCTTAGGTGATCCATCGAGAGGGGTATGAACTAGATCCTCTATTAAAAATGAATGTGATTATATTACTTTTGTTTCACAAATTGAATCTAAATGTATTGAAGAAGTTGAAAAGACCCAAACTAGATAATTGCTATGCAAGAGGAACAAAATCAATTTGAAAGAAATAATGCTTGGACACTAATAGAAAGACCAACTAATGCTTCCATAATTGATACTAAATGGGTGTATAGAAATAAATTAGATAAAAATAGTATAGTAACTAGAAACAAGGCTAGACTGGTATCTAAGGGTTATAATCAAGAAGAAGAAATTAATTTTGATGAAACCTTTGCTTCAGTAGCTAGACTTGAAGCTATTAGATTACTTTTAGCATTTGCATGTTTTATGGATTTCAAACTATTTCAAATGGATGTTAAAAGTGTATTTTTAAATGGTTATATAGCTGAAAAAGTTTTTGTTGAACAACCACCTGGTTTTGAAAATCATATACATCTTAATCATGTTTTCAAATTACACAAAGTACTTTTTGGTTTAAAACAAGCCCCCCGTGCATGGTACGAGAGACTTAGTAAATTTTTGATTGAAAATGGTTTTACTAGAGTTCATGTTGATACTACTTATTTTTTTTAAAAAAGGCTGATGATCTTCTAGTAGTACATATCTATATTGATGATATTATCTTTGGTGCTACTAATTAATCTCTTTATCAAGAATTTGCAAAGCTAATATAGGGAAAGTTCGAGATGAGCATGATGGGAGAATTGAGCTACTTCTTTAGACTCCAGATTAAACAAACAAGTGAAGGGATCTTTATTAACCAAGCTAAATACACAAAAAAGATCTTGGAAAAGATTGGGATGGAGAAGACTAAACCTATCGGTACATCTATGAGCCCTTCATGTAAGCTTGACAAGGATGAATCTGATAAGAAAGTTAATAAAAAATTATATAGGGGCATCATTAGATCATTACTGTACTTAACTGCTACTAGACCAGATATTATATTTGGTGTATGTATATGTGCTAGATATCGGTCTGAGCCTAAGGAATTGCATTTATTGGCTGTTAAGCACATATTTAGATATTTATCTAGCATTGTTGATATTAGTCTGTGGTACTTTAAGAATTCAGCTATTGATTTAATTACATATTCTGATGTTGATTTTGCTGTTTGTAAGTTAGATAGAAAAAGTACTTCTGGACTTATCAATTTCTTGAAGTTAACTTAATCTCACGGTTTAGCAAGAAACAAAATTCAGTTGCACTATTAACAGCTAAGGCTAAATATATTATAGCTGGAAGTTGTTGTGCTCAAATCCTGTGGATTAAGCAACAACTTGAGGATTTTGGCATTAAACTAACTAAAATACCTATAAGATGTGACAATACTAGTGCTATAAACTTAACTAAAGATCTTGTTCAATAGTCAAGAAGTAAGCACATTGAAATTAGACATCATTTTATTAGGAATCATGTTCAAAACAATGATGTTATGCTTGAATTTATTTGTACTGAAATACAATTAGCTGATATACTTACCAAGCCTCTCCATGAAGATAGGTTCATTATGATTAGAAGAGAATTAGAGGACATTAATCCTTTTCATTAAATTTCAATCTCTTCATGACCTTTCAAATTTTTCTTGAAAATTCTCTGATCAAATATCCTTGAAAATCATGATTAATCATTCATAGACCATTGAAATCAGTTTCTATGATTTTCTATGATTTTTTCTCATTTTTTTTTGGATTTTTGTCGAAGTGTCGACACTTTGAAATGTCGACACCTCCAAGTATCGACACTTGGACTGAAGTCATGAGTCGACACTTAAATGGCAGGAATCCGAGAATAAATATAACAAACTGATCATTTTCTCTCATTTTTTTCTTCCAAACCCCTGAGTCGACTCATCCTTAAATAGTACCCAACATTCGTTTAACTCCAATCACTGTTCCAACTATCCGATTCCTTGTTTGAGCGACACATCTCTCAGAAAAATAGGGAAAGAAGCAATATAGTGTGAAATGGATACAGAGCAACGCATGAAGGTGCGGCACAAGGATCCGACACCAGAGTCATAGTTCAGCAGGAGATTCCTGTCAGACCACCCATCCATGGAGCAGATAGGATGGCCTCTAAGGCCATTTTTGGAGGACGGCAGGTATATTTCGATTTATGGACCAGCACCACTTCCGCATAGGAGATTGGTTGAGAGATGCTGGGCTGGCCCACTTTTGCTCACTGATTGAGAGGTTCTATCCTGGCCTAAATGAGAGTTCTACGATACATTGGCTGGAGGAGTAGATAGTTGGGTTGTTGAGGTCAGAGGGATAGCTATATCGCTCACTACAGAGGTTTTGAGCAGAGCTTGGGAGATTCCGATGAGAGGTACTGTGGCAGATTCCCTAGTTGATAGGATGAGCTGATTGCCATGCATTTTTGAGTCAAAGGATCTCAGAAGGGAGCCATAGTTGTAGCATCCTGACTTTCTCTGGAGATGAGATCATTGCATTACATTGTCGCCCGGATACTTTTACCAACGACCAGATGCTTTGACTTCATCTCGGAGAGACTGTTACTTGTCATGGTGTCGTTGATTCAACGGACTCCTGTCTGCCTCCCAGTTCTCATGGTACATTAGATGACTGAGGTAGCTACTAGCAAGAGGTTATGTTTACCATATGGCATGGGTCTAACCATCCTCTTCAGGGCTTATGAAGTTATCATAGATGGAGAGCCCTTCAAGTAGTTACTTCACACTGACATCTGTGATAAGAGATCACTGTATAGGATAGGATATAATAGAGTTAGAGGACAATGTACATGCAGGATCTCAGGGTAGGCTACTGATGATGATGAGGACGCTGCCGAGGAGGAGTGGATATAGACTGATGAGGTCGGGCCATCTGAGCCATAGAGGGACATTCCTGATACTTTGCCCGAGCCATTAGTTCTACCATAGCCTGAGGTGCCACCTCCTATTGTTGCTCAGTTAGCCAACCCAAGAGGGGGGGTGAATTGGGTATTTAAAACTTTTTCACAAGTATGTACTTTTTTAGAAACTTAGTGTGGTGAGTGATGTGATTTAAATATGAGATGCAGAAGCAAGTAAGAAACACAATCAACACAAGCACAAACACCAGCAATTTATAGTGGTTCCGAGCAACCCGGCTCCTACGTCCACTATCCAAGGTACCATTTGGGATTTCTACTATATTCACCCATGGAATACAGTCAATTTGTTTTACACCAAGCACATAAACCAAAACCCAATATTGGTTTTACATCAGGATCACCAAGAATCCAATACAATGTTAGTTTTCCCAGGCTCACTAATAACCCAAACTTGATATTCAAAGGCTCACCAAAAACTTAAACAAAACCCAAGATACAGTCCCTGCTATACTTGGAACAACTCAAATAAAGAGTTAAAAATAGAGCAACACTAATGACAAACCAAACTTTGTCAGATGGTTATAGTTGGTGCCCTTTGAGAAGCGTTCTTGATTGCTCCTTTAATGGTCTTCAAGACTTCCAAACTTCTTCAATAAATGACTCAAGTAGCTGATGGGGAGTAGGTGTGGACTTGAGTTCTTCCTTGAATGCTCTTGAAAAATCTTTAATGAACTATTCTCTTTCTTCTCCAAAACTCACTAAAATTTGACTTTAATCCTTCATTTATAGTGTTTTGAACTGATCCCAGGTAGAAATGACCATTGTAGTTCCTTGGGAGTTGAAATATAGCTGTTGGAGCACTTTTCAGATTCAAAAAATCAATTCTAGAACTAGTCGTTGCTCACCAAAAACTAGAATTTGAGTTAGCTTGGTTGGGTTGAGTCAGCTCGAATTCTCAGACATGTTGAAATTGCACTCTGGTTGAGTTGGCTCACCTGACTAGTTTTTCAGAACTGAGATTTTGCACACTCTAGAACAGTCGGCTCAGTTGAACATGAGTCGACTCGGTTGTTTGGTTCCTCAAAACTATAATTTTGGTACTCTGGTCGAGTCGGCTTTAACCTCTTCGAGTCAGCTCGGTTGATAGAGTAGCAGAAATGCTTGTACTGTGCTAGAACATCGAGTCGACTCTGCTCCTCGAGTCGGCCAAAAGTGTCCAAACTTCTTCAAAACAGCTTCCAAACACTATCAAACTTCTTCTAGTTCTAATCTAAGTAAAATAATATAGAATTGCCCCTTTTCAAGAATTTACACTTAAGTTATTTAATGGTTTTTAATATTTGAATATTTTTTCTTGATTACATTGATATACTATAAAGATTACTAAAATGTAGGTAGAATGATTGTTCTTTTGAAATGTCCTACAAAAATTTCTCAAACATTCAAAAGTGTTAGTAACGAATACATGCTCCAATATTTTGTTATCATCAAAATCATTCCAGGGGTTAACACCTACTGACAGCATTAAGGATAGGATCACTCGACTGGAGACAGAGATGATGATCAGACAGCGAGTCAATCAGATGCATATAAAGATGAGGGCAGATCACCAGGAGTTGAGAGACGGCTTCTTTGCTGTCCTGGCTGCACTAGACAGATTAACATCTACCAGGCCACCTTCATCTCCATCATCGAACTCTCTACCAGCACCTTCTGCACCTTCAGCTCTGGCACCAGATATAGAGACCGAAGATGGCCAGGGCGACTCTTCCATGAATTTTGATGTTGCAGATTATATAGCAAAGCCTGAGCCTGATGTTGCTGTAGATGTGTCGAGGACTCATGTTCCTGATCCTCCTAGTTCATCTACCCAAACTCCAGTCCTATCCAGCACACCCATCATTTCTGACCCATCTGACACCTTAGTTTTTACACCTATTCTTCACATCGACCCACTTGATACTTCTATTCATTTACCAACTCCTACTTTTAGTATCCCCACTAGGACTCCACCAGTTCCTTCCACATCCTCTTTGATCTGGGAACTAACATTTTACACACTTGGTTTCTATATTTTCTCTTTAGGACCCACTTTTGATGTCACACCATCGATCACTGATATAGTTGTTGATTTCATCACTCTTCATGTTCCTGCTACAGACGTTCCTTCCTCCTCTTTAGCACTAGCCAGAGGAAGAGCATATGCTAGAAGAGACGTAGAGGGTGTGGTGATGCACCCAGACTTGTCTGGACTAGACTTTCAGATCTCCGGTCGATATGGCCGTGACCCCGACCTTCTAGGGTTACTGGACCAATCATTATGGAGATTGGGTCTTCCTCTACTGAGGAAGGCACTCCTTAGGGTTGTTTAGTATATCAATCAGTCTGTATTTTAGTGTTTCTATGTTTTTGTGTTTTAGTGTATCCTTGTACTAGTTATCTGTTATATGTATTAAATTCTAAGTTAGTTGTATCAAATGCTTGAAATTATATATATATTGACTTTCTTCAGACTTTGTCTGTATACACTTTTGCTACTGCAATGTTTCATGTCTACCTTATTTTTTTCTTACATTTTAATGATGACAAAAAGGGGGAGAATTAATGAAAATTAGAAATAGGGAGTAATAAAGAATTAATGAAAATTAATGAGAATTAATAATAAGCAAAAGAGGGGGAAAAGAAGAAAGCAATAAGTAAGGGGGAGAGAGAAAATTAAATTACTAAAGTAGTAATTTTTTGAAAACTTCTCAAAAATCTCTTTTTGAAAATTAGTTTTCAGATCATATATTGAGGGGTGTTTTTGTCCTATGCTCTATTATTCTTGATTTATACCCTTCAATTCTATGCTTTGATACTTATTATTCTTATTTGCTCTATTTTTTTATGCTCTAATACTCCTTATTCTCATTTTTAATATGCTCTGATACTCCTTGTTTTCATTGATACTCTTCATGCTCTATTAGTTTTGCTCTGATACCATCTATCTTTTTGGCATATTATTTGCTCAGATATGTTCTAACATTTTTCTCATGCTCTTAAAGCTTTTTCTCTGATACTCTTCATAATTCAACCTATTTTGCTCTAATGTTTATCTTTCAAACCAATTTTAAACTCTGATACACATTGTAAGCATCTAATATAAGTATACAACTCTGATATATTTTGATTATAAGCTCTGGTACATTATAATCATAGCTCTAATACATCGTAGTTACAGCTCTAATATATTGAATTTATATGAATTGAATTCATTCTTATACATTGAATTTATAGTTACAACTCTGATACATTGAATTTATTCTTATAGCTCTGATACATTGTAGATGAGTTTTTGTTCTTGATTAACATTATAATTTAAAACTATGATACTAATTATAAATTGCCCTGATACTTATAATCAATTGCTCTATACTTATTACAAATCTTTAGAGCTTATCATGGGTATATACTTAAAGGTTTTGTCATCATCAAAAAGGGGAAGATTGTTGACTCTTATCTTGATTTTGATGAATAACAAAATACTTAAGTATATTTTGAGTACTAACTATGTATTAAAAGTGTGTTTACTAGAATAGAGTACTCATCAAAACTGTTTTGTATTAAAAGTTCAAAGCTTATTATCTTATTGAAGAAGCCAATTAAATTGATGAAATTTTAAGTTAAATGGACCTTGATACATAAGAATAACCTTGAAGAACTCATATCATGAAGTTGAAAAAGTTTCAGGAATGTTTCAGCTAAGTGTTGACTCATAGAAGTGAAGTGTCGACTCAAGATGATGACTCATAGAAGCTTGAGCTGATATGCAGAAGAAGTATCAGATGGCACACATGAAGTGTCGACACATGAAGCTTAAGTGTTGACTCAAGTGTCGACTCAAGGCCTGAGACCAGAAATGATACAGAACATGCTGAATTCAAGTCTTTTCTCAAGTATCGACTTATGAAGAAGAAGGTCAACTCAAGTATCGACTCACCAGAAGAAGTATCGAGCACCAGTACATTCCAAAGAGCTTCAGAAAGCATTTTTGACTAGTATCGACTCAAGTGTCGACTCATGACCTGAAGTGTTACACCTGCAGATCTGGATGAATAGTAATGGCTAATTTTTTGAAGCATAGAAATAGTCCTTTTTATCTCTAACAACTATTTTTACCTCTTCAATGGTTAAAAATATTCATTTAAGGCTTAGAAAGGTATTTAAAGTGGACCAAACTCAAGAGAAAAGAGACTAATGAGGAATTAAAGAGAATTCATTAAGAGTTCATTATTTTTAAGTGAAGTTGAGCCTTCAATGATTCAAGAGCATTCAAGAAGCATTCAAGTCCATCCTTTAATCATCTATTAAGGCTTCAACAACTTGAAGACAAGCTTTCTCAACAGCAATCAAAGAGTTTCAAAGAGATATTTTCTTTTATTTTGAAAGCTTATTGTATTCTTACTTCAAACTTGAATTTATTGTTGTTCATAGTTTCAAGTGGTAGAAACTATTGCTTGGGTTATTGGTGAGCCTTGTTTCAAAAACTAATTAGGTTGTTGGTGAGCCTTGTAAAAACCAACTAAATTTTTGGTTATCCTGGAAAACCAAGAGATTTTTGGTGAGCCTTGTGAAAATTAAGAGATTTTTGGTTAGCCTTGTGAAAACCAAAGGGTTGTGATTAGTGAGCCTGGAAAACTAATCGACTGTAATCAAGTAAGGATTATAGTGAAATTTTTAAGTGGACCTTGGGGAGTGGATGTAGGTGCTTTGGTATGTACTGAACCACTATAAATCTTTGTATATTTGTGATTACTTTTCTTTTCTTGCATTTGCTTATTATTTCCATAGCATTTTAATTATCAAGCACACAAACACTTGAAATTTCTAGCACCTTCATTGTTTTAAATTGGCATATACTTGTAATAAGTATTTAAAAACCCAATTCACCCACTCTCTTGAGTTGCTTCGCTAGGCAACATGTTGTTTAATATGAAATACCGGCAACCAAATATACGAAAATACTTTAAAGTAGGTTTTCTTTCTTTCTAAAGTTTATAGGGTGTTTTCTTCAAAATTGGTTGGATTAAAACTCAGTTTAAAATATAGCATGTAGTATTGATAGCTTCAGCCCAAAAATATCTAGGAAGGTCATTTTTATAAAGTATTGTGCGTGCCATTTCTTCTAAAGTTCTATTTTTTCTTTCTACTATCCCATTTTGTTGAGGTATTTTAGGAGTAGAAAAATTGTGTTTAATGCCTTTTTCATTACAAAAATCTTCAAAATCCTAATTTTCAAATTCAGTACCATGATCACTTTTAACATAAATAATAGAAGTACCTTTTTCATTTGAAATCTTTCTATAAAACTTTGTAAAAGCAAAAAAAGATTCATCTTTATATGCTAAGAATAAAATGCAAGTAAAATGAGAGAAATCATCTACTATAACTAAACCATATCTTTTGCCTCCTAGGCTTGTGGTCTTAGTTAGTCCAAAAAGATCTATATGGAGTAGTTCTAGTAGCCTAGAAGTTGAAATAATTCTTTTTGATTTAAAAGAAGTTCTTGTTTGCTTACAAAGTTAGCAAGCATCACAAATTTTATCTTTTTCAAATCTAAGTTTAGGAAAATCTTTTACTAATTCTTTATACAAAATTTGAAAAGTAAATGCATGCTTGCATGTCTTAACCTATGATGCCATAATTAGCTAGTATCATTAATTTTGGCATCCATTGCAACTAGGCATTCACCATCTTTGTTGCCCAGATATGGTGCCCAAGAGGGGGGGTGAATTGGGTATTTTAAAAATTAAAGCAATATATGTGCTATCAAGTTCAAAGGTGAAGAGTGAAAGTGCTCAAGTAATTGTGCAACGGAAGCAATGAAATAAAACAACAATTAAAGAGCAAAAGAAGATAAAGAGTAAAGCAATGCAAACACACAAGAAGTATAGTGGTTCGGTGCACCTAGCACCTACATCCACTCCCCAAGCTCCACTTGGGAATTTTCACTATAATCTTTAGATTACAGCCGACTTGTTTTACCAGGCTCACAAGTCAAAACCTTACACACTTGTTTTGGCTTCGGGCTTACAAGCAACCCTAGTTGGTTTTATCAATTGGCTCACCAACAAACCTCACACACTTGTTTTGGCTTCGGGCTTACAAGCAACCCTAGTTGGTTTTATCAATTGGCTCACAAACAAACCTCACACTAGTTTCAAATTCCCTTGAAACTAGCCTAAGACAAAAAGAATATGAATACAATGAATAAAACAAGACAAACTCCTTTTGAGCAAAAAGTAATTCGATGTAGCTCTTGATGGAGACTCTTCAAGCCTTTCTCTTGGAATCTTTGGACCTCACTAAATGCCAAATACTTGAAAGTTGGATTCCTCGAAGATGGAAAGCTTTTGGCTAAGGAATCTCTTGGTTTTCTCACTCTTTTTGGCTTGGAATTGATTGAAGGCTTTGTACTTTCACTCTAATCTTTTTCACTTTGTCTCCTTTTCTTTTTTGAAGTTTGGTGGAGGTTAAATACCTCATTCAAGCTGAAACAACTCCACAAGACCGTTAGAATCAAAAATATGGCCGTTTATGGCCGTTAGAAATCAAATCAAAAGTTCAGAAAAATTAGTCGTTATGCCATGAGTCGACCTCATGAGTCGACCTCTAGATCAAGTGTCGACCTCATGAGCCGACCTCCAGTTTATCTTAGGTAAAAATCCAGAAAACCGTAGTTCTGCCCAGTTTGAATTCTCAGGCTATGAGTCGACCTCTGGTGTCGACCTCTGGATAGGTGTTGACCTCTGGTTGTCGACCTCTGGAGCGTGCCACTGAAATTTTGCCGTGCCGGCCTTGCTGAACTTTTCTTTTCTTCATGAGTCGACCTCTGGTGGTCGACCTTTGACAAGGTGTCGACCTCTGGTGGTCGACCTCTGATCTGAAATTTTCTGAAACTCTAGAGAGGTGCGTGCCATGCTTGAGTTTCTCTAAGCCTTTGTTTCTTTTGTCAATTACTTCTTAACAGGAAGGTCCAATATGAGAAATTTGATCTTGTTTAAGGTAGAAGAGCTCTTTTCCAAAATCAGGCAAGCTTGGTTTCATCATTGTACTCTTAGTACTCTTTTTGAATAACCTAAGTCCTGAAACTTTATCTTGAGATGAAACATTAGTCCAAACATATACTCAACCTTTTGTTAATCATCAAAACTAAGGAGCCAAAGCCAACAATCTCCCCCTTTTTGATGATGACAAAACCTTGAGTATATATGCAATTAAGTCCAAAATCAAAATATAGCAATAATAAAAATTTTCAAAGAAATCTCACAATCATGAGTATATCATAAAAATTTTACTTTTCATCTACTTTTTTGTGAAAACATTCTCAAGAATCAAAAAGATTTTACTTTTCATTTACTTCTTTCTTTTTGTGAAAACATTCTCATGAGTCAAAAGGATAAGAAACATACAAGTTTTACTCATAAGAGTCATATATACTTTACTATACTCTATTCCATGAAAGAGTCATAAGAATCATAAGAACCATATATACATACTATATATACATATTCTACTCATAAGAAAGAGTCATGAGAATCTCATATATACTTTACTTATACTCTACTCCCCCTTTTTGTCAAGAATCAAAAAGTCCATTTTTTTGTAGTGAAAGATATATTAAGGAAACTTATGTTCCATTACAATGAAGTACTTAGTTACATAAAATACATGCTCCCCCTCAATTTGTGCATTCAATATAACAAAAAACATTCTAACTTGAGGGTTTAAAAAGATAAATGCTAAGAGCTGGTATCAGACAGTAAAACATCACAATGTAGATAAGTATATAAATGTATTCAGTTACAAAATTGCTTACATAGTAAGCACAAAACACTGATACATCAGATCATACAAAGCAAACTAGTACATCATACATCAAGCAAATCTATGAGGCTACTCCTCATCAAAAGGTATATCAAAAGAGATAGGAGCCGAGATCCTAGATGAGGATTTTGGAGTCCTATGAGTGAGACTCCGAGTCCTCAGAGAGGGACCAGACCTAGGGGTAGTCCTACGAGATCTATAGGTCCGAGGAAAAGGCTCCACAGGTGTCCTAACAGAAGCAGTAGCAGAAGGAGTAGATGGATTAGTATGCTGAGTAGACTGAGCTGGAGTGTGCCTGCTGACTAGCTCATAAGCAGTGGGATCATCAATATCTGTCTCTGTATGCTCATCTCTATCATCCGGAATCCCTGTAATAGTCTCAAAAAGTGACTCAGTAAACTCAGTATCTACTGGCACATCTGTAGCTGGAGGATCTGTACTGGGAAGATCAGTAAAAGGAGGATCAGTAGAAGGGGGAATCTCTGGAATCGGATCTGCAGGTGGAACATCAGAGCTACCTGCTCCAGGTTGATCTCCATCACTGTCACTGTATCCACTAGAGTCATCATCATCATCATCAGAATGTGGAGGAGGTACTGTCGGATCTACAGTCCCTGGTGGTAATGCTAATCTCAGTAGGCTGAGGATCTATCGGAATCCTGCATCTACACTAGCTAAGAGAGCTCCAATACGCATATCTGTGTGGATCCGCAGACCATGTAGCTCCTGTCGTACACCAGCAATCTCTGTCCGGACCTCTGAAATGTGATCAGTCACCCTCTGCTCAAAGTTCGATATCCTCGCTGTAGTCCTCCGTGGTGTAGCAGTAGCAGTAGGTGCTGGAGCTGATGAGGGTGGTGGCGTGAATGGCTCAGGCTCCGCAGTCTCTGACTCTGGTGCTGGGCGAGAAGGTGTACCATGATCAGTAGGCTCTGAAGGCCCTGCCTCAGCTGCTCGGATCTCATCCTCCTCATCTGGCTCCTGGCCAGACTCTCGTCGCACCCAACAGTCACCAATCAGTCGAAATCCCATCCTATGCAGGGATTTCTCTCCATATGTATCAGTATGCTGTAGCTGACTGAAAGGTATACCATCAAATGAAACTCCATGCTCCCTGAATAGCTGTGTCAGCCCCTTACCATATGGCTGAACTAGTTTCCTGTGAGATGCTACCTCACCCATCTGCTGAAGCATGATCTTGGGAAGGTTGATGGGAGTCCGCTGTCTCAGGGACACCATCAACACCAACTCATGCTCAGTGATAAAGTCGAATCTCCCGCTCTTCGGAATCAAGATATGGGCGATGATATGATGCAGCACTCTTATCTCCAGTGAAAGCTGGTTAGCGGCTACTGTGGAAATGCCGCTAACATCCTCACACTCTAGAATACATCTGAAGGCATGCTCTCTGTCGCTGATCAAAGTGGCAGCTATGCCAATTACAGAAACATTAAGGGGTCTTTCAGTTAAAGTCCAAACGTTATTTCTTTTAAATTGATTTAGTTCATCTTGCATAGCATTAATCCAGTTACAATCTTTTTCAGCTTCTTCAATTGACTTAGGCTCTATCTAAGATACAAAAGCTAAATAATCACAAACATTTCTAATAGAAGAGCGTGTACTTACTCCCTTTGACGGATCACCAATAATTAGCTCTTTGGGGTGTCCGTGTGCAAACCACCACTCTTTAGGTAAAGGTTTTGGTGAAGTTGCATTGATCTCTTGAGTTTGATCTTCATTTTCTTGATCATCATCTCCTTTGGGCTCATCTTCATTGATTGTTAAATGTTCAAGCTTCTTTGTACCTGTTTCATCATCAATAGAATCTTCTTTTCTAGAAGATTTTTCGTTAGATTCATCAAACACTACGTGAATTGATTCTTCAACCAGAAGAGTTCTTCTGTTGAAGACCCTGTATGCCTTGCTAGAAGTAGAGTATCCTAAGAAGATACCCTCATCTGACTTGGCATTAAATTTACTGATATTGTCTTTGCCATTGTTTAATATGAAACAGCGGCAACCAAATACACGAAAATACTTAAGATTCGATTTTCGATTTTTCCAAAGCTCATATGGTGTTTTCTTCAAAATAGGTCGAATTAAAATACGATTTAAAATGTAACAGGAAGTATTAATGGCTTCTGCCCAAAAATATCTAGGTAAATCGTTTTGGCAAAGCATTGTGCATGCCATTTCTTCAAGTGTCCTGTTCTTTCTTTCTACCACCCCATTTTGTTGAGGTGTCCTAGGTGCAGAAAAATTATGACTAATACCATTTTCATTACAAAAAGCTTCAAAATCATGATTGTTAAATTCAGTTCCATGATCACTATGCAAAGAAACAATAGTGAGATCTTTTTCATTTGAAACCCTTTTATGAAATTTAACAAAAGCTGAAAACGTTTCATCTTTATGAGCTAAAAACATTATCCAAGTAAATCGTGAGTAATCATCTACAATTACTAGCCCATATTTTTTACCTTCCAAACTAGTTGTTCTGGTTGGTCCAAAGAGATCCATATGCAATAATTCAAGGGGTCTAGTAGTAGATACTACTCCTTTAGGTTTGAAAGTAGATTTAGTTTGTTTTTCAAATTGACATGCATCACAAATCTTATCTTTTTCAAATGTGAGTTTTGGCAATTCTTTTACAAGATTCTTTTTGCTTAATTTTGAAATCAACTGCATACTAGCATGCCCTAGCCTACGATGCCAAAGCCAACTAGTTTCACTTGCCTTGGCTTCCCTAGCCACTAGGCATTGACCACTTTCCATGGCTAGATCATCAAGATCAACCATGTAAATGTTTCCATGCCTATGACCAGTGAACTTGATGCCATCGACATCTAGACTAGATACCATGCACAAAGATGATTCAAAAATTACTTTAAAACCCTTATCACAAAACTGACTAATGCTAAAAAGATTATGCTTCAAGCCATCAACAAATAATACATTATCTACATAAGCATTAGGGGTGATATGGATTTTACCAATTCCGACGATTTTGCCTTTTCCATTATCACCAAAAGTAACGTTTCCACCATCATTAGCTGCTAGTGATGAGAATTGCTTCACATCCCCAGTCATGTGCCTTGAGCAACCATTATCCAGATACCACATTCTTCTTTTATTTTTGGTTGCAAGGCACACCTGCAAAAATTAATCAAGTTGAAACTTTAGGTACCCAAGTCATCTTGGGTCCTTTAGGGTTAGTCAAATTGGTTCCTTTTGGAACCCAAATCTTTTCAAAGGTATTTAATTTTCTTCTATTACAAATATATGATTTATGTCCTAACTTACCACATGCATAGCAGGTAATATTAGAAGATGCAGGTATGAAAAAGTTTTTGTAAAGTTTTTGCTGATTGTGTGGCTTAAATCCAAGTCTAGCTTTGTTAAACACTGCATGTTGACTATTTAAAAGCATGCTTAATTTTTCTGAACTAAAAGTAAACTTTTCTACAAAAGGTTTTACTTTTTCTAACTCTTCTTTGTAATTCTTGTTTTGAAGCAATAGTTCTTTGTTTTGTTTTTCAATTTTCTCATTAGTTTTAAGACTTCTATTATTTTTCAAAGAATCATTTTCTTTTAAAAGATTATCCTTATCATTTTTCAAGGTCTTTACATGTTCAGTTAATTTCTTGTTTTCTTGAATTAAATCTTCAATTTCAGTTGAAAACTTCTCTGAATTTTTGGTAAGCTCAAGATTTAGCTTTCTTAATTTCTTATTTTTCAGTTTTAATTTTTCATATTCCATAACTAAATCATCAAAAGCATCATGCAATTCATTGAAAGTAAATTCAATTTCAGGTTCAGAATTTACCTCGTTATCTTCATTGGCCATGAAACACAGGTTGGCGACTGCCTGCTGCTCTTCATCACTGCTGGAGTCCTCACTCTCACTCCAGGTAGCCATCATGGCTTTCTTTCTCAACATCCTTCGACTCTTTTTAAGCAAAGGACAATCCATTTTATAATGTCCAGGCTTCTTGCACTCGAAGCAGATGGGTGGATCCCTTTCTTTTTCTTTCTCTTTTTCTTTATTGTGATCACCTTTTTGTAGCCTTTTCTTGTAGAAGCCCTTCTTCTTTCTCATGAATCTTTTGAATTTTCTTGTAATGAGGGCTGTCTCATCATCATCAGCTTCTTCTTCCGATTCATCACTTGACTCTTCCTTTGTAGTGGACTTGAAGGCTATGGCTTTCTTTTTCTTGTCATTGTCCACTGTCTTCTGCTTTAGTGAAAGCTCGTAAGTCATCAGTGATCCAAGAAGCTGCTCGAGAGGTAGAGTATTGACATCCTTGGCTTCTTCTATAGCTGTTACTTTCGCATCCCATGAAGCCGGAAGAGACCTGAGAAGTTTGTTAACCAGTTCACCATTAGATATAATTTTTCCCAAATTCCTCATACCATTTACTATATTGGTAAATCTAGTATACATTTCACTTATACTTTCTGTTGGTTCCATCCTGAACATCTCATACGTATGAATGAGCATGTTCACCTTTGTGGTCTTCACTTGGTGTGTACCCTCATGGGTAACCTCAAGTGTATCCCAAATTTCTTTGGCGGAAATATAATTTGATATTCTGTTGAATTCACCAGGGTCAAGTGCACAGAATAGCAAATTCATCGCCTTAGCATTTAACTCAGCTTGTTTGATGTCATTGTCATCCCATTCTTCTTCAAATTTTGGGGTGATAATGCCATTAACCAAGTGAGTGGGCTGATGAGGCCCTTTAGTAATTACTCTCCATATATGATAATCTACAGCTTGTAAATAAATACGCATACGAGTTTTCCAGTATGTGTAGTTTGTGCCATTAAAGAAAGGAGTGAGATTTGATGCTTGTCCTTCAACTACACCCATTCCAATTGGGGCGGCCATGATCTTTCACTCAAGATCGTTGGACCTACAAGAGAGTACCGGTGCTCTGATACCACTTGTTGCCCAGATATGGTGCCCAAGAGGGGGGGTGAATTGGGTATTTTAAAAATTAAAGCAATATATGTGCTATCAAGTTCAAAGGTGAAGAGTGAAAGTGCTCAAGTAATTATGCAACGGAAGCAATGAAATAAAACAACAATTAAAGAGCAAAAGAAGATAAAGAGTAAAGCAATGCAAACACACAAGAAGTATAGTGGTTCGGTGCACCTAGCACCTACATCCACTCCCCAAGCTCCACTTGGGAATTTCCACTATAATCTTTAGATTACAGCCGACTTGTTTTACCAGGCTCACAAGTCAAAACCTTACACACTTGTTTTGGCTTCGGGCTTACAAGCAACCCTAGTTGGTTTTATCAATTAGCTCACCAACAAACCTCACACACTTGTTTTGGCTTCGGGCTTACAAGCAACCCTAGTTGGTTTTATCAATTGGCTCACAAACAAACCTCACACTAGTTTCAAATTCCCTTGAAACTAGCCTAAGACAAAAAGAATATGAATACAATGAATAAAACAAGACAAACTCCTTTTGAGCAAAAAGTAATTCGATGTAGCTCTTGATGGAGACTCTTCAAGCCTTTCTCTTGGAATCTTTGGACCTCACTAAATGCCAAATACTTGAAAGTTGGATTCCTCAAAGATGGAAAGCTTTTGGCTAAGGAATCTCTTGGTTTTCTCACTCTTTTTGGCTTGGAATTGATTGAAGGCTTTATACTTTCACTCTAATCTTTTTCACTTTGTCTCCTTTTCTTTTTTGAAGTTTGGTGGAGGTTAAATACCTCATTCAAGCTGAAACAACTCCACAAGACTGTTAGAATAAAAAATATGGCCATTTATGGCCGTTAGAAATCAAATCAAAAGTTCAGAAAACCCACCAGCCCTTGGCCTGGTCTAGTTTGGTCCTGAGTCCCTAGAGGATGGTTTAGTTGGTCACTTCGGCTTCTCCGTTTGTCTAGGGGTGAGCAAAAGAAGTGAAACGATGCTAGATGCCATGCTCGGCACAGAAACCTTCAAACTCTTGGTTGTCAAACTGTCGTCCGTTATCGGTGATGATATAGTGGGGGAGTCCGAAATAGCATATTATTGACTTTCAAAAGAATTGGTGGACCTTGGCTTCTATGATCCGCGCTAGCGGCTCCGCTTCTACCTATTTGGTGAAGTAGTCGATATCCACCAGCAAGAACCTCCGTTGCCCCGATGCAGGAGGAAATGGCCCCAAGATGTCCATTCCCCATTGGGTAAAGGGCCAAGGGGCGGAGAGCTATGAGATCGGCATCGCCGGCTGACGTTGTATGTGAGCATGGTGCTGACATTTGTCGCACCTCTTCATGAAGTCAACGGCATCCTCCCTCATGGTCTCCCAGAAATATCCCTGGAGGAGAGCTTTGTACGCTAACGTCCTTCCTCCGACGTGGTTCCCACACATGCCTTCGTGTATCTCCTGGAGAACGAAGGCTGCCTCTACGGGTCTTAGGCACTTTAAGAGTGGGTATGAGTAGGATCGGCGGTAAAGTCTTCCTTCCATCAGGATAAACCGGGAGGCTTTCTTTTTGATGAGGCCGACCTCCACGCGGTCCTCAGGCAAGGTGCCATCAACGATGTACCTGATGTACCTATCCATCTAGCTCAGCTCTGGGGTGACTTGCTGCACCTCCTCGGGAGTTTCATAGCTCAGATTTTTGAGGTACTTAATATATGCATGCCCCAGCGATGAGTTTGGTAAGGTCACGAGTCTCGACAGTGCATCCACGCATGCATTCTCTCCATGGGGGATATGGAAGATAATGAAGCGTCGGCAGCTTGTCGTGCATGAGCGGACTCGTTCCAGGTACTTCATTATCTAGGGATCTCTAGCTTCATACTCTTCGAAAACTTGTCCGGCCACCAGTTGGGAGTCGATGAAGACCTTCAAGTTCTGGACACCTAGTTCGCGTGAGACCTTTAGGCCTGCGAGGAGCATCTCGTACTCTGCCTGGTTGTTTGTTATGGTGAATTTGAAGCGGAGGGCACATTCCGCCACAATCCCATTACTGATGGCAAGAATGAGCCCTGCTCTGCATCTACCGGAGATGGATGAGCCATCCATGTGGAGGATCCACGATCCCTCCTCTATGTCGGGCTCGATTTGATGCTCCTCAGGAGTCTGCTCCGGCTCCTCGGTGAGTCCTGTGCATTCGACTTCGAAGTCAGCCAGGACTTGGGCCTTCTGTGATGACATCGATCGATACGTGATGTCGAACTCGCTCAGGGACAAGGACCACTTTGCTAGCCACCCAGATGTTTTGGGTCGGCTGAGTACAGTCCTCAGGGACTGGACCGTCACCACCACGATGGGATATGCTTGGAAGTAAGGCCTGAGGTGCTTAGCAGACATTATTAGGGAAAAAATAAGTTTTTCAGAGTGAGTATACCTGATCTCCGTGTCATGGAGGATTTTGCTCGTGTTGTATACCGGCTTTTGAGATCCATTCTTGTCCACATGGACGAGGACCGAGCTGATGGCTCTGGGTGTGACCCCAGATAAAGCAACAGCTCCTCTCTTTCTTCCAGCCTGGAGAGCAGCGGGGGAGAAGCCAGGAACACCTTTAGCTCTTCAAAGGCTGCCTTGCACTCCTTCATCCACATGAAGTCATGCATCTTGCACAGCACCTTGAAGAAGGGAAGACAGCGATCGATCGACCTCAAAATGAACTAGCTCAGGGCTGCAACATGCCCCGTCAAGCACTGGACCTGCTTCTTAGATGTCGGGTGCTCCATGTCGATGATCGCCTGGACCTTCTCCGGGTTTGCTTCAATGCCCCTCCGAGTAACCATGAAGCCTAGAAACTTCCATGCCCCCACTTCCAAGGTGTACTTTGCTGGGCTCAACTTCATTTGGTGCTTCTGGAGATTGTCGAAGGCTTCGACGAGGTTGACGACGTGGTCCAAGCTCAGCTTGCTCATGATAAGCATATCATCCACGTACACTTGCATGTTCTGGCCGATCTGATCTTTGAAAACCGTATTGACCAGATGCTGGTACGTGGCACCAGCATTCTTCAGACTGAAGGGCATCATCCTGTAGTAATACATCCCTTGGTCGGTGATGAAGGCGGTATGCTCCTCGTCCCCTGGGTGCATCCGGATCTGATTGTACCCGGAGAATGCATCCATAAAAGAGAGGAGTCGATGACCCGAGGTGGCATCCACAATTGATCAATCTTTGGCAGGGAAAAGCAATTCTTCGGGCATGCTTTGTTGAGGTCGGTGTAGTCCATACAGATCCTCCACTTGCCATTGCTTTTCTTCACCATCACCACATTCGCAAGCCATCTTGGGTATTGCACCTCCCAGACGAAGCTGGCGGCGAGGAGTTTGTCAACTTCCTCGTTGATTGCCGCCTGCCTCTCAAGGGCGAAACTTCTATTCTTCTACCGAACTGGCCTATACTTCGGGTCAATGCTCAGCTTGTAAGTGATGATGTCAGAGGGAATACCTGGCATGTCGGCCACCATCCCGGCGAACACATCTACATTCACATGTAGGAACTCCAGTAGGTGGGCTCTTTCCTTCTCTTGCAGCTGGGCTCCAATATGCACTATCTTCTCCTAATCGGCTCTTAGTGGAAAAGTCAGTAGGTGCTCGACCGAGCCACCCCTAGGGTCTTGCATGCTTTGGTCGAGTTCGTCCACCCTGGGATCTTCCTCGGGGACTTTAGTACTTGGGAGAGTTTAGAAACAGTACTGGATCGGATGAGGTGCACCTCTCATTTCCCCAACTCCATAGGGAGTTGGGAACTGCACCAACAATCGCTTCATGGAGATGACGGCATTGAGCAGATTGAGTCCGGGTCGGTCGAGGATCGCATTATAGGCAGAAAGGAGTCTAACTACTATGAAGGTCATCATGACAGTGCTCTACCAAGGTGGAGACCCAGTAGTGACCGGAAAAGTGATTTCTCCCTCAACCCTCATAGAGTCCCCTATGAAACTGACAAGGGGTGTATGCACAGGCCTAAGCTGTGCAGTAGACAAATTCATTCTGGAGAAGGCATCATAAAAATGCACATCTGTTGAGCTTCTACTATCAACCATGATGCGTTTTGCAGAATGCTTCGCGATCATCATCTCGATAACCATGACATCGTTATTTACATTTTCCCCCCAACCTTCTCCTTCCCTCATAGAGCGGAGTACATTTCCAGATTGCCCTGCCCCGTGGGCCTTCTTGGGCGCGTGCTCGGCTCCCTAACTTATCATCCTCACCAGCTTCTCGGTAGGGCGGTTATCCACTGTAGGAACCGATGGGAGAGCGACAAGCGCCTGAGGGTCTGCTTGAGGTCTGCCCCCCACGTACCTCCCGAGGTAGCCCCTCTTGATGAGTTCTTCAATCTCCTTCTCGAGGTTACGGCATTCCTCAATGTCATGACCGTGGTCACGGTGGTAGCGACAATACTCATCTTGTCACGGCAGAGGATGGCTCCATCGGAGGTAGGCGCTTCAGGTAGGGCTCGCCTTCGATCTCCATCAGGATTTTCATCCTCGGGGCAAGCAGGGGGTGAGCATCTCCTCTGGGACTGGAGCACACCTCAGTCTCAACCCCTGGCGAAAGTTCGGATGCGGAGATCCTGGCTTCCACGTCCCAGACATCTCGGCGGGAGCCAACTTTTTCAATGGCTTCTCGTCTAGCTCTCTCCTCATACAGTCTGCCTCCTCGACATAGACGTACTTCTGAGCTCGGAGGAGGAGCTCGGAGTAGCTCTTAGGGGGCTTCTTATCGAGCGAGTAGGTCAAGCGGGAGGTCCTGAGCCCTTGCTTTAGTGCCAGCATGGCAACTGGCTCTTCAAGATTATAAATCTCCAAAGCAGCAACTTTGAAGCGGGCCACGTAGTCTCGCAGTGGCTTGCAGTCCTGCTATCGGATGGAGAAGAGGCTGTCTAACTCTCGTGGCACCTTCCAACAGGCGTCGAAGTGGGCCACGAACTTTCGTTCCAGCTGAGCGAAAGAACCAATGCTTTCGGGCTTGAGACGAGTGAACTAGACTCGAGCAGCCTTCTGGAGGGTTGTCGAGAAGGCGATGCAAAGAAGGGTGTCGATGGCCCCCTGGACCCTCATGAGGGCCTTGTAGCTTTCCAGGTGGTCCAGGGGGTTGGTGGTCCCATCATAGGGATCCACCTGTAGCATCCGAAATTGGCTAGGAATCGGTTCCTCTTGGACCTCTCGGGAGAAGGGGGGACGGGCGTAATAGCCCGTTGGCTCATCAACCGAGCCCTACATGTTTGCAAATCGATGGGATAACTCTGCTAGCTTGCGCTCGTGCTCCACCAGGCGCTTCTCAGCTGTGTGCCTGATGGCTTCATCGGTAGAACCTTCTACGGAAAGAGACGTAGAAGGTGACATGGGTGCACGGTGCTCATGAAGGGGGGACTTGCCTCTTCGACCTCAGTGGGGTTTGGATATCACCCATTCGAGGGTAGGGGACTGGCTCTCTCTATCGGGAGACCCGGCCCGTTGTCTCTACACTAGAGTCAAATGACTGCCCCGTTGGTTAGTGGTGGCCCGCGGTTACGAAGGTCTCCCCTGGAAGGATCGCAGGCTATCATGAGGTGCTGCAGCATGGGCGGCTGGGGTCCCCGGCTGCTGGTGGGTGGCCAAGGATCACTACTGGTGCTGGAGCTGGTGCACTGCCATAGTTAGAATTTGCATATGTTGGGCGAGTGCAGCCAGTTGGATGTCCATCGAAGGTGGTTGGGCAGGAGCAGGGAGCTCCTCTCCTAGACCGTGTGGGTCCCCTTGAGAAGGGGGGTCCCCGCACGGTTGTTTGAGATTTCCCTCGCTCGTGTTGTCACCATCCTCCTGGTGGACCGCTTGCAGGGGCTTGGGCAGGATCAGAGTATGCCAACTCTGCAGTCGCCCCTTCCTGGCGTGCCAATCTGTTGCTGCCAAGATCGTTTGGCCATAGCTACTGTTTGCATCGGATCATGATTGCCCCTCATCTCCGTGGTGATGTCCCGTTCGTCGGGACCTGCAAAATAGGGGTTAGTAACTCGGGCTGGGGATTCTGGTGGGGGCACTCCGATGCTCAAGTCAGTGATGATCTAGGGGAATAGATCCTCCTAGTTGAGCCCCTCGTGATGGACTCCATGCTAGGAGGAGTGAAAAATGATGTGAGTAGAGTGAGAATGGGGGTGCAAGTATGCCGGGAAAGGTGATGACCGAGGTGGATAGGTCCTCCTGTGTGGCCTCCTTCCCCTTCCCTCTCTTAGATTTTTTTTGTTTAGCTTTTGTTACCTTTTTTTTGAGCATGTCGAAGGTTCTTTTAAGTTTGGGCGATCGTTGAACGCCTACCTCGGGATCTCCCCTATGCTGTCAGGCTCGTGCGGTGGCGTTCCATGTCGTGGATGGGACATCTCTTCTGATACGTACTGTCAGGAGCGTGTGGCGGCGTTCTGTGCCGTGGACGGAATGTCTTTCCTGGTTGGTGATGAAGAAACTGCTGTACGTTCTGACCTTCCTTCTGGTTGCTCTATTCTGGGAAGCCTGGCAGTGTCTTAATTAGGGGGAACTTCTCCCTCTCCTGTTATAAGTGGCATCAACAGGTAGTTATTATGATTTGATGGGTGCTTCTTCATGGCCCTCGGGTGGCTCGCCGGTGCTCTAGGGAGGTGGCTCCGCTCCTTTGGTGGCCAGCGACATTGTCCGAGGTGGTTGCCGAACTGGAGAGCTGGCACTCGGCTCTGGCCTAGGGGGCTCGACCTGGCGGAGGAGGGCTGGGCTCAACTCCGGTGTAGGGGGCTCGACCTCGGAGGGGCTCGACCCGATGGAGGAGGGCCCGACTCCTGCTCGGAGGGGCTAAACCTCGGAGGGGCTCAATCTAGCTGAGGAGGGCTGAGCTTAACTCCTGCCCAGGGGGCTCGACCTCAGAGGGGCCCGATCTAGCAGAGGAGGCCGGTACGCGACCCCTGCCCAGAGGGCCCAACCTTGAAGGGGGCTCGCTCTGGGAAAGGGGGTTGCTCAGCTCCGGCTAGGAGACCTGAGCTTGCGAGCACCGACATGGCGAAGGACGGAGCTCGGCTTCGACGGATCATGAGAGCTCGGCTCGATAAAGGAATCCGAGATGGAGTGTCCACCATGGAAGCTTTTCTGACATGGCATCTAATAGGGGTCACACATTAGCCTTCTGCTGTATCACTCTTCATCTAGATTTGCCTGTTACCTACTCATAAAACTATAGAAAGGGCTATATCAAGTCATATATATAACATGACATATATGAGGCTCCCAATTGCCAAAGCATAAGAGATCTTGCTCATTCATTTAATCTCCTTAGGTATGCTAGGACATATCGTCTTGGAGAGATTACAGTCATGCCTAAGGAATAGAAGTCCCCTTTCAAAGTTCTCCATATTGAACCTTTTTTGTACTTCTTTTATACACATTTTCTATGACAATCCAAGCATCTTATTATGTCTATATCTATAGATATTAATTCCCAGTATGATGCTTTGCCTAAGTCTTTCATCAAAAATTTCTTGGATAACCAACTCTTAACCGAGGTCAGCATAGGAATATCATTTTCAATAAGGAGGATGTCATCCACATACAATATGAGGAATGTCATGGCCCTCCTACTAAGCTTCTTGTACATACAAGACTCCTCATTCCTAATAAAATCATATGATTTTATCACATCATCAAAACAAGTGTTCCAACTCTGAGAAGCTTGCTTTAGCCTATAAATGGACCTATGTAGCCTGTAGACTTTGTGATCTTCATCACTAGAAGTGAAATCCAAGGACTGCTCCATATAGATATCTTTCTCAAGATATCTATTAAGGAATGCCATTTTCACATCCATCTACCAAATTTTATAATCATGAAATGCTGCAATAGCAAGCACTGTGCGGATGAATTTCAGTATAGCTATTAATGAAAAGGTATCTTGATAGTCAATGCCTTCATGCTAACTATACCCTTTTGCACTAGCCTAGCTTTATAAGTTTTTACCTTACCATCTACACCTATTGTCCTTTTATAGATCCATTTACCTCCAATGGATACAATACCCTCAGGCATATCCACTAAGATCCAGACCTGGTTCAAGTATATAAAGTCAATTTTTGACTTTATAGTACTTAACCATTTTTGAGAGTCGATGTCTGACATTGCCTTGACATAGGTCTTAGGATCAACTACTTGATCCCTATCTTCCATGACAAAGACTACCTATACATCCTTTGTAAGCATACCTAAGTACCTTTCAAGAGGATGGGAGACCTTGCTAGACCTATGAGGTGGAGGAGGTGAAGCAACATTGACTGGCTTAGCTAGAATAGGTTCAATAGGTTCTATAACCCACTACTTGATAGAAACCTTCTCTTTGAGCTCAACTTGTCTCCCACTATCACCATCTTGGACAAACTACTTTTTCGAGAATATGACATTTCAGCTCACAATCACATTATGATCATCTAGAAAGTAAAATAGTATCCTAATAACTCTTTAGAATACCCTATAAAATGGTCTATCGTAGACCTAACCTCTAACTTATCTACCTATTACCTTTTGACATAGACTGGATATCCCTAAATCCTAATGAGACCAGGACTTAATTTCTTACCATGCCACATCTCATATGGTGTGTCAGATGGATTTAGAAAGAACCCTATTCAATATGTATATAGTAGTAAGTAGGGCGTGTTCCCAAAGATATAAGGGTAAATTAGTGAAGCACATCATGGACTGAACCATATCTAATAAGATCCTATTTCTCCTTTTTATATCCTATTGAGCTAAGATGCACCAGCATTCCACTATGAGAAAATGCTGCTATCCTTGAGATAAATCAAAAATTTTCTACTAAGGTATTCCCCTCCCTGATCTGATCGAAGAACCTTAAGGGATTTTTCTATTTACTTCTCTACTTAATGTCTGAAGTCTTTGGATTTTTCAAATATTTCAAACTTGTATCTTATAAGAAACACATATCTGTATTGTGAGTAATCATTAGTAAAGGTTATGAAGTATTATTGCCCAGCTAAAGCAACCCAAGAGGGGGATGAATTAGGTTTCAAAAAAAGTTTTGAAGGGATTAAATAAGGTGCTAGTGCATTTCCAAGATGCTTGTGTGCTCAATAATAATATGCAGTAGAAGTAATGAAGTAAATGCAGAAAGAATAACAAGCAATCACAAACACAGAGATTTATAATGGTTCGATGTATCTCAAAACACCTACGTCCACTTCCTAAGCTCCCCTTGGGTATTTCACTATAATCTAACCTTGATTACAGCATATTAGTTTTCCGGGCTCACTAATCAAAACTCCTTTGGTTTTTGCTCAAGGCTAACCAAAAATCTAGTTAGTTTTTCACTCTAGGCTCACCAACAACCTTGTTAGTTTTCACACAGAGCTAACCAACAACCTTAGTACTAGTTTTAATCCCCTTGAAACTAGTAACAACAAAAATAACTCAAGTACAATACAAAAATACAATAAGCTTTATTAAAAAGCAAATAAACTCGATGAAGCTCTTGATTGTGGTTGAAAAGCTTTGTCTTCAAGTTGTTGAAGCCTGAATCAATGCTTGAAGATATGGACTTGAAAACTTTTTCTGAACTCGGTATACTTGAAGACTCAAATCTCTCAAAGTATTGGATGCTTGAAGGCTTTCAATGGATGATCTCATTTATTTTTTGAAGAACTCTGAAAAATCACCTCCCTCTTGTGTTTGGTCATGCTTTAATACTTTTCCAATCCCTAAAAATCCAATTATAGCCATTGGAGAGGAGATACTAGCCATTATACATAAAATAGAAAAGTTCTGTACTTCAGAAACTAGCCATTATTATTCTGTCGAATCTGCAAGTGTCAATACTTCAGACCATGAGTCAACACTTGAGTTAACACTAGGTCAAGTAAGTCTTTTGAAGCTCTCTAGAATGCACTGGTGTATCAACACTTCTTCTGGTGAGTCGATACTTCAGTTGACACTTCATTACCATGAGTCGACACTTGACCAAAATCTTGAAATCAACATGTTTTATATCCTATTTGGTCTCAGGCCTTGAGTCAACACTTGAGTTGATACTTGGTTATTCATGAGTCGACACTTCTGCGTGTTGGCTAAAACTTTTTTGCATATCAGTTCAAGCCTCTGTGAGTTGACACCTGAGTCGACACTTGATTGCAACGGTACTAAAACTTGTCCAAATTAAAATTTTGAGCTCTTCAAAGTCTTTCTCATGTTCCAATGTCTATGTAGCTTGAGATCTTATGATCTTGAGTGGCTTCTTCAACTGAATGATAAGCATTTTGATCTTATAACAAAAACTGACCTCGATTAGTACCTCAATCTGATAAATACACTTTTAACACACAATTATAACTCATATATACTTAAATATTTTATTATTCATCAAAATCAAGATAGGAGTCAACAAGTATTGTAACTATCCCTGACCTGCATATCAAATGGCCCATATGTATTAGTGTGAACCAGGGCAAGTACCTTAGTGGCCCTCTCCTCATGTCCCATAAAGGGTAACTTGGTCATCTTTCCTTAAAAGTAGGATTCACACACTAGAAATGAATTAGAATTTGATGGATGAAGGACACCATCATTCTCTAGTTTGTTTATGCTATCCTCATCAATATGACAAAGTCTCAGATACCATATATACTTATGGTTCAGGTCATCCTTAGGTCTTTTATGACTTATAGCTCTCATTAATTATTTGTTAACATTGACTAACTCATCAGCATGCAAATTGTAGAGACTATCAATCATAAAGCCATGCACAACTAACTTATTTTTCAAATAAATGGAGTAGTGGTCTTTATTAAAATTATTCTTCTTGTGCTAATACAGATACAAAAATTAAATTTTTGCTAGTAATAGGTATATAGTATAATCTCTAAGCATCAAGCAATAACTAAATGGTAATCAAAGAGAGTAGGTTCTAATAGCAACAATCACAACTCTTGCACCATTTTCAACCCGAAGGATCACTTCACCTTACCTTAACCTTCTACATTCTACTAGATCCTATAAGATCCTGCATTGAAGTACACAAATGCACACTAGAACCGAGTTTATCACCCAACTAGAAGTAGAAGAAACTGTTAGGTTTATTTTAACGAGTACATCTAGCATACCTTCTAAAGGTATGTCAACCCTTTTCTTTAGGCTCTCAAGTACATTGGTTCCCTTGAATTCTTTAAGGTCCCTTCTATATCCTAGTCTAAGACATACCCTAAAACTTCAGGCTAGTCCTGTGATTGGATTTAGTCAAATAGTTAGATGCAAGGTTTTGGGCTAAGGGAATTGAAGCTGATATGATTATTAGAAGAGAGAAGATTATAGCTAGATATTTATACTTAATCAATTACTTGTTTGAGGGACTTTAAGAAATAAATAAAAACTTCTATTATTTTCTTGGATCTTTGATACTTCTTAGTGGAAGTTTGAAAACCCATATGCGACTAGGATTCCTAGTAGTTACTGTAGTCCCATGATCTACATGCACTTTACCTAATAGTTATTGATAACATGCAAACCAATGAGTGGATAACTCTTATCAATGCTTCTCAAGCATGTTGCAGTGACTCATCTCTGAATCATGTGGCCTCACCTAATAGTTATTATCCACACTCCTTAGTTAAGTCTAACCCATCATTCAATGCAAAAGTGAAGCCATCATTGTGTCCCTCTTCTAAAAGTTATTGGGCCTAACCCCATCTTTATCCTGCAACATCTTATACTAATAGAGTGATTGTGCCCCCCGATGCAACAAACCACTATATCTAGCCAAGAACAATCAACACCCGAGAGACACCTATATCTTTATAATCATGGAAGACCTATGGACTTAATTGTATGAGAAGGTTTGGGTTTAGGTCTTCATTGCTGTTGTGGGTAGTCAAAATAATTTACCAACTCAAACTCTATAGCTAGGATGAGTTAGGATCATATCCTTAGGGACTAAAGGGCTAAGTTGTGATTACAAAAGAAAAGAGAATATTTGTTGTTATATAAAAAGAAAAACCAATACAAAATAAATTATTCTAATAGTTAATTTCCATAAAAAGTATCTCGAAGGTTACGAGTTAATCTTAAACTAGGTAAAATTATATTTCTTTTATAATTATATTTAGAGAAATATTTGTCTTTCCTTGATATGCTCCATACTTGTACTAAATCATGACATATCTCTAGAAAGTACAAAGTGTATCTCTTTTACAAAATAATTATAATTAAGCTTGAAAAAATACACATCTTCCCTCGACATGCCTTGTATTTATAGATCACAGTGCATCTCCAAGAAGTACTAGGTGTTCAACTCTTCTTCCCTCGACATACCCTATATCCGTAGATCATGGTGCATCTCCAGGAAGCTAGAGTTTTTCCTAAACTTTATTTAATATTAAAGTATAATAGAAAGAAAATAAAAGAAAGCAAATAAAGAATTCATAACTAAAGGCATAATTTTTTATTACATATAAAATAAAAGAAATACAAGAAAGGTGTAGAACAAAAGAACTACTTTGCTTTGTTATAAGATCTCCTCTCCTCTTCTAAGATTTCTGCACTAGTTGCTCAGGGGTTGATCCCTTCCTCTCTTGTTATGCAAAGGCTCTAGAGAGATTCCAGGGAGTGGAGCTTAATTCCAAGGTATAGGTATAGGAGCCTTTTTATAGGTGTTGGCAAGGAGAGGGTTTTAAAGATTTTTAGATATGGGACTAAACATAAGAGTGGCTAGGACTTATTTTTACAAGAATCAATGGTTAAATGTGTGTGAATAGGCTCAATCCAAGTAGTAATCGGCTTCCAATTTCTCTTCCAAATCAATTTTGACCGGTGCAAGGGATTTCAGTATAGTTAATCTTGAATTGAAATCCAAAATTTGCCACATCACATGCTCATCCATGCCCGACTTCAGTTGGGATTGTTTTGAACTGTTGGATTGTGCCTTAGAGTCATCTTCGGATCACCCAGATGATTGACCATGACATAAACCAGAAGCTTTGTAGCTCATGCCATCACCTAATCTCGTGCCAGAAGACTTCGTTGGAATCCTCTCCCATGCACCATTGCCATCACTATAGCTACCACTACAGCCACCATCCTTCATTGCCTTGGACAATAGCCATTCACCAATGCTAGACTGCACCAAGGAAAGCAGCCCACCGTCATTTTTGCTCAATGTCTTTATTGTCGTGCACCATAATCTTCTCCACTTCTATTTCTTCTAGCACTACCACTAGCATTGCTGAAGCCTTCCATCTTTACCATCACTGGCATTACTGTTGACCTCTATTTTAGCCATTGATCAATGCAAAACCCTTCATTTCTCACTGCAATGCTCACCCATGTGTTGCCCAGTAAGCAACCCAAGAGGGGAGGTGAATTGGGTTTCTAAAAATTACTTGGAAGAATATGTGCCAATACAAGAATTAAATCAAGTGCTAGTGTGAGGTGAAATAGTATGCTCTTGAAAAATATACAGTGAAAATATAAAAGCAACAAATTAAGAGCAAGAAAAGAAAGCTAGAGACAATCACAAACACAAGCCAAGTATAGTGGTTCGGTCCTTTCCAATGCACCTACATCAACTCCCCAAGGTCCACTTGGGAATTCACTATAATCTCCAACGATTATAGCCGATTAGTTTTTTAGGCTCACTAATCAAAACCCCTTTTGATTTTTACAAGGCTCACCAAAAGAAATATCTTGGTTTTCAAAGGCTAACCAATAACCTCCTTGGTTTTCAACTAGGATTACCAAAAACCTCCTTGGTTTTCAAATAGGCTAACCAATAACCTCCTTGGTTTTCAAAGGCTAACCAATAACCACCTTGGTTTTGTTCTTAGGCTCACCAAAAACCTTTATAATAAAGATATAAGATAAAGTAAAGTAAACAAGAAAAGCTTTCTAATATAAAGCTGATATCTCTTTGAAGCTTGGAGAAGTTGCTTGTCTTGAACTTGATGAAGTCTCAATCAATGCTCAAAATTGTTGGACTTGAATGCTTCTTGATAGCTTTGAATGCTTGGAGACTTCTTTTTGCTTGAAGGTAGTTGCTCTCAAAGAATGGGCGTGAATGCACTTGCTTCTCTTTTTTTTTCTTTTTCTCTTCTTATTCTCTTGTGTTCCAATTTGATTTGAATCACTTAAATACCATCTCAAGGCCTCAGGTTGGTTTATGACCGTTAGACATGAAAAACTAGCCATTGGGAGCCAAGAAGGCTGAGTTCTGTATTTGAAAAACTAGCTGTTACTGTTCTTAGAACTTCAAGTGTCGATACTTCAAGCTGTGAGTCGACACTTAGGATCAACACTTAAGTTTCATGAGTCGACACCTAGTTCAAAATTCTTCATTGAAGCTCTCTGGAGTTCTCAGGTGAGTCAACACTTCTTCAGGTGAGTTGACACTTGAGTCGACACTTGACATCCATGAGTCGACACTTTAGGCAAGTTTTCAACTTCAACATGTTCCGTAAGAAATTTGTCTCAAGCCTTAAGTCGATCCTTGAGTCAACATCTTGAGTCGACACTTGAGTAGTATGAGTTAATACTTCAGTCGTGCCATCTGAAACTCTTTCTATGTGCCAGCTTGAGTCAACACTTGCATTGCCTGAGTCGATACTTGAACTGTGAGTCGGTACTTTGAGTTGACACTTGCTGAGATTTCTTCAAAAATCACTGAACTTCTACTGAAACCTTTTTGAGCTGAACTCTTTAAGTCCTTTAAAGCATTTCTCAAGTACTTAAGTCCATTTATAACTGATCTTTCATCCATACAGATGGCTTCTTCATCATTTGATAAGCAATCCAATTTAGTTATTTTGATGAGTACCTTTTTCTATTAAACACACTTCAAGGAACATGTTAGTACTCAACTTATACTTAAGTGTTTTGCTTATCATCAAAATCAATAACGGAGTCAACAATCTCTCCCTTTTTGATGATGACAAAACCTTTAAGTATAATTCATATAATAAGCTCTTAAAAGAATTTTCAATTTGCATAAAGCTTAATGCATTTTCTATTGTAGTAAAGAGATAAAGTCTAAAAGCTCATTTGAAATGATTAGAGTCATAAGAGTATTAGAGCTAAAACAATTTCATGTATCATGATGCTCTACATAAGTATCAACGATAAACCATGTGATGGGGGACAAGGCTAGGAGGATCATCGGATAGTTGAGAAGTCTCTTGTGATTAGGGTCAAGAAGGAGATAACTAGGAACTCACACTCCGTGATGTTCCAAAGAACAAAGGAAAACTAAGGCCTCAAGCCCGTCGACGCACAAAAGCGAAGGAATAGGATCTCACACTCCTCGATGCTCGAAAGTGAAGGCATAGGGTCTCACACCCCTCGATGCTCGAAAGCAAAAGAATAGGCCCTCACACCCCTCGACACTCGAAAGCGAAGGAATAGGGTCTCACACCCCTCGACATCCAAACATGAAGGAAAGACGAGCCTCATGCCCACCCCGTTCGGAGGCAGAATCTTTTTTCTAAAACTTAATTTCATTCATTATTTTTTTACAAAGGACTGAGGGTGATATTTTTAGACTTTCTAACCTCTTACAAGATAAAGATGAAACCTATACCAATCTTAATAGACTTCAAACTAATGATCCTAATCTAAAACAAACTTGAAATTAGAACAGTTTCATACTAATCAATACATCCATATTAAAAAATTAAAATAAATAAAAATATAATATTAATGCATCAAGATCCAAGCCAAAAAAAGGTTCGTATCAGGATCCATGCTGAGTTGCTCTAAAATCTGTACTGGCCTAATAACAATGCAAAAGACATCCTGCTTTGAGAAACATGTAACTTTGAGATCCATGCAAAGTTGTTTCTACTGCTCTGAGTTATGTGCAAATTCCTTTCCCTGTGACCGCGAAACAGAAGGAGGCGATGGATGGGGAAGAGGTGCGGGAGGTCTAAAAGCCTTCAATCCCTCCCTGCGCTTCAGAATCATGACCTCCTCCATGATGGGAGGCCTACGCGGCCAGATCTCGGAGTTCCTAGAGTTCTCCTTCTCGAGAGACCCTGTTTTCCGGCTGGGCCATGGAGGCTTGGATCTTATGGTCTTCATCGACTAGGGAGGTGGGGACAATGGGGAAGGCCACGGCTAGTGGCACGGGGCGTCGACACGGACAGGCGGTAGAAATGGCTTTCGACGGTAATGGAGATGGCGGTGGACGTCGTCATGGCGGGAGGTGGATGGTAGATATGCTGCATAGGGGCTTACGAAGGTCACCCACGGTGCGGAGGGCGGCCATGGCAATGCAGATCTTCAGGAACCGGAGTGACGAGTGCTCGGCCAAGAGGTTATGGATAGGGAGGTGGACGGCGGGTTGGGCAGCCAGTGTAGGGAAGGGCGGTGATCCGGCTAGAAGGCGGTCACCGTGGCAGCAGGGGATGGGACGAGCGTCGGTGACAGCGAGGCGGAGGATGAAGGGATGGCAGATCTGGGTGATGGATGGAGGAAGAAGATGACAGAAATAACAGAGGGATAAGTCAAGGATAATCTAGGAATAAAGTGGGAATAGCAGGGATAGGTGGAATAGCTGGGATAAAAATATAAAATAAAATAAAATAAATCTAGGAGAAAAAAGAAAAACCCTGATGGGTTTTGATATCCCCATCACCATGCTTTAAGATAAGAAATTCATCATAGAGAAATAGTGAATGTAATCAAAAAGAAATTTTTGAATAAAAGATTGAAGATTAAAAAATACTCCCCCTCAAAAGATGATTCGAAAAACTGATTTTCAATGAGTTTTCATAAATGAAAAGCTGAAATTAAAGATTTGAGCAAACTAAATTACACAAAACAACAAAGGAAGAATTACTCTCCCTCACTCATTGCACTTTTCTTTCTTTCTTTCTCTCTCTTTTTTTTCCTTTTTTTACATTCAATTTTCTCTCGTTACTAACTCTTAATTCTTTCATATTACTTATTGCACTTTTACTTATTACATTCAATTTTCTCCCATATTACTCACTTAATTCTCTCCCTTTTTGTCAACATTAAAAAGGTTAGAGCAGAGCGAAGGATAAAAACATCATAAAAATTTAGCAATACATTTTCAAAGATAAAACATTGATATATATAAAAAAAGATTTCATTCATTGAAGTACACTTCATACATTGATACAAGTAAAGATACAGGATAGTAAATAAACATAAATGCATACAAGTGTGATGAAATATAAACTATCTAAACAGAAATACTATCCTAAGCAGATTCCTTGTCATTCGAGGATCCAATCTCGATTGGTGTAGTATCATTAGAAGAACGAGATCGAGGCCACAACGGTCGGAGATCAAAGAAACGGGTCCGAGTAGGTCTCGATGGAACACGATGCCCTCATCCTCTGCATCTGATATATGTCTTGCCTCTAGCTGGTGCAGAAGAGGGAGAAGCTACGTCAGTAGCAAGAATAGATTGACCAGAATGGTAGTATCAAGAACAGTATGAAGGAGGGTATGATCAAAGATAGGTCCTGAGTCAAGATGATGGAAACCAGGGGTATAGAATCCTAGTTCCCTGATAAGAGAGGATGTATACAAAGATGGAGAATGAATGATAGGAGTATCAAAAGTTGATGGTATGACAGGAGTAGGTGCATGAATGGAAGTAGGATGTGGATCAGATCTGGAAGGTGAGGAAGATAGGATCGGAGTCTGAAAAGTTGATATGGATGGATCAGGAACAGGACTCCTAGGAAGGTCAGCTACTGGCTCTGTCATCAGATCATCAATCTCAAACTCACCAGAGTCAATCTCATCATCATCCAAATCAGGTCCTGGAGTAGGTGGTGCTGGATGTGAATCGACTGGGGCTGAAGGTGCAGGAGCACCGCCTAAAGAAGGTCTAGCCAAAGCAGACAAAATAGCAGAGATGCCATCACTCAGTCCTCGATGGCTCTCCCTCATCTCCATATGAGTCCTGTCAACTCGCTGTCGAATGATCATCATCTCAGTCTCAATACGAGCAACCCTGTCCTCTCGGCTGTCTAATGCTCCAGGGATATCTATCCTCAGTGCTGGCTCATATTGAGGAGCTGGCTCGGGCTGTGCTAAAGGCTTGGACTGTGTCTCATATGTTTTTCTGTGAATCTCAGAAGGCCCTTCCTCTCTTGAAAAGATGTGCTCCTCCTCCACCACCTCATCATCTCTGTCAGTGACCTATCCAGATATGTGTCGTCTCCACTGGCCTCTGACAAGCTGATACCCCATCCCATGTTGTGATCTAATATCATAGACGTCTGTGTGTAACAGCTGCCTGTAGGGCTCATCATCCATGACCACTCCGTAAGCTCTAAATAGTAGTATCAAACCCATCCCGTAGGGTAGACACAATCTCTAACTGATCGATGCCTCGGTCAATTGATGTACCATAAGTACCGGGTGGCATACTTGAGTGTGCTGTACTAAAGATACCATCACTAGAAGCTTACGCTTTGTGATGAAGTTGAATCGGCCAGTCTTCGATAGAAGTATCCGGGCAACTATATGGTGCAGCAACCTTATCTCTGGCATCAGCCTCGATGCTACAACAACAGCTCCCTCAGGAAGATCATCTGTCTCAAAGATGCATCAGAGTCCACTGATCTTGTTAACTAGAGCATCCATAACTGATCCTCTAATGGGAATGTCCCATACTCTGCTCAGAATCTCCATTGATACAGGAACATCTCTAACTCGAACCTGAGCAATCTAGCCATCACTACTTCAGGCAAGCGATCCATAAATCTCTCTAATCAGTCCCGGGTAGAATCTCTTTGATAATGAATAGAATGATGCTAAACCTGCATCTCTCAGCCACTAGCCTATCCTAAAGTGTTGCTGATTTATGAAATCGAAGTCCACTCGGTGACCACCAACAATAGTCTTCAATCCCATTCTGTTTGCTGCAAAAACTGGGGTCTTGCAGGAATATCATGCTCAATCGCTGCACTAGCCTCATGCCTTGCCTTAGTTCTCCTTTCTTCCTCCTGAATGGATGGTCATAGATGCCGGACAACTTGCTTCCTAGGCCCCATTCCAAAGATACAAAATGGAAATGCAAGAGGGGAAGAAACCTAGGGTTTCTACATTGGAAACATAGTGAAACAGAATGAAGAATAGTAGAAATAGGAGAATGAACAGTGAAAAAATTGAATAGAACCTGTCCCAATCAAAGAATCAGTTGATTGAATCCAAGATTGGAGGGAAGAGGATAATGGAGCTCAGTTAGGGGATTAGTCAGCTCGAACTGGAGTGGAAAAATTGAAGAAAATCATTCGTTTTTCCTATTTTAGGTCAGTTTGTCACCGTTCAAGTGTCGACTCACGACACAGAGTCAAGTGTCAACACTTCTAGGTGTCGACACTTCCAAGTATCATCACTTCGACTAAAAATTGAAAAAAAAAGAAAATGGACCAATGATCAAAATAGGAAGAATTTTAAGAATTTTAAGAAATTTTAAGTGAACCACCTTAGTAGTTAAATCCAGACTGTTGAACCCTCAGTGATCTCTCGTTCTAACTCCTTAGCAGTGATCAAATTGACTCTTGATTTCTTTTCTTTCAAACTACTAGATCCCCTCTTGACATTGTCCTTAGGTGGGATGGGGTTAATCACAATCTTCTTCCCATGAAAATTAAATGAACATGAATTCGATCGGCCAAACAGTGTAGCATCATGGTCATACAGCCAATGTCTGCCTAAAATAATGCTACTCACTCCCATGGGAAGGACATCACACCACACCTTCTCTTGATAGGATTGAAGCTGAATCTTGACTTAGCACCTAAGTTTGATGGGGATGGAGGTTGAGTCTATTCAAGATACCTTATAGGGCATGGGATAGGGAATTGGGGTCAAGCCTAGGGATTTGGCAACACTAAATGAGATGGCATTCACATAGCTCCTACCATCTATGATGATTTTGCATACCTTATCCCCTAACTTTACAAAGGTCTGTAGGATGTTGGTCCTACACCAGTCCTCTTGTATTTTGGTTTAGGCTAGGATGCACCTAACAACTCCTAATAGGTCAGACTGCTCAACAACTTTCTCATCTCCTTCATATTCATCTACTAGGTTCACCTTAGCTTCATACACTTCTTCCTCGAAATCATCAGTGGGTTTAGGGTTTTCCTCCTCGAGTTCTATATGCAGGGATCGGGTTGGGCATTGACTAGCATAGTGTCCCACCTTATGACATTTAAAACAAGTATTAGCGTTGGGACTTGGGTTTCTTTGGGCTTCCAGCACCTTACCTTTATCATCTCTAGAGGTTAGTGGATTGCTAGGACTAGGTCAGCTCAGAGTAGGGTTGGGTCGACTCGGGTTGGGGTTGGGTCGGCCCAAGTATACTTGGCTAGGACTTGGTCTTGGAATAGGGGCACTATTCCTAGTGGGCTCAAGTCGATGGTACATAGGTTCCATCTGCTCATAGGACATGGATTCAGATTGATGGGTTATGGGTCTCTTGGGCTCATAGGACATGGGTTAAGGTCAAGGGTTCATGGGTCTCTTAGGCTCATAAGACATGCGCTTGGATCGATGGGCTATGGGTCTACTAGGCTCATAAGACATGGGTATGTATTCAGATATAGGCTTGTGTCCTTGACTTAACCTCTACCACTGGTCTAGGAGCCTCTGATGGTAGGATGTAGGAAGGTACTTATCCCTAAGTTTTAGCTTCATGGCTCTCTAGGTGACTATGGAAAGTTCTCCTCATTGTCTAATTATGCGCTCAACATTCCCCCAGTATAGCCTAGCCTGGTGGACTAACCCGAGTTTGGTAAATTTGCACTCCTCTCCTCACTTATCTCATACCATTCAAAATATTGGTCCATGTCTCCTTTCCAATCTATGTAAACCTTAGGATCAAGACTGCCATCAAATGTGGGTGTTTTTAGCCTGATATTCCTAATGGCTCTCTCATCCTGGTCAAAGAAATCATGATTGGGTCTCCTATGGTTGGGCTCCAAGAATGGGAATGGGTGTGAGGCTCTCCTATGGTTGGGCTCCAAGAATGGGTCAGGGTGTTGGGGTTCTCCTATGGTTAGGCTCTAAGAATGGGTCAGGGTATTGGGCTCTCTTATGGTTAGGCTCCAAGAATGGGTCAAGGTGTTGGGTCAACTGAGCAAATTGGTCATTCATGGTCTTTAGTAGGTTTTCAAGATTGAGTTCCATGGTTAAATCGAGTTGGGGTTGAGACAGATGGTAGTGGGCTCCTGATCTAGTGGTCATACAATCAAGCACACAAATCGACTAGGGTTTGCTAGACCTAGCAGCCCAAGTAAAATGAGTTAGCTCAACATACAACCAATTCAACAATTATCATTTCCACTGGCCAGGTAAGAGGTGGGGTCATGGGAGGCTCCCCCTGCTAATCACAGGGTCCTAATTAAAAACCATGAGTCCGCTTAGGGCATTTGCCTATAGACCTCTAGCCTTAGATACCAGCTTCAAGAAATAATTGGGAGTTGGGTGCACTATCTTTCTCACTAACCACAAACTGGACCTGTTGGAGTTCCTAGATCAATTAGGTTTCTACTTGATTTTAGTTAGGCTTGGGTTCGAATGCAGGGTGGTTGTTTTGGGCCCAGGAAAGGTGATGAAATCCTTTCCTGATTTGACAAAGTAAAAGTGCCCTTAAGTTGATTTCAAAGATGATGCACACACATGCAACCCTAATGCAAAATGAGACTAAAAATCAAAGAAAAAACTGTAATTTTTTTTTTTTTTTTTTTGTGTTTTATGTAGATGGAGAATTTAATTTCAGTTAATTAAGTGCAAGAAAAGAGGCTTGGGTTTGGGGGGTTTGATTGTAAATTAGTTTCAGCCCTAATCTAAGCATGCAAAAATTTCAGCTTTTTTTGTCAGGGTTTTTCTGTATGCAGATTTTTTTTGATTTTCCAGAACTGTAAAATTAAGAAAAAATAGCAGAAAATAAGAGGACAAATCAGAGATCAATTGATGCAAAAATCAGATGAAAATAGCAAGGTTTTAATAGGTAATTAGCTCAATGTTTAGACTATTAACATAGAATTCAGCATGCAGAATTTTTTTTTGGTGTTTTTTTTTGTTTATAGAAGTTGCACGAACATGCCCTAATCCTAAGCATTAATACCAAATTGATAAGGGATGAGGATGCAAGGGATGAAAATAAAGAATAGGTAGACTAAATAGAGCAATTAATTATCAGATTTTTTTTTGGCTTTTGGTTCCCGAAAAAGAGATGAAGAACAACTAGGAGATGATGTAAAGACTAGAAACTACTCCCGCAAATTAGGAACTATCAAAAGGATAAAGAAATAGGACCACTAGGGTTAAGAAATCACTAATTAGGGCTTGTTCAACTACAATAAAATAGACTTAAAGAGAAGGGTTGGATTCAAGTACCTGGCATTGATGTTTTTCTTGTCGTATAAACAAGTAAATACAAGGGAAAAAAAATGAGAAAGAAAAAGAAAAGGAGAAGGAAATACCAACATGCTTCGAATGCAAGAAGCCCGGACATTACAAGTTTGACTGTCCTCTCTGTTACCTAGGTGGCTACCTAAGAGGGGGGTGAAATGGGTATTCAAAATATTTAAGCAGATAATATGCTTTTGAAAATCCCTTTAAGAGTGTTAAGAGCTGTGATAGAGTAATAACTTGCAGAAGCTAAATAAGAACAAAGAAGTACAACACAAACACACAAAAATTATAGTGGTTTGGAGCAACCCAGCTCCTACGTCCACTACCCAAGATACCACTTAAAATTTTCACTATATTCACACCCGAATACAGTAGGATTGTTTTACAGGCTCACAATCCAAAACCTCTACACTTTGGTTATACTGGGATCACCAAAGAAAACCCAACACCCTTTGGTTTTAAACAGGATCACCAAAGAAATCCAACTTAGTTTTCACAGGATCACCAAGAACCTAACACTTGGTTTTTAGCAAAGGCTCACCAAGAACCTATTTGGTTTTTCAGATGGGCTCACCAATAACCCAACAATTCAAGAATGAATTAAAAAATAAATGCAACAATAAATGACAAACTCTAGTTGTCGGATAGTTGCCGATGCAGCTTGAGAGAAGTCCACTTGAATGTACTTTAATACTCTTTAAAAGTTTCAGTGGCTTCTTTCCAAAGTGCTTCAAGCTTTAGATCTGATTTGGTGAAGACTTGAAGACTGATTTGAATGCTCTTAGTGCTCTCTTACTTGTTGGTAGGTTGGATATTCAATAAAGCCTTAAAACTTTTTTGGATGTTCTTTCTTCTTTTTCTTTGAAGTTTTAAATCCCTCAAATATATGGTCTTCCATCACTCCAAGGTCGTTTGAGATGTTGTAGACCATTGGAATGTGACGTTTGATCGTTGGAGCACTTTTTTGCATTCAAAAAAGAATTCTGGAACTAACCGTTATGTACCTGGAGATGATATTCGAGTCGGCTCGGATCCTTTGAGTCGATAGGTCGAGTAGCCATTTCTTCAGTAGGGTCGGCTCTCTATCTTAGGGTGCAAAAACTTCACTCTGGACGAGTCGGCTCTTGATAGCTCGAATCGGCTCGAACTTCCATCGTTGAAATCAATGAACTCAAGGAGTCGGCTCATTTCTACTTGGGTCGACTTTTCTTCTCAGAATCAGAAAACTTTATTTTGGAGGAGTCGGCACATTGTAGATCGGGTCGGCTTGCTTTCTCAGGTCTTCAAAATTTGTTCTGGCATAGTCAGCTCAATCTAATTGGGGTTGACTCGCCTAGCTATTCTCAAAAGTCAATAGAAATGGATTCTGGACGAGTCGACGTGGTTCTACTTGAGTCGGCTCGGATTGCTACGTTCCAGAATCCTTGGTGCATGCTATGAGGTAGAGTCAGCTCTTCTTCAAACTGGGTCGGCTCGAGTGACTTCTTTAGAATTTTTGCAAATAGACTTAAGAATACTCTCACCAACACTCTTCAACATTCAATATAAACCAACTCAAAATAAAATTAATGCACAACACTCATAGAAGTAATCCTTTTTCATGATTTTTCTTAACTTTTTCTTTGGGTTCTTCTTTACAAAATAGGATTACAACACAACTCAAAACAAGAAGTATAACTGTAGGAGTTGAAGTTTGAACAAGGAATTCATCCTACAAAAACTTATAAACCACTTGAAGAGTTGTTAGTAAAATATGTACATGCTCCAATGTTTGGTTATCATCAAAATCACTTATGGGGTCAACAATCCCCCCTTTGAAATCAAGAAAGAAGCTTAGGAAGAAAGCTATGATGGCGACATGGAGTGACAGTGAGGACTCCAGCTCAGATGAAGAACAAACTGAAGTTGCCAATCTTTGTTTCATGGCAGAACAAGAATAAGAAGAGGTAATTTCTGACTCTGAAGTAGATTCTACTTTTGATGAATTGAGAAATGCATTTGATGAATTGATGCATGATTATAAATTGATTTTATCTAAAAATAGAAAAATGAAAAAGCATGCAAATAGTTTTTCACATGAAAATAATTCTCTTTTAAATGTAGTTAGTGAATTGAAAAGTAAACTTGATGTTTTAGAAAAAAAAACAAAGCTTTAACAATGGAAAATGAAGTTTTAAAAAGATTTAAAGCTATTGTTTCAAATGGTGATCTTTTAAAGAAAAACAATGATCTAGAGATAGAAAACAATAACTATAAAAATGAACTTGATAAAATAAAACCCTTTGTTGAAAAGTTTACTTATAGTTATGAAAAACTAGATCTTCTTTTAAATAATCAAAGATTTATTTTTAATAAAGCAGGATTAGGATATAAACCTCAAAAAGCAAAGGTATTTTAAAAATTTCTTTGTTCCTACATCATCAAGCATTACATGTTTTTCATGCAAAAAATCAGGTCATAAAGCTTTTCAATGCAATTTGAGAAAAAATCAATAATTTTGGAAAGGTTTAGGTTCCAAAAGGAACCAATTTAAGTACTAACCCTAAAGGACCCAAGCTGGCTTGGGTACCTAAAAACAAAACTTGATTTGTTTTACAGGTATGTCTTGCAACCAAGAAAAACAAAAGGCTATGGTATTTTGATAGTGGTTGTTCAAGATACATGACAGGAGATGTGAAGCAATTCACCTCTCTTGAAGAAATAAATGGAGGGAGTGTGACCTTCGGTGATAATGGTAAAGGAAAAATCATTGGTATTGGTAAGGTTCACATCTTCCCTTCTACTTGCATTAATAATGTACTTTTAGTTGAAAGTTTAAAGCATAATCTTTTAAGTATTAGCCAATTTTGTGATAAAGATTTTCAAGTCGTTTTCAAATCATCCTATTGCATGATTGCTAGTCTTGATAAAAATGGAGTAAAATTTATTGGAAAAAGGCATGGTAATGTTTATCTAGTGGATTTGGACAATCTATCTTTGCCTAATGGAGAATGCCTAGTTGCAATAAATTCTACTATAAATGAGACTGGTTGGCTGTGGTATCATAGACTAGGACATGCTAGCATGTATTTACTCTCAAAACTTTGCAAAAAAGATTTAGTAAGAAATTTGCCAAAACTTAGTTTTGAAAAAGATAGAGTTTGTGAAGCTTGCCAACTTGGAAAACAAGTATGTTGCCCAGAAATGGAGCCCAAGAGGGGGGGTGAATTGGGTCTTTTAAAAAATTTAAGATAATAATGAGAGGGACTAGTGGTGCTAGTGAAAAATGATGAATTCAATGCAAGATATTCAAAGTAATAGCAATAAACAAAAGAGCAAGAGAGGAAGAGAGCAATCACACACAAACACAAGGTTTATAGTGGTTCGGTGCAAACCTAGCACCTACATCCACTCCCCAAGCCACCTTTGGAAATTTCACTATAATCCAAACAAGATTACAGTTGACTTGTTTTTCACAAGGCTCACAAGTCAAAACCTAAGTTGGTTTTGTCACCTAGGCTTACCAACAAACCTTAACACTTGTTTTATCTTCGGGCTCACAAGTTAACCCTAGTTGGTTTTATCCCTTTGGCTCACCAACAAACCACAATAACCTTCTTTCAAGACACCCTTGAAAGCAAAGTCAAATCACAATAAAAAAATAGATATACAATTTAAAACTAAGACAAACTCTCTTCAAGAGTAGAATGAAATCTTTGAAGCTCAAGTTGATGCTTTGTCTTGACTCTTCCTTGGAATCTCCTTCAAAGTGCCTCTTTTGGAATGAAGTAAGGATGAGCTTGTAGGCTTTTCAAGGAATCAAACTATAAGAGGCTTTTGATGTGAAGTATTTGAAAGAATATAGGCTTTTTGGCTTTTGAGTAGACTTGAATGCACTTCAATACACTTTCTTCTCTTTAAAATGAGGTTGGTGGAGGTTAAATACACCAAGAACCTTTCAAAAAATGGTTTGTGACCGTTGGAACCTCGAAAATAGCCGTTTGGAGCTTGAAAAGCAACTTCTGCAAGCTAGAAAAATAGATCAGTTAGAGCTGTCAGGCTGCAAGTGTCGACACATGGCTGTCAGGTGTCGATACTTGGCTGTCAAGTGTCGACACTTGATTTCTAGGTGTCGACACTTGAACTTTCAAGTGTCGACACTTGATGCACAGGTGTCGACACTTGACACAAAAATCCTTAAATTATAAATTTCTGTATTTTCAAAATTCTCAGGCCTTGAGTCGACACTTGGAAACCTAAGTGTCGACACTTGGTGTCGACACTTGGTTCTGGGTGTCGACACTTGGCGTGCCAAGGATTTTTGTCCGTGCCAAATGCTGAAGTGTCGACACTTGACTTTCCAAGTGTCGACACTTGAGACTGAAAAAGCTCAGATTCAAGTATAAATGGCCTCGAAAACATAAATATAATTCTTGAAATTTAAAAGAATCATAAACACATAAAATTTAATCAATTAGATGCCCTTTTTCAATGAAGAAGATGTCTAGATTCGTGAGAAATGCTCCGTGCCATTACGTGCCATGAACCATAAATTTTTGAGATTTTGAGGTGCTTTCTTCCTGAAAACTCATAACTTGAAATCTACATTAGTATACAATATGCACTCAATGTTTTGTTATTCATCAAAATCACTGGGTGGAGCCAACAATCTCCCCCTTTTTGATGATGACAAAATCTTGAGTAAAATGGCAATATATTTCAAACTTTAACTATTATAATTTATGAATATGAATTTAAGTCCATAAGAGAGGCAAATACTTCATAGTTAGGAAGAATCAATCTCTCCCTTAATTAGATACTTCTTATTAAGGTAAATTTCAAAGATTCTTACAAGGTGAAACCACAAAAATTCAAAATTATGCATCTATACAATCAATACAATCAATACAATTTCTCCCCCTTTTTGTCAATCATTAGAAAGGGGAATAACCTCCCCCTCACAATGAGCATGGAGACAAAAAGATGGTAGAGAAAATAAGATAGGTATCAGAGCCAAAAATATACCAAGATAAAAGAGTATCAGAGCTAAAGATATACCAAGATAAAAGAGTATCAAAGCTAAAGAAGGTAAATTGAACCATTCAAACACAAATAATGAGCACTGAACTGAAATATATATAATAGACAAGTTTTCAGTACAAAAAATTTGCTGAGTCATCAGCAAGAACTGAAACATACAGATATCATCAGAGTCATACAAATATCAGAAACATAACAGACATCTATGAGGCTCATCCTCATCAGATGGAATCTCAAGACTGAATGGGGCACAGATCCTCGATCTAGTGGCTAAGGCCCTAGGAGGTGCTAAAGCTCGACGACTCCTAGTATGGCCAGAAGGAGGAAAGGCGGGTACAACCCTAGATGATCTAGTGGAAGGGGGGAAAGAAGATCAGCTGGTATAACAAGGTCCGGTGTGGAATCAACCAAGTCAGTAGCAGGAGCTGGGGTAGTGGGAGGATTGCGACTGACCACCTCATAATCATCGGCACTGTCATCACTGTCACTGTCACGGCCTACAACCTCTGTAGCTCCGTCGTCATCCCGATCACCACCCTCAACAGTATCAGCATGGTCGCTCTGGTGATCGAAACCATCATCATCATCATCATCATCATCATCATCAGATGGTACAACTGCAGGGCCTGCATGAGGTATAAGGGATCTCAACAGATCCTCAATACGAAAGAATCCCTCCTCCATAGATCTACGAATCTCAGCATGCTCTGAGATAGTATGTGCTCGAAGAAGCTCAACCTCGCTACATAGTTGAGTCAACTCACCCCTGATGTCAGTGAACTGCTCTCTGGCATGCTTCTCAAAAGATAGTCCAGTAGAAAGTGGCGGAGGAGCTGAAGTATCAGGAGTTGAATGCTCTGCCTGTGTCGATAGGATATCAACAGGAGGAAAAACTGCTGGCTCAGATGGTCCAGCCTCTGCCTCTCGAATCTCGTCCTCCTCATCTAGCTCCTGGCCAAACTCTCTGCGTACCCATCGACCTCCAACTAATCTGTATCCCATACGGTGCAATGACCTCTCATCATACACATCTGTGTGTAGTATCTCCTTAGGGATCTTCCCCTCCAGTGATACTCCACAAGCTCTGAATAATCTGGTCAATGCCATGCCGTAAGGTAAACAGTGACGGTGCTGTGTCGCAGCATCATACATCTGAACTAGCATCAACGAAGGAAGATCAATCTATCTCCTCTCAATTAGACTCGTCATCACCATCAACTCCCTCTTTGTGATGAAGTCAAATCTCTCAGTCTTCGGCAGTAGATTACGTGCTGTGATGTGGTGCAATAAGCGCATCTCCAAAGACAACTGGTTCGCGGTAACTACGGATATACCACGAACATCCTCTCTCTCAAGAATACACCTAAAGGCAGCCTCTCTGTCATCTACCGAAAAGACACAGACTCCCCTATGGGGGATCTCCCATACTCTGCTCAAAAGCTCATCTGTCAGTGAAATATGAATGCCTCTGACTGTCGTAGTCCATAGAAGTCGTCGATAATCTAACACACCAAAGAACTCTTTCACTTGGTGAGGATAATACCTCTCCTGCATAGTACAGAATGGTACTAACCCTGCATCAGTGAGCATCTGTCGAATACTGAAATGGTGCCTGTCAAAACACTCCAGGTCGACTCTCCTCCAAGAGGCTACTAACTTCCCTGCCATCCTCTCTGCATGGGGGGAACTCGGTGTGGCTGAGCTGCTAGCCTGGTCAAATCTGGCCTTCGACCTCCTCTCTACACCATGACTAGGCCTCTCCCTAACTGCAAGTCTCTTCCTGGGACCCATTACAGCAAGCTGACCAGGAAAGAAGGAAGATAGGTTTAGAACAATGGGATTGGCTACAGGCTGAGATAAGGAGAGTTTCATTTCTTAGATAGGTTTTGAAAACAGGAATTAAACCAATTTTGGTTTGTAAAATACCTCAAACAACGTTTGAAAAAACTGTCAATCAGTTTAAGGTGAGATTTTTACAACTTATACTTTGATTAAATGACAATATTCCGAACATATATTTATAGAAAATATTTTTGTTCGTTAAAACATATTTGAACCTTTGGAAAATACTTTTTGTAAGGCCTAAAAATCAAAACCCATGGAATTTGGGTCTAAAACACTTAGGATTTTAGCAAAGAAGTGAAAATGTCGCAAATATATCATGAAAAACCTTTCTAAATCAACAATAAATGGATTTAGTATATTTAATTTAGATGAAAACCTAAATTATTTCGGCCAAAATCAATAAAACAGTGTTTTTCCAAAAAATAGGTGAAATAAGCATGAAAACGACCAAAAAACGAGGGAAATCCGAGAAAAATATGTTTAAATCACTATTCCCTCAAATGAAATTTTAGAAATCCACTAAAACACGTAAAAATCTGATTAGAATCTTGAAAAATACCCAGAAAAACCCTATTCACTATTGCACGGTTTGAAAACGTCAAAAATAAAATGAAAAAGAGGAAAAATAGAGTAAAAATAGAAGGGGGAAATACCTGATTTGTGATGGGTTAAAGGGTAAATGGAAGGATTTGGACAGAGGGGACCAATGTTGCAAGAAATCAACGGGCGGAGAAAATAACAAAAACCCTCGATCGGCCCTTTTTTAAAAACAGTTTCTGTTTCGCAAGTGTCGACACTTAGAATGTGTCAAGTGTCGACACTTGGTCAGGTGTCGACACTTGACAATTTCCAAGTATCGACACTTGGCCAAAAATTTGAGAAAATCCAAAAAAATTTTAGAAAAATAGGAAACAATTTAATCAGATTTTTGGGGCTTTTAGCAAGAGGTTTTGAGTGAAAAGATTTAGGTAAAAATAAAACTAAGAGAGTTCTAGGAGAATGGATCAATAACACCTAACTCTCTTCTAATTAGACAGAACCTATCCTCACTCAAAGGCTTGGTAAACACATCTGCTAACTGATCATTAGTACATACAAAATCAAGAATAACATTAGAGTTTTGTACATGATTTCTTATGAAATAATGTCTTATTTCAATGTGTTTACTTCTTGAATGTTGCATAAGATTTTTAGATAGATTGATTTCACTAGTATTGTCACATCTTATGGGTGTCTTAGTTAGTTTAATGCAAAAATCTTCGAGTTGTTGTTTGATCCAAAGGATTTGAGCACAACAGCTTCCAACTGCTATATATTCAGCTTTCGCCGTAGATAAAGCAACTAAGTTCTGTTTTTTGCTACTCCAAGATATCAAATTTACTCCAAGAAACTGACAAGTTCCACTAGTACTTTTACGATCAAGTTTACACCCAGCAAAGTCAACATTAAAATAAGCAATCAATTCAAATGAAGAATCTCTAGAGTACCATAAACCAATTTCAATTGAACCAGATAGATATCTAAGTATGCATTTAACAGCCAAAAGATGAGACTCTTTAGGATTAGACTGATATCTAGCACACATACAGACGCTAAACATGATATCTGGCCTACTGGCAGTAAGATATAACAATGAACCGATTATGCCACGATATAATTTTTGGTCTATAGACTTACCTGATTCATCCTTGTCAAGTCTACAAGTAGAGCTCATAGGGGTACCTAAAGGCTTAGTGTTCTCCATCCCAAACTTCTTGAGTATTTCTTTTGTGTATTTTGTTTGGTTGATGAAGATCCCCTCTTTGGTTTGCTTTATTTGGAGTCCGAGAAAAAAATTCAGTTCTCCCATCATGCTCATCTCGAACTCATCCTGCATTAACTTTGCAAAATCTTGACAAAGAGATTCATTAGTAGCACTAAATATTATATCATCTACATAGATTTGTACTACTAAGAGATCATCATTCTTTTTCTTTAAAAATAAAGTTTTGTCTACATTACCTCTAGTAAAATCATTTATGAGTAAAAAGGAGCTTAAACGATCGTACCAAGCTCTTGGAGCTTGTTTCAATCCATACAAAGCTTTATGAAGTTTGTAAACATGATTTGGAAATTCAGAATTTTTAAAACCAGGGGGTTGCTCAACGCAAACTTCTTCTTCAATTAGACCATTTAAAAAGGCACTTTTAACATCCATTTGATACAATTTATAATTCATGAAGCAAGCAAAAGCCAACAATAGCCTAATTGCCTCAAGTTTAGCCATAGAAGCAAAGGTTTCATCAAAATCTATTCCTTCCTCCTGATTGTATCCTTTGGCAACTAGTCTAGCCTTATTTCTAGTAACTACTCCATTTTCATCAAGTTTATTTCGAAAAACCCACTTTGTACCAATAATTGAAGTGTTTGAAGGCCTATTTACTAAAGTCCAAACATTGTTTCTTTTAAATTGGTTAAGTTCATCTTGCATAGCATTTATCCAATTACTATCACATTCAGCTTCCTCAATAGTTTTAGGTTCAATTTGAGAAACAAAAGCTAAGTAATCACAGATATTTATAAGGGATGATCGAGTACTTACACCTTTAGATGGATCACCGATAATTAGTTCTTTTGGGTGTCCATGAGCATACCTCCATTCTTTTGGTAATGGTTCAACTGTTGATGTGTTTTCATCACCTTGTGCTTGATCTCCTTCAGTGTTTTGATCATCATTCTATTCCTTGGTAAGCCCTTCATTGTTGTTTATTTCTTCAGTTTTCTTGCTACCTATTTTATTAGAAAGTACATCTTCTTTTCTTGAAGATTTTTGGTTAGTTTCATCAAATACCACATGTATGGATTCTTCAACAACAAGTGTTCTTCTATTGAAGACCCTGTATGCCTTACTAGATGTGGAGTAGCCTAGAAAGACTCCCTTATCTGATTTGGCATCAAATTTACTTAAATTATCTTTACCATTGTTTAAGATGAAACAATGGCATCCAAAAATATGAAAATAACAAATTGAGGGTTTTCTACCCTTCCAAAGCTCATAAGGTGTTTCTTTAAAATCGGTCAAATTAAAACTCGATTTAAAACATAGCATGCAGTATTTATGGCTTCCGTCCAAAAATATCTAGGTAAATCATTTTCACAAAGCATGGTGCGTGCCATTTCTTCAAGAGTTCTATTTTTTCTTTCTACTACCCCATTTTGTTGAGGTGTCCTAGGTGCAGAAAAATTATGATGAATTCCATTTTTAATACAAAATTTATCAAAATCAGTATTTTCAAATTCGGTTCCATGATCACTTCTCAAAGATACGACTGAAACACCTTTTTCATTCAAAACTCTTTTATGAAATCTAATGAATTCAAAAAAAGTTTCATCTTTATGTGCTAAAAATATGACCCATGTAAATCATGAGAAATCATCTATAATGACTAGACCATACTTCTTACCTCCCAAACTAGATGTTCTAGTTGGCCCAAAGAGGTCCATGTGAAGCAATTCCAAAGGTCTAGATGTAGAGATTACTCCTTTTGGTTTGAAAGAGGATTTGGTTTGTTTTCCAAGTTGACATGCACTACAGATCTTGTCTTTTTCAAAATTGAGTTTAGGCAAATCTTTTACCAAGTTCTTTTTGCTAAGTTTTGAAATTAAATGCATGCTTACATGTCCTAGTCTGTGATGCCAAAGCCAACTAGTTTCATCGATCTTGGCTTCCATTGCCACTAGGCATTGACCTTTTCGAATAGGGAGATCATCAAGATCAACCATATAAATATTGTCATGCCTATGACTAATAAACTTAATGCCATTGTCATCTAGACTATAAACAATGCACAAAGAAGATTCGAAAACAACTTTAAAATTTTTGTCGCAAAACTGACTAATGCTAAGCAAGTTATGTTTCAAACCATCAACATATAAGACATTATCAATATAAGAAGTAGGGGTGATATGGACTTTACCAATACCGATGATTTTGCCCTTTCTATTATCACCAAAAGTTACATTGCCACCATTTTGATATACGAGTGATGAGAACTGCTCTACATCTCCTGTCATATATCTTGAGCAACCGTTATCAAGGTACCACATCCTTTTCTTATTGGTTGTAAGGCATACCTGCAATAAAGATCAAGTGGAGACTTTAGGTACCCAAGCCATCTTGGGTCCTTTTTGGTTAGTGGCATTGGTTCCTTTCGGAACCCAAACTTTCTTAGTGTTACTTAGTCTTCTTTTGTTGCACATATAAGATTTGTGTCCTTTAGTACCACAAGTATAGCAAGTAATGGATGAAGATGCAGGCACAAAGAAATTTTTAAAGAGTTTTTGTTTCTTATGAGTTCTGAATCCTAAACATGCTTTGTCAAATACTGCTCTATGGTTATTTAAGAGTAAATTCAATTTTTCAGAACTGTAAGTAAATTTTTCTACAAAAGATTTTAGTTTTTCAATTTCTTCTTTATATCTTTTGTTTTCATGTAAAATTTCTTTGCTTTGTTTTGACAAATTTTCATTTGAAAGTAAGTCACTTTTCTTTTTCAAGACATCTTTTTCTTTTTCAAGTGCTACAATCTTATCATTTAATTTTTTATTTTGAATAAGAAGGCATTCATTTTCATTTGAAAGCTTGTTATTTGTTTTGGCTAGATCCAAATTTTGCTTCTTTACATCTTTATGTTTTGATTTTAATTTCTGAAACTCTATGACTAATTCGTCAAAAACTTCATGAAGCTCATCAAAAGTAAATTCATTTTCTGTTTCGAAACATACCTCATCATGATCAGCCATCAGACAGAAGTTTGCCACCTCCTGCTATTCCTCCTTAGAACTGGAGTCTTCACTTTCACTCCAGGTTGCCATCATGGCTTTCTTTCTCAGCTTTCTTTTGCTTTTCTTTAGCAAGGGGCAGTCTACCTTGAAATGGCCAGGTTTTTTGCACTCAAAGCAAGTAGGCTGCTCCTTCTCCTTTTCTTTGTCCTTCTCTTTACTCGGCTCACCTTTTAGAGGTTTCTTTTTGTAGTTAAACTTTTTCTTCCTCATGAACCTTCTGAATTTTCTTGCCAATAGAGACGTTTCATCTTCTTCATCATCCTCTTCGGAGTCTTCGCTTGATTCCTCTCTAGTAGTAGATTTGAATGCGATTACCTTTTTCTTTTTGTTGACCTCTTCATTCTTTTATTTGAGGGAGAGCTCATAGGTCATTAGAGAACCTAACAGTTGTTCCAGTGGGAGAGTGTTGACATCCTTAGCTTCTTCAATAGCGTGACTTTTGCATCCCACTAAGCTGGTAGAGACCTGAGAAGTTTGTTCACAAGTTCACCATTAGAAATAATTTTTCCTAGGCTTCTCATGCCATTCACAATATTTGTGAACCTAGTATGCATCTCACTAATAGACTCAGTAGGTTCAATTTTAAACATTTCATATGTGTGAATAAGCATGTTGACCTTGGTAGTTTTCACTTGGTGTGTACCCTCATGGGTAACCTCAAGTGTATCCCAAATCTCCTTGGTGGAGAGACAATTAGATATTCTATTAAATTCATTTGGGTCAAGAGAACAGAATAAAAGATTCATAGCCTTAGCATTAAGCTCGATTTGCTTAATGTCATTCTCATCCCAATCATCTTCCAACTTTGGAGTGATAATGCCATTAATCAACATCATAGGCTGATGAGGACCTTTTACAATTGTCTTCCACAAATTATAATTAAGAGCTTGAATAAATATGCGCATGCGTGTCTTCCAGTATGTGTAATTTGTGCCATTAAAAAGTGGGGGACAATTTGAAGCTTGACCTTCAACAATATCCATTCCTATTGGGGCTGCCATGATCTTTTACTCAAGATCCTTGGACCTACAAGAGAGTACTGGTGCTCTGATACCACTTGTTGCCCAGAAATGGAGCCTAAGAGGGGGGATAAATTGGGTCTTTTAAAAAATTTAAGACAATAATGAGAGGGACTAGTGGTGCTAGTGAAAAATGATGAATTCAATGCAAGATATTCAAAGCAATAGCAATAAACAAAAGAGCAATAGAGGATGAGAGCAATCACACACAAACACAAGGTTTATAGTGGTTCGGTGCAAACCTAGCACATACATCCACTCCCCAAGCCACCCTTGGAAATTTCACTATAATCCAAATAAGATTACAGTTGACTTGTTTTTCACAAGGCTCACAAGTCAAAACCTAAGTTGGTTTTGTCACCTAGGCTTACCAACAAACCTTAACACTTGTTTTGTCTTCGGGCTCACAAGTTAACCCTAGTTGGTTTTATCCCTTTGGCTCATCAACAAATCATAATAACCTTCTTTCAAGACACCCTTGAAAGCAAGGTCAAATCATAATGTAAAAATAGATATACAATTTAAAACAAAGACAAACTCTCTTCAAGAGTAGAATGAAATCTTTGAAGCTCAAGTTGATGCTTTGTCTTGACTCTTCCTTGAAATCTCCTTCAAAGTGCCTCTTTTGGAATGAAGTAAGGATGAGCTTGTAGGCTTTTCAAGGAATCAAACTATAAGAGGCTTTTGATGTGAGGTATTTGAGAGAATATGGCTTTTTGGCTTTTGAGTAGACTTGAATGCACTTCAAAACACTTTCTTCTCTTTAAAATGAGGTTGGTGGAGGTTAAATACACCAAGAACCTTCCAAAAAATGGTTTGTGACCGTTGAAACCTCGGAAATAGCCGTTTGGAGCTTGAAAAGTAACTTCTGCAAGCTAGAAAAATAGATCCGTTAGAGCTGTCAGGCTGCAAGTGTCGATACTTGGCTGTCAGGTGTCGACACTTGGCTGTCAAGTGTCGACACTTGATTTCTAAGTGTCGACACTTGAACTTTCAAGTATCGATACTTAATGCACAAGTGTCGACACTTGACACAAAAATCCTCAAATTAAAAGTTCTGTATTTTCAAAATTTTCAGGCCTTGAGTCGACACTTGGAAACCTAAGTGTCGACACTTGGTTCTGGGTATCAACACTTGGCATGCCAAGGATTTTTGTCCGTGCCAAATGCTGAAGTGTTAAAATTTGACTTTCCAAGTGTCGACACTTAAGATTGAAAAAGCTCAGATTCAAGTGTAAATGGCCTCGAAAGCATAAATATAATTCTTGAAATTTAAAAGAATCATAAACATATAAAATTTATTCAATTAGATGCCCTTTTTCAATGAAGAGGATGTCTGGATTCGTGAGAAATGCTCCGTGCCATTACGTGCCATGAACCATAAGTTTTTGAGGTGCTTTCTTCCTGAATACTCATATCTTGAAATCCACATTAGTATACAATATACACTCAATGTTTTGTTATTCATCAAAATCACTGGGTGGAGCCAACAAAGTAAAAATATCTTTCAAACCTAAAGGCTTTGTAACTACTAGTAGGCCATTAGAACTACTCCATATGGATCTCTTTGGACCAACTAGAACATCTAGTCTAAGAGGTAAGAGATATGTATTAGTTATAGTGGATGACTTTTCAAGGTTTACTTGGGTTTTATTTCTCGCTCATAAAGATGAATCATTTTCAGTATTCATAAAGTTTTATCGAAAGGTATCTAATGAAAAAGGTACTTTAGTTATTTGCATACATAGTGATCATGGTTCTTAATTTGAAAATCAAAATTTTGAAAATTTTTATAATGAAAAAGGTATTGAACACAATTTTTCTGCACCTAGGACACCTCAGCAGAATGGGATGGTTGGAGGGAAAAATCATACTTTAGAAGAAATGGCACACACTATGCTTTATGAAAATGGTTTACCAAGATATTTTTGGACTAAAGCAATTAATACTACTTGTTATATTTTGAATTGTATTTTAATTCATCATATTTTAAAGGAAACTCCTTATGAACTTTGGAATCAAAGAAAACCAACATTAAAATATTTTCGAGTTTTTGGTTGTCAATGTTTCATTTTGAATAATGGTTAAGACAATCTTGAAAAATTTGATACCAAGTCTGATGAATGTATCTTTCTATGATATTCCACATCAAGCAGGGCTTACAGAATTTTTAACAAAAGAACCCTAATTGTAGAGGAGTTTATATATATAGTTTTTGAAGAGTCTGCTAACAAATCCTCTAGAAAAGAGGATACTTCTAATGCATGTGCAGGTATTGACAAGTTAGAGAAGCTGACATTGGAAGATCAACCTTCTCAACAAGGTAAAGAAGATCAAGACAAATATGAAAGAGAAGAAGCCATACAATCCATACTAAAGCATCAAGATCTATCCAAGGAGTGGAGGTATGCTCATGGATATCCTAAAGATTTAATTATAGGTGATCCATCAAAATGGATAAGACTCGATCTTCAATCAAAAATGAATGTGATTATATCGCTTTTGTTTCTCAAATAGAGCCAAAATATTTTGAAGATGCTGAAAATGACCCTAACTAGATAAATGCTATGCAAGGTGAACTAATTCAGTTTGAAGAAATAATATTTGGACATTAATAGAAAGACCATCTAACATTTCTATTATTGTCACAAAATGGGTATTTAGGAATAAATTGGATGAAAATGGAATTGTAATTAGAAATAAAGCTAGGCTAGTTGCCAAAGATTATAATCAGGAGGAAGGAATTGATTTTGATGAAACCTTTGCTCCTGTTGCTAGACTTGAGGCAATTAGACCACTATTATCATTTGCTTATTTTATGAGCTTCAAACTTTTTCAAATGGATGTTAAAAGTACTTTTCTGAATGGTTATATAGCAGAAGAAGTATTTGTTGAACAACCACCTAGTTTTGAAAATCATGTACATCTTGATCATATTTTTAAATTGCACAAAGCACTTTATAGTTTAAAGCAAGCACCCCGAGCATGGTATGAAAGCTCAGCAAGTTTTTGATTAAAAATGATTTCTCTAGAGGCAATGTTGACACAACTTTATTTCTAAAGAAAAAAATGATGACTTATTAATAGTATAAATTTATGTTGATGATATTATATTCTGTGCTACTAATGAGATTCTTTATCAAGAGTTTGCCAAGCTTATGCAGGGAGAGTTCGAAATGAGCATGATGGGAGAACTCAATTTTTTTCTCGGACTCCAAATCAAGCAAACTAAGGATGGAATCTTCATCAACCAAGCTAATATACAAGAAAAATATTAAAGAAGTTTAAAATGATGACTACTAAGTCAATAGGTACACCTATGAGCCCCTCATGTAAACTTGATAAAGATGAACATGGTAAATCTATTGATAAAAAATTATATAGAGGTATGATTGGTTCTTTATTATATTTAATTGCTAGTAGACCAGATATAATGTGTAGTGTATGTATGTGTGCTAGATAACAGTCTGATCCTAAAGAGTCTCATCTGTTGGTTGTTAAGCGTATATTTAGATACTTATTTGGTACAATTGATATTGGTTTGTGGTATTCTTGAGATTCATCTATTGACTTAATTGAATTTTCTGATACTAATTTTATTTGGTGTAAACTTGATAGAAAATGTACTAATGAAATTTGCCAATTTCTTGGAGTTAACTTAATCTCTTGGTTTAGTTAGAAACAAACTTCGATTGCACTATCCATAGCTGAGGCTGAGTATATTGCAACAAGAAGTTGTTGTGCTCAAATCATGTGGATTAAGCAATAACTTGAGGATTCTGTTCAACACTCTAGAAGTAAACATATTAAAATTAAGCATCATTTCATTAGAAATCATGTTGAAAATAATGATGTTGTGCTTGAATTTGTTCATACTGAAGTGCAATTAGATGATATATTGACTAAGCCTCTCCAAGAAGATCGATTTAGTATGATTAGAAGAGAACTTGGAGTCATCAACCCTTTTGATTGAAAAATTCTATCTCTTCCTATCCTTTGACCCTTGATTAATCAAATTTACTATTAATTTTTTTTAATTTCCTTGAATTCCATTGAAATTCTATTCTTTTTGATCAAGGATTCATTTTCTTTTTTTCAATTTTAAGTCGAAGTGTCAATACTTGGAAGTGTCGACACCTGAAAGTGTCGACACTTGACTCAGTGTCATGAGTCGACACTTGAATGATGACAAACCAAAATAAAAATAGGAAAATGGAGTGTTTCCTTCATCTTTTTCCTTCCAAATTGATCTGACTCATCCCTAACACTATTCCACCCACTTCTTCCCTCCAAATCGCTTCTCCAACCTCCTCAAAATTTTGTTTGGGATGGTTTTAGCTTCGATTTCTATCATTTTCTCCCTTCCTTTTGATTTTGAATCGTAGAAACCCTAGGTTTCTTCCCCTCTTGCAATTCAATCTTGTATCTTGAGAATGGGGCCTAGGAAGCAAGTTGTCCGGCATCCAAGACCATCCAGTCAAGAAGAAGAAAGAAGAACCAAGCTAGGCATGAAGCCAGAGTAGCAGATGCACTCGATGTTCCTGCTAGACTTCTCTTTCCTACGGCTAGTCAGATGGGATCGAAGACCGTCATCGGAGGACGTCGTGTGGACTTCGAGTTCATTGATCAGCAGCAGTTTAGGATAGGTCAGTGGCTCGAGGAAGCAGGCTTGGTGCCATTTTGTTCTTTGACTGAGAGATTCTACCTAGGTTTGATTCATGAATTCTGTGGTTCACTAGCTCGAGGTAGTGATGGATGGGTTGCTCAGGTGCAAGGCAGAGATGTCCCAGTGATAGCAGAGATTCTAAGCAGAGTATAGGACATACCCATGAGAGGATCTATCATGGATAGTCTAGCGGATAGAATCAATGGTCTCCATTGTATTTTCGAGATAGATGACTTACTTGAGGGAGCCATTGTGATTGCTTCAAGACTATTAGCTAAGATGAGGTTGCTGCATCATATAGTAGCCCAGATTCTTCTACTGAAGATCAGCTATTTTGACTTCATCACAGAGCAGGAGCTGTTGGTGATGGTTTTTCTAGTATAGCACACTCTTGTATGCCTACCAATACTTATGGTACATCAATTGATGGAGGCATCCATCAGCCAGAGACTATGTTTGCCCTACGGGATGGTCTTGACTTTACTTTTTAGAGCTTATGGTGTAGTGATGGATGATGAGCCCTACTGGCAGCTACTGCACACTGATATTTATGATATCAGATCTCTACACCATATAGGGTACCAGCTTGTCAGAGGCCAGTGGAGACGACGAGTATCTGGTCAGGCCACTGACAGAGATGAGGATATAGCAGAGGAGGAGCGCATCTTTTTGGGTGTGGCAGGACCCTCAGAGCCACCTACTGATATGCCTGAGATACAGCCCGAGTCTTCAGTGCAGCCAGAGCTAGCTCCTCAGCCTGAGCCAGCAGGTCTGATATCCTTGGAATTTTTGAGAGTCTAGAGGATAGGGTCGCTCGCATTGAGACTGAGTTGATGATCATTTGTCAGCGAGTCGACAAATTTCATATGGAGATGAGAGAGCCATCGATGACTGATAGATGGGATCTCTACCATTCTGTCCGCTTTGAGTGGACCATCTTCTAGGAGTGCTCCTGATACTTCTGCTCCAGCTGATTCAGTTCCAGCACCACCTGCTCTAAGACCAAATTTGGATGAGACTAACTCTAATGAGTTTGACATGGCAGATTTGATGACAAAGCCAGTGCTGGAGATAGCAGCCGACACTCCTAGGAGTCCCATTCATGATCCATCTAGTTCATCTTTCCAGACTCCTATTCTACCCACTCCTCTTTCCAGACCAGCTGATCACACTTCCATTCCTGCACCTACACCTGTCATACCATCAGCTACTTATACACCTATCATTGATTCTCCCCCATTGCATACATCTTCCCTTATCAGGGAACTAGGATTTTATACCCCTGGTTTCCATCGTCTTGATTCAGGTCCTATATTCGATCATACACCTTTCCATATAGTTGTTGATACTACCACTCCGATCCACTCTTCTCCTACTACTGACATAGCTTCTACCTCAATCTAGAGGTAGGACTTATGTTAGACGCAGAGGACGAGGCCGTCGTGTTCAATCGAGACCAACCAAAACCCATCTTCATGATCTTCGATCTATGTGGCCTCGATCTTGTGCTTCTACTGATACAGGACCGATCGAGATTGGATCCTCAAATGATGAGGATAGTGCTTAGGATACTCCTTATGTTTAGATAGTTTACATTTATGTAGTCCTTGTATGCTGTTTAGATAGTTTTTATGTTTACTTACTCTTTTGTATCAAATATGTATCAATGAATGCAATATCATGCATGATTGGAATGTTCTCTTTATGTTATGACTTTGGATGTTGTCACTTCTGAATGAATGAATGAATGCCAGTTTTTGAATTTTAGTGTTTGACCTCTCTCTATTCCTTTTTAATGTTGACAAAAAGGGAGAGACGTAAGTATAAAAAATATATGTATAAATGAGAGATAAAATATATATATATATATTTCTTGTGCAGTGAAGATAAGTTTTGAAATGAAGATGAAATAAAAACTCTATTTTGTTTGAGAAAAATGTTTTGAGCATTAAGTGAGGGGGAGTAATTTTTCCTTTGAATTGCAAAACCTATTTTGCTAAGATTTCATGCCCAATTCTTAATTTTAGATGTTTAACTTTAGCTTTATGTCATTGAAAGATCTTTGAAAATAAAGTTTTCAAATCACCTCTTGAGGGGAAGTATTTATACTCTTCAATCTATTATTCAAAACTCTTTTTGACTACTTTCACTTTGTTTCATTGCTGAATTTATTATTCTTGAGCATGTTCTCTTTATAGTATCGTGATACATAAATTTCTTTTTTAGCTCTGATACTCTTAGTCCAAACTTGATTCACATGAGCCTTTAAACCTTCTTTTTCTATTTTAATATATACTGCAATAAGCCTTATGCATAATTGAAAACTTCTTTTAAAGAGCTTATTATGTGTTAAAGGTTTTGTTATCATCAAAAAGGGGGAGATCGTTGACTTTGTCATCATCAAAAAGGGAGAGATCGTTGACTTTGTTATTGATTTGATGATAAACAAAATACTTAAATATAAGTTAAGTACTAACTGTTTCTTTAAAGTATGTTTTTATAGAAAAATATACTCATCAATCCAGCAGTTTTGATTGCTTGTCAAAGAAATGAAGAAGTCCCCTCCATGAATGAAAGATTAGTTTTAAATGGACTTAAGCACTTGAAGATTTCTTGAAATAAGACAAAGAGTTTAGTGCAAATTGATTTCAGTATAGGTTCAGTGGTTTTTAAAGAAATCTCAGTAAGCGTCGACTCAAAGTATCGACTCATGACAATGGAAGTGTCGACTCAAGCCGGCACATAGAAAGAATTTCAGATGGCATGGCTGAAGTGTCGACTCATGCCAGTCAAGTATCGACTCAAGGTGTCGACTTAAGGATTGGCTCATCGTCTAAGAAAATTTTGATACAGAACTTGTTGAAATCGAAGACTTGCCTGAAGTGTCGACTCATCGATATCAAGTATCAACTCAAGTATCGACTCACTAGAAGAAGTGTCGACTCACCTGAGAATTTCAGAGAGCTTCAATGAAGAAATTTGAACTAGGTATCGACTCATGGAATGTAAGTGTCGACCCTAAGTGTCGACTCACAGCTTGAAGTGTCGACACTTGGAGTTCTGGAAATATTAATGGCTAGTTTTTCAAACATAGAACTCGGTCCTCTTGGCTCCCAACGGCTAGTTTTTCGTGTCTAATAGCCATAAACTGACTTTGAGACCTTGGGAAGGTATTTAAGTGATTGAAATCAAATCTAAATACAAGAGGATCAACAATAGAAAAGAAAAAGCAAGTGCATTCACTCCCATTCATTGAGAGCAACTACCTTCAAGCAAAAAAAAGTCTCCAAGCTTTTAAAATCTTCAAGAGCATTCAAGTCCAATATTTTTTAGCATTAATTGAGGCTTCATCAAGTTAAAGACAAGTGATTCCTCAAAGCTTCAAAGAGATATCTACTTTTATTTAGAAAGCTTTTATTATTACTTTACTTCAAACTTTATATTTATTGTAAAGGTTATTGGTTAGCCTTGAAAACCAAGGAGGTTGTTGGTGAGCCTGAAAACCAATTAGGTTCTTAGTTAGCCTACAAAACTAAGGGAGGTTTTGACTTGTGAGCCTTATGAAAACAAGTCGGGTTTTGATTTGAGAGCCTGGAAAACTAATCAGCTATAATCGGTGGAGATTATAGTGAATTCCCAAGTGGTCCTTGGAGAGTGGATGTAGGTGCACCGAACCACTATACTTGGATTGTGTTTGTGATTGTTTGTCTCTCTCTTTTGCTCTTACTTTTATAGCTTTTAAATTTTTGTTGCATACTCTTTAAGAGTACATTATACTTATATTTCATTGTACTTAGATTATTTATTGAATTGGTTCACACACTTGCAATTAATTTTTAGAAACCCAATTCACCCTCCCTCTTGGATTGCTTACTGGGCAACAACGTGGAGCCTGCGGATGGCCACGGCGGCGAGAAGCCTTCCACCTGGGCAAGGTCGCATGATGAAGAACCAAAGGGACCACCCTTCCGAGGTCAGCTACCAGTCGAGATTGGGCTCATTGGATGAGCCCCCCATTTGAGGTAAGCTCCCGGTATAGGTCGAGTCTGCCTCTCCAGAAGGGACTGCCCTTTCGAGGTCAGCTCCAAGTCAAGGCTGGGCTCATTCGATGAGCCCCCCATCTGAGATAAGCTCCCAGTCGAGGTCGAGTCCACCTCTGCAGAAGGGATCGCCATTCCGAGTTCAGCTCCCAGTCGAGGCTGGGCTCATTGGACGAGCCCTCCATCTGAGGTAAGCTCCCGGTCGAGGTCGAGTCTGCCTCTCTAGAAGGGACCGCCCTTCCAAGGTCAGCTCCCAATCGAGGCTGGGCTTATTGGGCAAGCCCCTCGTTTGAGGTAAACTCCTAGTCGAGGTCGTGTCCATCTCTCTGAAGCAAGCCCTGGCACTAGGAGCATGGTTTCCCGCCAAAGGTGCAATGATGGGGGAAGTCAGCATTCAAAATAGGGGCAGCGAAGTACCTGGCCACCCTGAGCCTTTGAGAGGTGGCGCTCCCCTGCCACAGAACACCTGGCCACCCTAAGCCTTTGAGAGGCGGTGCATACCCTGCCATGGGTGCAAGCCCCCCTCCCTGTGACGTGTCGTGTGCATGATCTGCACGATCTTGACAATGCCAAGCTCCTAGCCTTGCGGTATAACGACACGTCGATGACCGCATGACTGGAAGACTGTAGCTTTCATGGTAGGACACCTGGACCTCCCAGAGAAGGGTGTCCCCATACAGCCCTATGCCTTGTAGCACCTGGATGGTCTCCTCCAAAGTGGCAACATTCCATTATGGCTGGAGGCTCAAGCACAGAACGAGCCAGATATAGAGAGGCAACAGTGGGCAACGGAAAGCCTCCTTTGAAAGAGAGAACCTGCAACCCCTTGGAAAGCCTCCTGTCTATATAAGACCCACAGAAAAAGGTAAGTAAAGGTAAGCGAAGCAAAGTAAAGAAGAGCAATTGAGACTCTTTCCATTTTCGTGTTATTATCTTCCCTTTTATCTCCCTTTGGAAGTGAAGAGTCCCTCAGGCTCTTCATCTCAGAGGTATCTGTTCCCCTTGATCATCCTATTGACTTGATCATCAGAGTGCCTTCGCTGGAATCCTGGGTCCAAGGTTTTCCTCTATCTTGCAGGATCCTCGGGTGAGCCTAGCGAGCAAACTGCGAGACAGGAACCAAGGACTCGGCGGGGACCCGACGCATCAGAGCTTCAGGCCACGGTGATCCGGGCAACAACAATTGTCAAGTCAACTTGTATCACATCTGAGTTGGCTCAGTCCTCTATTGAGTAAACTTAGTCTTCTTACTCCAAAATGGCTTTTTGTTTTTCACTATTGAGTTGACTCAAATTTGTGGGGTCAACTCAGATTCCATCCGAGTCTACTAAATTAACATTTGAGTCAGTTCATCAAACAACCTCCAAAAATTAGCTTTCTGTATAATTGGCTCTTCCCATCAAGTCATCCCAAATTCCATTCGAGTCGACTTACCAATGTGTTGGTTGAAAACTCTACTAAAACAAGCTAAAACTCTTTCGATACAGGCTAAAACTTTGATTTTTCAAATGAATTTTAACTCCAAACCCCAACACTGTTTTCTCATGAAATTCATTAGCTTTTCAACATCTTTTGGCATTCAAAAGCATATGTTTCAAATTAATAGTTGTTACCCTTAACTTTTCCTAATAAATTACCTCGTGTAATTCATTAGTAATATTATAGACTCAAATATTCTATTATTCATCAAAATCAATCCTTGGATCCAACAACATTTGTAATAGTCATATCGAAAGAAGGATCCTAGCCTACAAAGTCCTCAAACAAAGATTTTACTCACTCACTACGCAACAAGATGCTATGAACTTTGTCCGAAAATGATATCAATACCAGAAATTTGCTAACATTCAAAGGAGGCCTTCGACACAGATCACTTAGATCCTAGCCCCATAGCCATTTAATATATGGGAAATTGATATTCTCAAATTTTTTTTTATGAAAATTGGGCAAAGAAAGTTTTTGATAGCAGCAATCGACTACTTTATGAAATGAATAGAAGCTAAACCATTGGTCCAGATCACTGAGAAGAAAGCTCAAGACTTCATCTGGAAGCCCATCATCTACTGATTTAGATTGTCTAGATATATTATTTTTGATAATGAGAAGGGTTTGGTAATAAAAGATTCTAATAATTCTATTCAAATCTACATAATGAGTACAGGTTCAGATAAGTAGGACATCCATAATCCAATGAATAGGCAAAAGTGACCAATCAAACCATCCTCCAAGGTCTAAAATCTAGAATTGATGGCAAAAGGTCTTTGGGTCAATAAATTAGATAGTGTCCTTTGGTCATATAGAGCAACTCGTGTCCCAATTGGTGAAATACTTTTCAAACTGACTTTCAGGATAGAAGCAGTTGTCCCTTTAGAAATCAATTTAGTTTTCGATCAAATAAAGAAATATGATGAGAGTATAATCATGAAATGATGCAGGTCTAATTATGCATGCCAATTATTTTTTTGTTATTAGGCATTAAGTTAGGAGTTTGTATGTTGAATTTCAAGCCAAGATATTAAGCAAGGAATTCTATAGAAAATCTGATGCACAGGCATGCAGAAATAAATCCTAAAAGTGAAGAAACAGGACTGCCAAGGCTAAGAAGTCCCGGTAGGACTAGCTCTTCTACAATACCGCTACCAGAGAAGTCTAGGGGGTGTACCTGGTAGAGATTTGGAGATCAATCTATAAAGAGTTCGCTCTGCACTCTCGAATGCGGCCTAGAAAATAAAGCTATCGACCCTATAGATTCGCGGCTTTCAATCCGGTGGCCTGAAAGCTGGTCAGATGGAATCCTTGGATTTGTGAACTCTGAGGGACTTGCAAATCATCATTCACGGGTTAGGAAACAAGGAAGAAGAGGGTTATATCGCTGAAAGAAGAAGAAGAAGGGAAGAGGGTTGTTGATGGGCGGCTAGGGCTTCTGGTTGGAGGGCTTGGAGGTAGGGCGCAGGGGTTGGGATCACACAGATTCCCTTCACACAGAATTCACACAAAAATCACACAGGATTTTGAGGAAAACTCAAGAGAAATTCATTCATAATAATTGATCAAAATACATGAGAGGGGGGCCTTTATATAGGTTTACAAGCTTGGGCTCCAAGTAAGGGCATACAAGTAAAATCCTAAGTATCCTTTTTCCACTCAAATACATGGAGATCTCCTCTCCTAAATAGGTTCAAACTTTCTCTTCTCACTGGGATTACTCCTCTCCTTCTCTGTGACTTGGTCTTGGCCAAGGGAGGTGACCATAAGTGGGCCACCCAAAGGGAGGTAATCCTAAGGGTGGGGTGCCAATTCATGAAGGCTTTGGGCTTTGGGCGGCCCACTTTAGTACTGGGCTGGTTCTAGGGTTTCTTTCAGTTGTCCTTCTCCTGGCAGGTTGACATAGTGATGATCCTTCTCATGTAATCCAATATGGAACATCCAGATGTGGCTGGGACTCCTTGAGTTATCAAATTCTTGTTCCGACTGGGGTCCATTAGTGTCTTGAGTCTTCATACTGGACTGGACTCAAAATGAAACTTACAGGACTCAAAATAAAAAAGGGCTCAACATGAGCAAACTCATGACTTGACTCAACAGGACTTGACTTGATTTGACTCAACTGAACTTGACATATCCCAAGACTGATCCCAAAATCCTAATGGTATGGGTGACTCTGAATACAGGACTCAAGTGTAACAAAGCCTGAAAAACAAAACTCAAGGCCCAAATACAGGACTCAAATGGCTAACACAGCCGGATTGTTGGACTCAAAGATAAAATTTGAATCATGGCTAAGGGACTCAAAACTCAGGGACCTGTAGTGAACTAGGGTTGACCTTATGTCTCCATCATGAAAGACTTCAAACAACCCTCGACCTTTTGGAAGAACTCGAGAAAAGGCACATATCATGATGGTGGCTTAAAAATTGAAGGTTATCCAATATTATAACTCCAGAATCAAAACCAAAATTCTTTAATACGAAAATCATGTTCTTTGGCAAGCTGAAGTTTCAAGACCAATAGAATAAGGAAAACTTGAACCTAATTGGGAAGGACCCTAAAAAATATCTAAGGTCATTAGACTTGGACATATAACTTGAAAAACTTAGATGGGACTCTAATAAGTCACATATTTATACATTTATTTTAACTATTTTAAGCAATTAATGGTGCTAACATTTTTTAAAAAAATTAATTTCATAACTAAACTAGATTTTCTTGTAAATTAAATATTTTAAAAATAATTTTAAAAACTAAAAAATTAGAGTACATTCATGAAAATTAAATGTCAAGCTAACGCATCAAAATAATTCCATATCCATTAAAATGTTTAATAAAAAAGTTTAGTTTATGCTTCTTCTTTTTTTATAAGTATAATTAAATTGATAGATATTTTCAAAATTCTAAAATCTTAAAGAATATTTGATTGATAAAGAAAAGGTGCTCATCGAAGAGCTTAACTTGTAGGTCTAGATGACACAAATAGGACCTAAAACAAAGCTCAAATGGATCCAATATCAATTAAAAATCAAGCTAACATAGCTTTTAAAGCAATTGATCCATGGTGGATTGGCCACCTAGCCCATTTGAAGGCCATCACATTGATAAGTCACATATTCATATATTTATTTTAAATATTTTAGTTAATTAATGGTGCTAACATCTTTTAAAAAATCTTAATTTTATAACTAAACTGAACTTTCTTGCAAAATTAATTATTTTTAAAATAATTTTATAAAATATGAAATTAGAGTGCATTCATGAAAAGTAAATGTCAAAACAAAGCACCACAAATCCATTAAAATATTTAATAAAAATCTTAATTTATATTTTGTTGCCCAGTAAGCAATCCAAGAGGGGGGTGAATTGGGTCTCTAAAAAATTTGACAACTAATATCACTTGATACTAAACAATGCAATCCAATTCAGCAAATAAGTTAGCAAGATACTTTTAAAAATAATTGCAATGCTATAAGATAATAGTGCAGCGAAAATAAAGAGCAATAAGTAAAGACCAAGGAGAGAGAGATCAAGCAATCAAAAATACCAAGAACTAAAGTGGTTCGCTACCAATTAATGCACCTACATCACTCCCCAAGATCCCCTTGGGAATTCACTATAATCACACGATTACAGCCGATTAGTTTTTCGAGCTCACTAGTCAAAACCCGACTTATTTTCACAAGGCTCACAAGTCATAACCTCACTTGGTTTGATGGGCTAACCAAGAACCTAATTAGTTTTCACAAGGCTAACCAACAACCTCCCTTAGTTTTTCAAGCTAACCAAGAACCTTAGTTGTTTTGCGGGCTAACCACCAACCTAATTGGTTTTCCAAGGCTTACCAATAACCTTCCTTGGTTTTACAATAGGCTAACCAAGAACCCTTACAGAAAATATGATTTAAAAGTAAAGAACCAATGTAAGCTTTCTAAAACAAAAAGGATATCTTAATATAGCTCGATGTAGAGTTGCTTTGCACTTGTTGAAGCCTTTTGAATGCCCAAGAATGGATGATCTTCAATGCTCTTGAAGGCTTTTGAATGCTTGGAGGCTTCCTTTTGCTTGAGAGTGGTTGAAACTTCAATGAATAGGAGGGAAAGCTCACTTTTCTTCTCTCTTCTAAAAACTCTTTAATGTTCTTCAATAATATTGTGTTTTGATTTGATTTGGAGCATATAAATACCTTCATAAGGTCTCAAAACCAAATTCAAGCCTTTAGACTTGAAAAACTAGCCGTTGGGAGCAATTTGGACGAGTTCTGCATTTGAAAAAACTAGCCATTACTGTTGTCAGAACTCCATGTGTCGACACTTTCTTAGTTGAGTCGACACATAAGGTCGATACTTGATCTTCTTGAGTCGACACTTAGTTCAACTTGCTCCATTCTAATTTTCAAAAAATCTCATATGTGTCGACACTTCCTCAGTTGAGTCGACACCTTGCTTCTATGTGTCGACACTTCAGCTATTTCTTTAACTTCTGCAAGTTCTGTGGCTTGAAAGTCTCAGGCGATTTGTTGATCCATGTGTCAACACTTCAGGTCCATATGTTAACACTTCATCTGTGCCATTTGAAACATTGCTGCGTACCAGCCTGAGTCGACACTCCATCTTCATGTGTCGACACTTCATGTCATGTGTCGACACTTTGAGTCGACACTTCTCTGAAAAATTCACAGAAAGTGTTGAATTTGAGCTGAAACAAGTTTCCATTTGACTTAGCCATCCATTCAACCAACTCTTGAGTGTCTAAGTCTATTTTGAGCAATCTTTTCATTCAAACTTGGCTTCTTCAAAACAATTGGGCTTCTTCAAATTTTGTGAGCACCTTTTCAATAGAAACACACTCAAAGCAAATCATTAGTCCTCAACTTATACTTAACCATTTTGCTTATCATCAAAATTAATTAAAGGAGTCAACAATCTTCCCATTTTTGATGATGACAAAATCCTTAAGTATAAATTGCTTTAAAACAAAGCTTTTAAGAAAATTAATCAAGGTGCATAAAATTGAAAGCATTAAGTATATCAACATTACTTGCATTAATTATATGACCATTCGGAATGCAAGTAATAGAGCTAGAGCTTGTTAGAGAGTATCAGAGTTTTGGGATTCATTTAAATGCATAGAAAACATGTATCATGATACTCTGCAAGAAAATTTTAGCAAACAAAGCTCCCCCTAAATTAATGATTCATAACAAAATTTGTAAGAATCTTTTCAAACATTGAAAGAGGGGTTTTAAGATGAAATTTGCTTTGAACATAAAGTAAAGCTCCCTCTTTCTCAAGAAATTTTGTAAATTATTTTCAATTTAGGTTTTTCAAAAATTGGTCTATCCCTTGCATATCACAAAACTAAATCAAAACTACTCCCCCTTTATTTTGTGAAGTATACCTATTTATACTTAAATCTCACTTAAACGACTCCCCCTTTTTGTTATCATTAAAAAGGTAGGAAAAAAAATAGATTAAGTAGTCAAGATATAGCATTGAGTTAATCTACTCATTTTCTAAACTACTCCCCCTTTGTCTTTAAGAAAATCATTCAATTAAGAGTGAAGACATTGAAGTGTAAAAGCAATTCAAGATATAACATTCATTTTCATCATATATAAAGATGAGGAACGGCAAGGTTTTTCATATAAACTTAAAGCTTGTACAACAGATACATAACAAAGATAAAAAATACATAGAAGCATAAAAGCAAACTATCTAAAAATACATAAAAGTCCTAATTTTCATCCATGTAAACATCAGAAGATGAACCGATCTCAATTGGTCTTGTATTAATTAAGGATCGAGCTCGCGGCCATCTTGATCGAAGATCTCGAAGTCTGGTCCTGGTTGGCTGTGGAGGGATACGATGACCACGTCCTCTGCGATGAGCATATGTTCGACCTCTGGCTAGAGCAGTAGAGGTAGAAACAATGTCTTCTTCAGGAATGGAGCTGATCGGGTCAACCAACTCAGCAACCGCTGGAAGAGGTGTGCGATCAAATGAAGGTCTATAGTCAAGATACTGAAATCCAGGTGTATAAAACCCAAGCTCTCGAATAAGCGATGATGTGTGAAGAGTAGGAGTATCAATAATCTGAGTATCAAGGATGGGGATAACAACTGATGATACAACAGGCATATCAAAAATAGAGGTATCAGCTGTAGAATGTGTCTGTGTATCTATAATAGGTGTATCAACAGTGGGGTTCTCAATAATAGGTGTATCGATAACTAGAGTGAGAATAGGAATAGGAACAGGTGTGCGATCATCCGATCTAGAAGGAGAGGATGGAATAGGAGTCTGGGTAGGTGAACAAGATGGGTCAGGAATAGGACTCGTCGGCAAGTTAGCCATCACCTTCTCAACTGGCTCTGAAGTAAGATCAACAAAGTCAAATCTATCTGAGTCAGTCTCCTCGTCTCCATCGTCATCTCCAATAACTATATCACCATCTCCAACAATAATATCAACACCAGTATCAATATCATCAATGTCATCCGCTGGTGCAGGAGCAGGTACATGAGCAGGCACAGGAGTAGTATCGGCTACCGGAGCACTCGCTGAGGATCTGGACAGTGCAGAAAGAATAGCTGAGATGCCATCACTAAGTCCAGCATGGCTCTCTCTCATCTCAGCTATGAATACGTCAAGACGCTGCCTCATGATGAACACATCAATCTCTATGCATCTGACTCTGTCCTCTAAATTATCTGAAATGCCTAGAGTCTCCGTCTGTGCTGGCTGAGGCTGTGCAGATGTAGAAGGATCAGACTGAGGAGCAACCACTGGCTGTGCTGCCATCTCAGGTTGAGTCTCGCTGGGTCCTGCCTTGCCAGAGAGGATGCGCTCCTCCTCTGCTACATCATCATCATCAGCTCTATCCTCGGCCTGACCTGATATCTTGCGAGTCCACTGGCCTCGGAACAAGTGATAGCCCATCCAATGCAATGACCTGATGTCATACACATCGGTATGAAGCAATGTACGATAAGGCTCATCCTGAAAGCTGACTCCATACTCCCTAAATAATATTGTTAGTCCCATGCCATAAGGAAGGCAGAGCCGTTGGCTAGTCAATGCCTCTGTAATCTAATGTACCATCAGAACTGGAATGCATACTGGCATGCGCTGAACCAGTGAGACCATCACAAGCAACTCCCGCTCGGTGATATAGTCAAAATATTCGATCTTCGGCAGAAGTATTTGGGCGATGATGTGGTGTAGTAGTCTCATCTCTACAGACAACCTGGATGCTGGTACAGTGGCTCCCTCTGGTAGAATGTCAGACTCAAAAATGCACTAAAGACCACTAACTCGATCCATCAAACTGTCAATAACAAATCCCGTCATCGATATATCCCATACTCTACTCAGAATCTCTGAAGTAATGGGGAAATCCCATCCTCTGACCTATGCCAACCAACCATCTGTCCCGCGGGCGAGTAATCCATAAAACTCTCACATCAACCCGGGGTAATACCTCTCACTAAGTGAACAGAATGTGGTCATACCAGCTTGTCGAATCCACTCTCCAATCCAAAAATGTTGCTGGTCGATAAATGAAAAATCTACTCGACATCCTCCAATCACAGTCTTCGAGCTCATTTGGCGAGATGGAATAAACAAGGTTCGTGCGGGTGCATCTGCAGCTCTAGACTCATGTCGGGCCTTCATCCTTCACTCTTATTCTTGGTTTGACCAGTGAGGTCGATGAACAACTTGCTTGTAAGGTCCCATTGCTTAGATTAAAAGATTGGGCAAGGTTTTGGTGGAAATTTGGGGTTTCTAGGGTTTAGAAATCAAAACCTAGGAGGAATTCAACCAAAAAATAGCTACCGAAAGTCCAAATCAAAGAAACAATGGCTATAAACTTGTAACCGGGAGAGGGAATAGTGAGGATACCTTGAAACCTAGTGTCGGTTCAGAGGAGAAAAGATTTGGGGAGAAAAATGGTTCGGGAATCCCTTAAATCTCGGTCCGCTATCGTTCATGTGTCGGCTCACGCATGTGTCAACACATTTTGGTGTCGACACATCGACTTAAAAACCAAAAATCAGGGATTTCAAGGTCAGATCAAAATCAATTGAAATATGATAATTCTAGAGTCAAATCAATAATGATTGAACATGATTTATCATGAATAAGGTCAAATTAATCTAGTTTGAGTCAAATGTGAAAAAAATTTAATCAAACGGATTGATGATCCCGAGCTCTCTTCTAATCATACAGAATTAATCTTCCAGAAGAGGTTTAGTTAAAATATTAGCTAATTGAAATTCAGTACCGATAAATTCAAGCAAAATATCATTGTTTTCTATATGATTCCTAATGAAATGATGTCTAATTTCAATGTGCTTACTCTTAGAATGTTGAACAGGATTTTTAGTCAAGCAAATAGCATTGGTATTATCACATTTAATAGGAGTTCTAGCCAACTTGATTCCAAAGTCTTCAAGTTGTTGCTTAATCCACAAGATTTGAGCACAACAACTTCCTACTGCAATATACTCAGTCTCAGCTGTGGATAGTGCAATTGAAGTTTGTTTCTTACTAAACCATGAGGTTAAGTTAACTCCAAGAAATTGGCAAGTACCACTAGTACTCTTTCTATCCAATCTACAACCAGCAAAATCCGTATCAGAATATCTAATCAATTTAGCAGATGAATTTCTAGAATACCATAAACCAATACTAATAATGCCAGATAAATATCTAATAATGCACTTAACAGCCATAAGATGTGATTCTTTAGGTTCAGACTGATATCTAGTACACATGCAAATACTAAATATTATATCTGGTCTACTAGCAGTTAGATATAATAAGAAGCCTATCATATCTCTGTATAACTTTTGATCTACAGATTTACCATGTTCATCTTTATTAAGTCTACAAGAAAGGCTCATAGGCGTACCTATTGGTTTAGTAGTCTCCATTCCAAACTTCTTAATAATTTCTCTTGTGTACTTAGCTTGGTTGATGAAGATACCATCTGTAGTTTGCTTGATCTGGAGTCCGAGAAAGAAATTGAGTTCTTCCATCATGCTCATCTCGAACTCACCCTACATTAGCTTAGCAAACTCTTGACAAAGAATTTCATTAGTAGCACCAAAAATAATATCATCAACATATTTTGCACTACTAATAAATCATTATCTTTCTTTTTCAAAAATAGTGTCTTATCAACATTTTCTCTAGAAAACTCATTTTCAATCAGAAATTTGCTTAGTCTTTCATACCATGTTCTAGGTGCATGCTTTAATCCATAAAGTGCTCTATGCAATTTGAAAACATAATCAAGATGTGCATGATTTTCAAATCCAGGTGGTTGTTCAACAAAAACCTTTTCAGTTATAAAACCATTTAAGAAAGCACTCTTAACATCCATTTAAAATAATTTGAAATTCATAAAACAAGCAAATGCTAATAATAGTCTAGTTGCTTCAAGTTTAGCAACAGGAACAAAAGTTTCATCAAAGTCAATCCCTTCCTCCTGATTATAGGCTTTAGCAACTAGCCTAGCTTTATTTCTAATAACAATACCATTTTCATCTAATTTATTCCTAAATATCCATTTAGTGCCAATAATTGAAACATTAGATGGTCTTTCTATAAGTGTCCAAACATTATTTCTATCAAATTGAATTAGTTCTTCTTGCATAGCATTGATCCAATTAGAGTCTTTTTCAGCTTCTTCAAAACATTTAGGTTCTACTTGAGATACAAATGCTATATAATCACATTCATTTCTAATTGAAGCTCGAGTTCTTATCCCTTTAGATGGATCAAATAAGATTAATTCCTTAGGATGTCCATGAGCATACCACCAATCCTTAGGTAGATCTTGATGCTTTGGAGTGTCATCTTCTTTTTCATTCTTATCTTGATCTTCTTCATTTGGTTGAGCTTAATCATTCAATGTCAGCTTCTGAAGCTTGTCAACACCTGCACATTCATCAGATGTATCTTCTTTTCTCGAGGATTTGTTAGTAGATTCTTCAAAGACAACATGTACTGACTTTCTACAACCGAAGTTTGTTTATTAAATACTCTGTATGCCCTGCTTGATATAGAGTATCATAAGAAGATACCTTCATCAGACTTGGCATCAAACTTTCTAAGATGATCCTTTCTATTATTCAAAATAAAACATTTACAACCAAAAACTCGTAAATATTTCAAAGTCGATTTTCTTTGGTTCCAAAGTTCATAAGGAGTTTTCTTTAAAATAGGGTGGATTAAAACTCGATTTAAAATATAACATGCTGTGTTAATAGCTTCAACCCAAAAACACCTTGGCAAATCATTTTCACAAAGCATAGTGCGTGCCATTTTTCCCAAAGTATGGTTTTTTCTTTCTATTATCCCATTCTGCTGAGGTGTCTTAGGTGCAGAAAAATTATGTTCTATTCCTTTTTCATTGCAAAAGTTTTCAAAATCTTGATTTTCAAATTTAGTTCCATGATCACTACGGATACAAACAACTGAAACACCTTTCTTGTTTAAAACTTTTCGATAAAACTTTATAAATGCTGAAAATAATTCATCTTTTTGTGCTAAAAAGAAAATCCATATGAATCTTGAAAAATCATCCACAATGACTAATCCATATCTCTTGCCTCATAGACTTGATGTTCTAGTTGGTCCAAAGAGATCCATATGAAGTAGTTTAAGTGGCATACTAGTAGTTACAAATCCTTTTGGTTTAAAAGAAGTTTTGACTTGTTTACCAAATTGACAAGCTTGATAAATTCTATCTTTTTCAAAACAAAGTTCAGGTAAATCTCTAACTAAATTCTTTTTACAAAGTTTTGAAATAAGATACATACTATCATGCCCTAATCTTCTATGCCATAGCCAACTAGTCTCTTCCTTAGTAGAATTCATTGTAATAAGGCATTCTCCATTAGGCAAAGATAGATCATCTAGGTCTACCAAATAAATATTTCCATGCCTTTTTTCAATGAATTGTACTCCATTTATATCCGGACTAGTAATCATGCAATATGATGATTTAAAAACTACTTGAAAACCTTTATCACAAAACTGACTAATGCTTAAAAGAATATTTTCAAACCATCTACTAAAAGTACATTATTAATACTTCTAGAAGGAGTTATGTGAACCTTACCAATACCAATGATTTTTCCTTTACCATTATCACCAAAGGTCACACTCCCTCCATTCAAAGCTTCAAGAGAAGTGAATTGCTTCACATCTCCAGTCATGTGCCTTGAGCAATCACTATCTAGATATCAAAGTCTTTTGTTCTCCTTGGTTGCAAGACACACCCGCAATAAGATCAAGCTTTGTTTTTATGTACCCAAGCCAACTTGGATCCTTTCGGGTTAGCATTCAAAATGGTTCCTTTTGGAACCCACACTTTACCAAAAGAAATGATTTTTCTAAAATTACATTGAAATGATTTATGTCCTCGCTTTTTGCAAGTAAAACAAGTAATGCTAGATGATGCAGGTACAAAAAAATTTTTGAAATACTTTTGTTGCTTCTATGGTTTATATCCTAAACCTGCCTTATTAAAAATTGCTCTTTGATTGTTTAAGAGTAAATTTAACTTTTCTGAACTATAAATAAATTTCTCAACAAAAGGTTTTATCTTTTCAAGTTTATTTTTGTATTTAACATTTTCAAGTTCTAAATCCTTGTTTTTCTTTAAAAGATCATTGATAGAAATAACATTTTTAGGTCTTTTTAAAACTTCATTTTTCATAGATAAAGCATTAATTTTCTTTTCTAAAACATCTAATTTAGATTCAAAATACTAACATCATTAAGTAAAGAATTGTTTTTAAAAGAGAAACTATTTGCATGCTTTTTCAATTTCTTGTTTCCAGATAAAACTAATTTATAATCATGCATAAGTTCTTCAAAGGCATTCCTAAGTTCATCAAAAGTGAAATCAATTTTAGTGTCGAAATTTACCTCATGTGTGCCATGAAGCAAAGATTGACAACTTCGGTCTGCTCTTCTTCAGAACTGGAGTCTTCGCTGTCACTCCAGGTGGCCATCATTGCTTTCTTCCTTAATTTCTCTCTGGATTTCTTGAGGAGAGGACAATCATACTTGTAGTGTCCCAGCTTCTTGCACTCGAACCATATAGGTACTTCCTTCTCCTTTTCCTTTTCTTTTCCTTTCTCTTTTTCTCTTCCTTTTTCCTTGGATTGATACTTCTTTTTGTAAGGAAATTTCCTCCTCTTCATGAATCTTCTAAACTTTCATGCAAGGAGGGCTTCTTCACCTTCATCTTCCTCTTCATCTTCAGACTCATCTATTGAGGATTCTTCTTGAATATTTAACTTGAAAGCAATCCCCTTCTTCTTCTTATCCATGTCCATTGATTTTTATTTCAGATTGAGCTCATAAGTCATGAGCGATCCAACTAGCTGCTTAAGAGGTAACTTGTCGACATCCTTTGCTTCTTGAATTGCGGTCACCTTCGGATCCCATGATGTTGGAAGTAACCTGAGAATTTTATTTACAAGATCAGCATTAGACATGACTTTACCAAGACTTCTCAACCATTAACAATATTTGTGAATCTTGTATACATATCAGTGATTGATTCATTATGTTCCATTCGAAACATCTCATAAGTGTGCACTAACATATTAACTTTAGTATTCTTCACTTGATCGATACCCTCATGGATAACTTCAAGTGTGTCCCATATTTCTTTGGCAGACATGCATGTAGATATCCTATTAAATTCACTAGGATTTAATGCATAATAAAGGAGATTCATTGCCTTAGCATTGATCACGGATTATTTAATATCATTTTCATCCCAATCCTCTTCGAGCTTTGGAAGGGAAACACCACTAACCACTACCAAAGGAATATGAGGATCCTTATCAACTACTTTCCATAAATTATAATCAATAGAATGCATATAAATTCTCATCCTAGTTTTTCAATAAGTATAGTTTGTACCATTGAAAAATGGTCTATTTGAGGCTTGTCTCTCAACTACACTAGTACCAATTGGGGCTGCCATAGATCTTTACTCAAGGCAGTAAAGCCCATACACTGAGAACATGGCTTTGATACCACTTGTTGCCAAGTAAGCAATCCAAGAGGGGGGGTAAATTGGGTCTCTAAAAAATTTGACAACTAATATTACTTGATACTAAACAATGCAATCCAATTCAGCAAATAAGTTAGCAATGTACTTTTAAAAATAATTGCAATGCTCTAAGATAATAGTGCAGTGAAAATAAAGTGCAATAAGTAAAGAGCAAGGAGAGAGAGATCAAGCAATCACAAACACCAAGAACTATAGTGGTTCAGTGCCAACCAATGCACCTACATCCACTCCCTAAAATTTCCTTGGGAATTCACTATAATCACATGATTATAGTCGACTAGTTTTCCGGGCTCACAAATCAAAACCGGACTTATTTTCACAAGGCTCACAAGTCACAACCTCACTTGGTTTGACGGGCTAACCAAGAACCTAATTGGTTTTCACAAGGCTAACCAACAACCTCCCTTGATTTTTTGGGCTAACCAAGAACCTTAGTGGTTTTGCGGGCTAACCACCAACCTAATTGGTTTTCAAGGCTTACCAATAACCTCCCTTGGTTTTATAATAGGCTAACCAAGAATCCTTACAAGAAAAATGGTTTAAAAGTAAAGAACCAACATAAGCTTTCTAAAACAAAGCGGATATCTCAATGTAGCTCGATGTAGAGTTGCTTTGCACTTGTTGAAGCCTTTTGAATGCCCAGGAATGGATGATCTTCAATGCTCTTGAAGGCTTTTGAATGCTTGGAGGCTTTCTTTTGCTTGAGTGTAGTTGAAACTTTAATGAATAGGAGTTAAAGATCACTTTTCTTCTCTCTTCTCAAAACTCTTTAATGTTCTTCAATAATATTGTGTTTTGATTTGATTTGGAGCATATAAATACCTTTCCAAGGTCTTAAAACTGAATTCTAGCCGTTAAACTTGAAAAACTAGAGGTTGGGGGCAATTTGGGCGAGTTCTGTATTTGAAAAAACTAGCCATTACTGTTGCTAGAACTCTATGTGTCGACACTTTCTTAGTTGAGTCGACACATAAGGTCGACACTTGATCTTCTTGAGTCGACACTTAGTTCAACTTGCTACATTCTAATTCTCTGGAAATCTCAGAAGTGTCGACACTTCCTTAGTTGAGTCGACACCTTGAGTCAACACCTTGCTTCCATGTATCGACAATTCAGCTATTTGTTCAACTTCTGCAAGTTCTGTAGCTTGAAAGTCTCAGGCGATGTGTTGATCCATGTGTCGACACTTTAAGTCAACACTTCAGGTCCATGTGTTGACACTTCATCTATGCTATTTGAAACATTGCTGCATACCGGCCTAAGTCAACACTTCATCTCCATGTGTCGACACTTTATGTCATGTGTCAACACTTTGAGTCGACACTTCTCTGAAAAATTCATAGAAAGTGCTGAATTTGAGCTGGAACAAGTTTCCATTTGACTTAGCCAACCATTCAACCAACTCTTGAGTGTCCAAGTCTTCTTTGAGCAATCTTTTCATTCAAACTTGGCTTCTTCAAAACAATTGGGCTTCTTCAAATTTTGTGAGCACCTTTTCAATAGAAACACACTCAAAGCAAATCATTAGTCCTCAACTTATACTTAACCATTTTGCTTATCATTAAAATCAATTAAAGGAGTCAACATATTTCTTCCTACTTTGATAAGTACATTAAAATTATTGAAAATATTTGGAATCCTGAAATCCTAGAAATTTTATAAAATTAATGATTTAAATACTCGCCAAATTATAGAGCTCACTATTCAGACTCAAGGGATGCAAACTTGACCCAAATCATAGATCAAATGAGCCCAAAATCAATTAAAAGTCAAATCTAACATAATTTTAGAGCAGGCAGTCCAAGGTGAACTAGCCGCTTGGTCTACAAAGGCACTAATTAGTCTATAGTAGCCATTATCGCTCAGTTCATGGCTGGGCATCATGGACCATAAGAGTTTTGCACCGATCAATGACCAATATGGCGATAGTAGTAAGTAAAGGCGGTGACGATGGCTTCGGTGGTGAAGGGAGATGACTCTAGCAAGGCCAACGGTCGATGGCAATGCTGGTTCCAGCGATAGTGTTAATCATGGATTGGTTCGGGATCGGCACTGATCTAAGGTGGAATGACACTAGTGCATAGTGATGTGATGGCAATGACATTGGTGAGCGATGATGATCTAGCGATGGTCCGATGATGGCAATAATGGAAGGGATCCGGTGATGAAGATGCAATCCAAGGCCATAGGGGAACACCTGAATGAGTAGAGTCGATAGTGAAGATAATGGTTCGACATTGATGGCAAGTGGCAATGGCTTTGGCCATGGAGAAATGGGGGAGAATGGAGTCGATAGTGGAGGTGATGGCCAGAGGAAACCATGATCCGACGGGGGGGATGGTAGCTCCAACGATGACGAGTATAGCCATAAGGGAGAATCCAAGGATGAGGTCTTCTCCATACTAGCTATGGCAGTGGTGGCTGCAGATGAGAGGGGTTTCGATGAGGTTTTGGGTAGTGATAGTAGACTTACAAGCATTGTCTAACAATCCAAGCATCATTAAGAGTGCAATCCAAGGGGCTACAATCTAATCCACGTGAGAAAAATATTGCAATGCTTGATTTGGGAAATGATATATGTGATTGGGCGATCCAGAATGACGGTGATCAAGATCCGATGGCTAGCTATTAATTTGATTGGGTTTGGGAAGCGATGTAGTGAGCTAGGCAAGAATCTAGGTGTTTTAATGAAAATTTGATGGCCCACGGGCTTCTAAATGTTCAAAAGACTAATTCTACATGGATTGAAGGCCAAATTAGACCAAGATTCAATCTACTTCTAGCCTATTTAAAGGGGACTGGAGGCATCAATCAAGGGGCAAGCCAGTAGCTAGCAGCTAACATCTTTTATTTTATTTTTACTTTTTATAATTGGTCTAGGTTGAAGGAGAGGGAGAGGAATAAAGGAAAGAGATTCTTCAAGGAGACTAGATATTATGACAGAACCCCAAATCTCTAAGAAGATGTATCAAGGAGCCATGCATGATTGAGATGCAGTCTATAAGGGAGTACAAGTATCCTTTCATTAATTTTTATAATTATTTCTCTTCAATGCAATTGAATAAATACTTTCAATTTCTTTTTAATTTTTTCCTGTTTGATTCCCTGAATAAATTATCTATAGGTGGGATATATCATTATCCTAATATAATATGATCCATGCTTAACATAGATAATTAATTCTCAGGTTTTTATTCACGTATCTTGTTAGGATGTATTTAACTAAAATATTAGATAGCCTATACTTATGGGATGGGCCATGATCATAACAGGATATGGTTTATACTCGATAAGATAGATATGCTAAGGATTAGTTTGCAGGATTCCAAAACAATTATGAATTTTGATTGTTTGGATTAGAAAAGGTATAGAATTTGTATAAATGATTATCAGAAACCTGTAGACATCTTTTTATCTTATAAATCCATTGATTTCATAATTAATTTAAATTAGTTAGTTTTAATTGACATATTTCCTACTTTTAAAGAGCTAAATATTTTTCATTTATTTTATTTTCTTCATGAAATAATTGCTCTTGATCCCCGAGGATACAATCCCTACTCATTCTAGCTATAGTAGAGAGTTAGATGTTTATTTTTGAACACCCTACAATAAGTGATCACACATATATATCTTCTTCGATTCATGGACCAAACCCTCTGTGCACATAGAGGCACAATCCATGCTACTTCTTCTTATCACCCCTTGCTACCCTGAGCCACCACATCTCTGCCTTCATCTTCATGCTAAGCCATCATCGCCACTTCATCGCAGCCTTCCTCCTCCCAAGATTTCATTGCTAGCTATTCTTCCCAAATGACCACCTCCTCCTTGGTTTTGAGCCACCACCACCCATCATCGCTACTATCTCGAGACCCCAATGCCATCACCCCCTCTCAATTCGATCCTCCTCCTCATTCTAGGCCTCTATTTCCTCACCACCTGCTACCACCATTCTCCTCTCCATTGCAATCGTAGTCGCCATCCTTTCCAACTCTAACACCATGATCTACCATCACCGCTATTCCACCTCCCTACCCTAGTGCCATTCCGCCCCCTCTCAACCTAGCTGGTCACCCATCCTTGCTACCCCAAACCATCATGGTGTTGCACCCTCACCAGCCTGAGACACTATCGAGACTCCATTGTCAGCCATCTCCTTCCCATTACCATCACCTCTTTCCTATTGCCACCATCACTCATCACTAGTCATCTTCCCCATTGCAGTCACCTATCCACTGCCACCTTCATGCAAATGAGTCCAACTCAAAGGAGTCCCCAGGCATGAACATCATGATCCATGGCTATGCGATGGATCTCAGCCATCCAAAGCATCAAACCAATGACTATGAGCTACCTCGACTTGAGATAGGTGTTGATGTAGTGCAATTAAAGGGATTTTGGTATGATTTTAGGTTCGATCAAATGGTTGAAGATGAATCCGACCAGGATTAACATGATCAGCAAGATATAAGTACAATTTGAGCCTGATTTGATATGATCCGATACCCAGAATAATTTCAGAAGTTCTATAAGGAGTGTAGCACATGGTCTTACACTAATTCAGCCTATTTCTTCTCTATAACAAGAGGACCCTAGGAACAAACCAAAGTAGTGAGCAGCTACTAAAATATTTTATTTTATTTTGTTTTGTAAAGGGTTCGAGATGGGGAGAAAGAAGATTATGTCAGCTCAACCCATGCATGACTAGGTTCCTCCATCTTGGGGAGGGGATAAAGTTCTTCCTATAGCAGATTTGTTTTTCTCTTTCCAATCTTTTATATTTCCTTCGTGCAATATGAATAAAATTCTTATTCCCTTTATTTATTCTTGGATTATATTTTCTTGAATGAATTTAATTTTTAATAATTTATTCTTCCAAGAAGACATGTCATGATCTTGAAAAGATATGGTTCATACTCAAATAGGGGATAAATTATCTTAAAATAATTTTTTTTATTATATATGGATTTGGGATTATCTATTCTCATAAATAGATGGGTTATGAATTGGGAAACCTAGGCTATTTTATACAAGCATTTCAAAAATTCTTGAAATATAAATGCAACGAAAACTATAAGACTAAACTATTTAATCTAGTCATTCATTAGAATATTTCTACAAATAGCCACAAGATCATGACATGATAATATGCATATAAAGACAAGCTAAAATATAAAATGAATACAAACATGATGTTGTAGACTTTATCTATAGCTAATGAGATCAACAACTCATTACCTTCTTTCAAGTGGTCAATGATCACCATTGCTGTAAGGTTATGGAAAAAAACTTTGTAAGCCACACAGTATATCTAGCTTCTATAGGTGATCCACACAAGAGTTCTTGCCTAATCAGCTCCCTTGGAGTGCTAGCTCCTCTAGAACCTCGTTGGCTAATCTTCCTTTTTTCTTCTAGACACCAAGACACTTCTGGAACCAAAGAAGAACCTTTAGGATGATAGAATATATGGAGAAGATGAAGTGGTAACCCCTTTCCCTTTCAACTCTTTCCAAACCCTAGTAAAATCACTAGGGAGAACACACCTAAAACTCGTTGCCTCATACCCCACTTTAGCTTTTCCTTAGAAACTTAGCTAACCTTTCTTCCTTCTAGCTAAAAAATTCTTGATCAGCACTTGATCAACCCCTCCCACCCATCAGCAACCCATCTATATAGGTGTTCAAGTGGTTAGGAGGGTGAGGGTGTTAAGGAGACATAAGGGGAGAGATGTTAGGGAGGTTAAAATCAACTCGAATTCAAAATTCAAGTTGAAATTTAAATACAAAGCTGAACTCAAAATTCATATTTAAATTCAAATTTTGAGATCAATTTAAATTTAAACTCAAAATTCAAATTTAAATAGGACTAAGGTGCATGGTCTAGGTCCAATCTAATTGGGCTTAACTCGAGCTCAAACCAAATCATATTTGGTTCTAACCCAAATTTATAGCTCAATCAAATTGAGCAAACTAGCAATCTAATTGCCAATTAATTCTTCGATAATTAATCCTCCAATTAATCCTCCTATAATCTATTTGTGACATTGATGAGTCAATACTTAAAAATCTCAAGTATTGACTCACCAAAGTATCGACACTTGGAAACATCGACTCAAGGTCAAGTTCAATCATATTGATAATTGAACTCTGAAATGATTCTTAATTGTTAACCAACCATCAAATCAGGTAGAAACTCCTATTATATACGACCCCATAGATTCGAATATTAAGTTGATAGTATAGGAATAATTCCTATACCAATCTTAGTCACCATCTAGCAATGATACCCAATATTCGGATAGGTCAAAAGTTGCAGAGCAATAATCAAGAACCTCTAGCATATGGTTATCATATAATTCATCGCTTTGACCGTTAATGCTACAGATAACTTTAGGGTTTAACTGCCAACCCTTAAATAGCTCAACCATAATGTGTCATAACCTCATAAGTCCTATAACTCTTTACAAGAACTATCATGGCCAAGGCTTTACTAAATTAAAACATAATAAGACATTCACTCCAACACTTGGAGGGGTCAATCCTATCGCAACTCACACACCGACTTCATAACTGCACCTAGAAACCTTCATCACTAGATTAAAAATCTAGGTAGTCTGATATCAAAGTATATTGAGTTGCTTATAAATCATCATGGTGATCTCAAGTCTGAGGGATACTTATATCCTTATCCCTTCTCAAGCAACACTTGGTAGAAGAGTGCTCAACATGTGGGCCATGTTTAGTAAAATGTCCTACATTCTACTTGCATGCCACAACAGTGTCTCCACACTTCTTATTTAAGAGGACAACTAATCCATATGGCACAGAATGACCTATACTCGATACACCATCATCTTATAATGATATATCATTTCATCACGAACAAATTGTAGGAACTACAAGATAAATCCTCTCTTTATTACAAAAGACTATAATTATAAGGACTCCATCACACAAGAGCTTATTACAGAAAGATGCATTATGATGAACTACTAAGAAATACTTTTATTCATAATAATTCATATACAAAATCAAATGTCTATAAGTTAGACGATTGGTATTAGGACACATTGTCCAACAACTTCCACTTAGACTAAAGCCAATCAGAAGAGTATCTAATACCCATCTTCTATTTGTGATCATTGAACTCTTTGATTATGAGAGCTTTAGTAAATGGGTCAGCCAGGTTCTCCTTTTCGTCGACCTTCTAAATGTTGATGTCACCTCAATCCACGATCTCTCATATAAGGTAATAACAACATGGAATATGCTTGGTGTGTTGATGGGACTTTGGCTATTTGGCTTGAGTTATGGTTCTAGTGCTGTCACAATACAGGAAAATTGGACTATCAAGGGAGTGTGCCACTCTAAGCTCATCGAGGAACTTTTGCAATCATACAGCTTCCTTAATTGCATTTGATGCTGCAATATACTCCACCTCGCAAATTGGATCTACTATGATGTGCTACTTAAAACATTTTTAGTAGATCGCTCTACCATTCAGGATAAAAGCAAAGCTTGACACACTTTTACTATCACCCTATCTGATTGAAAATTGAAGTCAGTGTATCCCACAAGTTTTAAGTCAGGTTCTCTACAAATGAGCTATTGGTCTTTAATATTTCATAAATACTTGAGGATAGTTTTAATTACCTTCTAATGGGCCTCACCTGAGTTAGACTAGTATCTGCTTACTATCCCTAGTGAGTATGTCATGTCTAGTCTCATACATATCATGGTGTACATAATAAAACCCACTACTAAGCATATGGGATTCTACTCATGCTCTCTCTCTTCAAGAGTTGTAACACAATTCTTCTTAGAGAGAAAAATTTGATGGCCTATTGGAAGATAGACTTTCTTGGAATTCTCCATGCTAAACTACTTCAGCATAGTATCGATGTACGTAGACTAAGACAATCCTAGAAGCTTCCCAGATCTATCTCTATAAATCTTCATTTCTAAGATGTAGGAAGCTTCATCCAAGTCCTTCATAGTAAACTAAGATAACAACCAAACCTTTATTCCCTGCAGTGCAAGGATGTCATTCCTGATTAAGTGAATATCATCCATATACAGTACAAAAAATACTATCATAGAACCATCAGCCCACTTGTAAATCTAGGGTTTCTCCACATTCTTAACAAAATCATATGTTTTGATTATCTTATCAAAATACATATTCCAACTCTGAGATACCTACTTCAGTCCATAAATGGACCTCTAAAGCTTGCAAATCTTTGACTCATCTATAGATATGAACCTTTTAGGTTACATCATATACACCTCCTCATCCAGCTCTCTATTTAGAAAAGCTATTCAAATATCCATTTGCCAAATTTCATAATCAAAGTATGCAGCTAAGGCAATCATAATCTGAACTGACTTAAGCATTGCCATAGAAGAAAATATCTCATTATAGTCAATACCATAATATTGACAATATCCCTTAGTAACCAAATGGGCTTTATAGGTCTCCACCTGCCCATCTATGCCCCATTTCCTTTTGAAAATTTATTTATATCTAATGGATTTTATCCCTTTAGGTGGATCAACTAGTATCCATACACTATTAATTTTCAGAAACTCCATTTCGAATTTCATGGCTCCAAGCCACTATCAGAGTCGGACCTCTATATGGCATCCATATAGGTAATCAGATCCTCGTTATTTTCATCGAGCTTAATAGGATTACCATCCCGAACAAAGAAATCATAGTATCTATCTAGCTGATGTAGTACTTTATCGAATCTCCTTAATGATTTCTCTATGGGCTCTGGATTTGATATAATCAAAGCCAGTTCTATGTTGTTCCTTAAATGTATCAGTTCCTCTACCTATTGAACTTCACTAAGTTCAACCTTAGCAACTTTAATTCCTTCACCAAGGCACTCATTTTCCAAAAGGTAGCCCTAAGATTGATGAACAACTTTTATTCTTCAATAAGGTAGAGTAATACCCTTTAGTTTCTTTGGGATATCCAACAAATAGGCACTTGTCAAACCTAGGCCCAAGTTTATCTATCTGTAGTCATTTGACATAAGCTTGACATTCCTAGACTCTTCATGTGAGAGCACTGATTTATGCCTTGTCCATATCTTATATGGCATTTTGTCAACAGACTTGCTTGAAATCCTATTAAGAATATTACAAGCTGACTCTAGAGCATATCCTCAAAAGGAAATTAGCAGACTTGCAAACCCTATCATAGATCGAATCATATCTAACAAGGTTTGATTCCTCCTTTTAGATACTCTATTTAATTGGGGTATCCCCGGAGGTGTCCATTGAAAGAGAATTCCATTCTCTTTTAGATATATCTGAAACACATAGGTAAGGTATTTTATTTTTTGATATGATCAAAAAGTTTTAATACTCTTTCTAGTTGGTTTCTCTATCTCATTACAATATCATTTGAATATTTTAAATGACTTAGATTTATGTCTCATAAGAAAGGCATAACCATACCTCAAAAGGTCATCTATAAATATAATGACATAGTTATACCCACCCTTGGCTCTTGTGTTTATAGGTCTGCATGCATTAGTATATACCAGACTTAGAATCTCACTGGCCCATTCATCTTTTCCAGTAAAAGGTGAGTTGGTCATTTTTTTAAGGTAAGATTTACAAGTTGGTAGTGATTCATAATCACTAACTTCAAGGATACCCTCTTTAATCAACTTGTTTATCTTATTATTGTTAATATAACCTAGCCTACAGTGCCAAAGATACATATCACTAATATTATCTATCCTAGGGCATTTGTTTAAAGTGTACATTACACTAACAGGTTATGATAGTACATATATGCCATTTCTCATTTGTCCACTCATTACAACAATACCATTCAAAATGATATTGCAAATGTTATTCTTTATTGATAGTTCATAACCATACATGGCTAAAAGGCCTACAGAGATGACATTTAAAAGAAAAAATGGATAATAATGACATCACTTAAAATGACTATATAAGATTTGAAAACTAGCTTGATGACTTCCAAAGCCAGGACCGAGACTTGACTTCTATCTCCCACAGTTAGAAATCTTTCTCCATCCTCAAATCTTCTACTAACTTAAAGTATCTGCAAAGAATTACAAATATGAATAAAACTTTCAATATCCAATATCCAAGTAGTAGTATTACAAATAGAGAAATTACATGGCATTATCATATAAATACCTTGTCTAGCAACTCCTTGTTGCTTCCTCTGCTTTAGCCTGTTCGAGTCAAGGAAAGCAATATAAAGAGGACAGTTGCTCTTCTAATGACCTTGCTTCTTGCAAAAGAAGCACTCTGCCTAACTCTTATTAGCCTTATTCTTCTTCTCCTAACAGGTCCCAACACTTTGTACCTTCTTATTTTTATTCTTTTTTTCCTTTATTAAAGGAATGATGCCTTGCCAAAGAACCTCCCACTAGATTCATCGATCCCTTATGGAGCTGGTGATGCTTCTTATAGGTCTGTAGTAATCCTAGCAAACTATAGTAATTTACTACAGGCCACATTATTCTATAAGATAGAGAAAGTCTAGGTAGGAAGTAGGCAAGGAATTTTGGATCAAATCTTTTCCAAGCTGCTCATGCAAGGGATAGCCAAGTTTGTCCAAGTGCTTGATCTGCTCGATCATATATAATAAATAATCAGTGACCGAGGCCCCTTCATGCATTCAGATATTAAAAATAGCATAAAAGGTCATGTGCCTCTCAACATCATCTGGTGTGCCAAAAAAAATTCTTTAACTTTTGAAGGATTTTCTCTAGCCAGGCTTCCTCGAACTTGCAACTGAACTCATCATTCATAGCCGCCAACATTATGCATCACACACTGGTCTAGTCAAAGAGCCACTTTTGATAAGTGTCCCTAACCACATCGTGAGCATTGGAAGCAGACTACTCAAGTGCAGGATCTGTTATCACATAAAGGATCCTTTTATGTTCCAAGATGATCCTAATCTTTTGATACTAGCTATCGAAGTTGGAATCAATGAGCTTGTCATTATCCAATAATGATCTAAGCAATAAATTGGTGGCCATTATCTAAAAGTAAAATATAAGACCAATTAGTATAAAAATTATAAACCCGAAAGACTTGGACTTTAGTTTAAAGGTCCTCCTACTATTTTATACAGATTGGTAGCCTCTATCTTTAATTTGAGGAATTGCATTAATCTCTTAGCAAGTACTAGAATTTTATAGACTGTACATGAGTCTGACTTTGGTCAGCCCATCCATGTATATCTAAAAGTGGGTTTTAAACCAATTATTTCTCCAAACAACTTTTAGTAATCAATTTTACTCCATGTACCTCTTTAATGGGCCTTTGGGCCTTCCACTGAAATTCCTGATTAGGTCCAACCATTAACATAATAAAATTCAATGCTTCTAACCAACAAATAGTCAAGCTCGTTTTGATCAGTCTACCCAACCACCATTAAGAGACTTGCACTGAGCCATCATATTATGAATGGCAATTTCAACACCTAGATGAACACTAGGCCTTTGAGCTTCCAGTGATCACCCAACTATTGAACTCATTACCATTCACTTAATAGGAGGCTATGACTTAGTTACCATCATAACTTCATTATTTTAAGGATCTAATAATTTAGAGGATTTAAACTTATATGAGATAGATGAAAGAGAAGACATGGACCATTTAGTCAAGAATCCTTTCACTGACTTTACCAAGTCATAAAAAGGGTTCAAGATAAACCAGTCTAAGGGCACCCAAATCAATCAAATTGATCAACCTTAATGACATGGATTTACTCAAATCAATAAGCTATCTTGATCGAATATGATTGACCACATTAGCTAGATAAGTGAGATCAATAAGAGAGTTCCATCATTATCCTCTTTTCTTAGACACCAAATAAGTTGACCAGGTAAGAGGTAGCCCCAAGAATCATGATAAAACTACCAAACTTATCTTAGATACCAATCGATTTATTAGATTAGATTAGATTAGCCTAAAGACTCGGGTCTAACCACTAAGCCACTATCAGGTCTAATTAGAAGCATGGACTTGATCAAACTACAACTATTATGAATGATATAAGAGAGGAGATCTAACTCAACACATAATTAGATTTTAACTTTCTCTTATTAAGTCTATATTCTTCTAATCCTAGGACTAACCCAGTTAAGAAACCTAACTCAAGCTAACCAAATGCCCAAAGGTTTATGAAAAATGACTTAAGATCTTTCATTCTCAATTCAAGATTTTTTAATCATTAGAACTTAATTCTTAATTAAGTTCAACAATCTTTTATATCAAAACATTTCTAATTTTAATTTACAAAATATTTTTACAACAAAAACTCAACTTATGATTTTTTTGGCGTCTACTATGAGTCGACACATTCTGGTCAAGTATTGATACTTCCATGAGTTGAGACATAGTGAGACCCTATGACATCGACTCATAGAAAGTGAATAGAGACCCATTCTTTTAGTCTGCAATCTTGAGTCGATACTTACAGGAGCAAGTTCGGCTCACAAGATCCAAGTGTCGATACTTCAATGCTAAGTATCGATACCTGTAGGCTGGCAGAAAATATAATATTTCTAAATCTAAGCTTTATGCTAAACAATTTAACATAACAATTCATAAATTCTAACTTAGAATATTTCCAAACTAATTTATGAAATAAGATCATATTAAAAGGGATTAAAACAATTTTAATCAAATCTCCTTTTGTCGTTCTTCTTCATGAGTCATGATACAAGTGGCACCCCTACATACCATAAGAGATCCCATTGAATGGGAAGTGAGGGCCTATAAACCCTACTTATCTTTTATGACCGGATGGCCTAGTGAATCTACCTAATCCAAGTACTAAGCAAATAAAAGAATCATTTTAATATTTTGGTTTATATACACGATTATCATGCCATATAAACCTAGTGCTTTGATATCAATGTTAAAAAACCTAGGCTATTTATGCATGCATTTCAAAATTCTTTTAAATATAAATGTAGTAGAAACTACAAGATTAAACTATTTAATCTAGTCAGGCATTAGAATATTTCTATAAATAGCCTATACAGGATCATAACATGATAATATGCATATAAAAATAAGCTAAAATATAAAATAAATACAAACTTAATGCTATAGACTCTATCTATAGCTAATGAGATCAATAACTCATTATCTTTTTAAAGTGATCGACGATCACCACCGCTGGAAGGTTTTGATAAAAAACTTTGTGAGTTACATAGTGTGTCTGGCCTTTATCAATAATCCACATAGCAGCTCTTGCCTGATCAGCTCCCTTGGAGTGCTAGCTCCTTTGGAACCTTGTTAGCTAATCTTTCTTCTTCTGGACACTGGGATACTCTTGGAATAGAAGAATAACCTGTAGGAGGATAGAGTATTGGAGAAGATGAAATGGAAATCCCTTTCCTTTTTCACTCTTTCCAAGTCCTAGTAAAATCACTAGGAAGCACACACCCAAAACCTGTAGCCTCATTACCCCACTCTAACTTTTCCTTAGATGGAAACTTAGCAAGCCTTTCTTCTCTCTAACTCAAAAATTCTTGATCAGCACTTGATCAACCCCTCCCATCCATTAGCAACCCATCTATATAGGTGCCCAGGTGGTTAGGAGGGTGAGGGAGTTAAGGACAGATAAGGGAAGGGAGGTGAGGAAGGTTAAAACCAGACAGATAAGGGAAGGGAGGTGAGAAAGGTTAAAACCAACTCAAATTCAAAATTCAAGTTTAAATTTAAATTCAAAGCTAAATTCAAAATTCAGATTTGAATTCAAATTCTAAGACCAATTTAAATTTGAATTTAAAATTCAAATTCAAATAGGACTAGAGTGCATGGGCTAGGTCTAATTCAATTGAACTCAACTCGAGCTCAAACCAATCATATTTGATTCTAACCCAAATTTCATAGTTCAATCACATTGAACTAACCAGCATTCAATTGCCAATAAATCCTCCAATAATTTACCATCCATTGGTAAAAAAATCTTTCCATAATATTTGCAATATTAATGAATCAAGACTTGAAAAATTCTAAGTGTCGGCTTACCAAAGTATCATTAATTAGAAATGTCGACTCAAGGTCAAGTATTAATCATATAGATAATTGAATCCTGCAACAATTCTTAATCATTGACCAGCCATCAGATCAAGTAGAAACTTCTATTATGTGAGACCCTATAGATTTGAAAACTAAGCCAATAGCATTGGAACAATTTTTATATCAATCAAAGTCACCATCTAGCAATGACACCTGATGTTCGGATAGGTCATAAGTTGCAGAGTCACAATCAGGAACCTCTGGCATATAGTTACCATATAATTCATCTATTTGACCCTCAATGCTTAGGATGACTTCAGGGTTTAATTGGTAACCCTTAAATAGCTCATCCATAATGTGTCTCAATCTCATAAGTCCCGTGACTCCTCACAAAAACTATCCTGGCCAACATTTTAGTAAATTGAAATGCAATAAGACATTCACTCCAATACTTAGAGGGGTCAATCCCATCTCAACTCACACACTAACTTTATAAGTACTTGACTGCATTCAAAAACTTTTTGTCATTGGATTAGAAATCTTAGTCCAACACTAAAATATAGTGAGTTGCTTGCAAGTCATCATCATGATCTCAGGTCTGAGGGATACTTATATCAGTATCCCTTTGCTAGCAATACTTGATAAAAGAGTACTCTATAGGTGGGTCAATGGTGCACATCGCTATGCATCGATTTTAATATCTTAATTTTACTATTCTTATATAGGGTAGTGGAAGTAAGGATCGAATCCACAGGAACTTTTGAGTTATTTAAAAAAAATAAATAATAAAATAATAGAATTCACAAGATTATATTCAAGATACGATCTATCTTAATGAGAGTACAGCCCATACCCGTAGATCATAGCCCATCCCTTTTAGAAATAGATCAATCAAAGATTATAAGTAAAAAAAAATTATTTATTTCATAACATTAAACAAATATAACTCATAATAAACTAAATGAATTTCTAAAAAAATAAACATTCCTCTTCCCTGAGATCAGGCTTCCCATGATAACTCGATAAAGATCGGAAGGTGGATCAGCATCACTAGGATAGACCAAGCAGGTGGAGATTGAGATGTGCTGAAGACTAGGGAACCAAGATGTAGTGGAGATCAGGGATGAAAACTATGTTAGAAGGGCAGTCAAAAGAGTGGATGGGAAGGCAGAAGAGCGAAGAGATTATGGAAGTGGAAGGGATCGAGAGTAATGGGTGGAGTGCAGAGAAGTGGAAGGATCAGAGAAGGAATGATGGAAGGAGCACGGAATGGATCTCCCCAGAATAAGTGGAAGGGATCGAGGAAGAATGGTGGAAAAATATCCTAAAGGAGTGGAGAAGTGACATTTTTTTATAGACGGAGAGGAATGCATAGGGCTCACGTGGGAACCGCGTTGTTGTTCCATTGCTATCTCCTCAACCATCTTTGGTTTCACAGAGTTATCTATTGGATCGTCACACCCGCCTACCCATATTCTGTTTTCCATCTCAAAAATTAAACTCCACTTATCCATCCTCCATGATTGATTTCTTTCTTCTAACCTTAGTTTCTCATTCAAACATCGCCTGCCAGCTCCCGACAAATGGCTTTGGATTGATAAAAGATAAAGGATGTAGCAGACGACGAGGCAACACGAGTGAGGGTGATAGGCATGGGATCTTGGGTATGGCTGGTGATGGCTAGCAGGTGCTGGTAAGTAATTGCAACAATAACATTGGGCAGCAGGCAGCCCAGTTGCTGGATCGTGAGATAGAGGAAATGGTTATGGTGATGTCTCGGTGGAAGAAGGAAGGCAAAGAGAGGGGACGACCGATGGCTCTTGGTGGTAGGCGGTAGTAATAGGGAAGAAGACTGTGGAGGGCATCTTGATGAATGGTGATGGGATGAAGGTGGTTTATGGCCATGGGGAGCTTCCGAGTGGGAGGAAAAAAGCGGTGGTGGTAGTGCTAGCTTGCAGTAGTTGAGATGGGATGTGCAACTGAACTGGTAGGGAGGAGGCCATGGGTGGAGCAAGCAGCGATGGGATGGTGGACGGCATCTCCGACCAGAGGTCTAGCGGTGGTGAAATGGCACAAATCTGTCTTGGACAGGAGGAAGAAAAATCAAGGAGACCGGCACTTGAACATGGCTCAAATGGTGGTGGACCAGCTTCTCCAGCATTCCTTCCAGCCACAATGATGATGGATTAGGTCGAAGGGAAGAAGATGGAAGATGGCGACTTCCACCCAGGTTGGAGGATGGTGAAGCAGGCACGACATTATGGTGATAGCAAACATAGGTGATGGCTAGCAGGGATCTTGAATGATGGTTGTTGGTGATCAGTGATGCCTCTTGGATCGGCAATAGGGGACAGAAACTGGTGGCGATCATGAGCTTGGTAGGTGGCAGACATGTTGGAGAAGATGGCACTGTTGTTGGTTTTGAAGATGGAGCAGAAGATGGGATTCTTGAGCTAGTGAGAGGAAAGGGCTAGTGACGGATTGGGTAGAGATCATGGCCAGAGATGGAAGAGTGGCCAAGGAAGAAGATGGGCTGACAGTGGTGCTCGATGAGTCACACGAAGATCGGTGGGATTTTGGAGGAGAGAATCGGTGATCGATAGTTCCGACAGCTTCTTCGGGTGGAGGAGGTGGCTTCGGTGATGACGCGATGATGGTTCTGGTGATTTTGGCTCAAAATAGGCTTCGCAGTCCATGGTTCTGAGCCATGGACCACTGGCCATGGTTGCTGGTGGTCCGTTGGCCATTCCGTAGACCGGGCAGCCAATCCATGGTGGAACGGTTGCCCTAAAATCTGTGCAAATCCTTGTAATTTTTTTGAAAATTGATTCTGAGCTTGTTTTAACTCTGATTTGAGTGATGTTTATGTCGTTGGACTTCTAAAATCAAGATCTTCATATTGGTAAAATTATTTCCCACAAAATACTATATAAAAGTATTAATTTTAATTATATAAAGTTAAATTAATTATTAATTTAATATGTATTTAATATAGTTATCACATCCCCCAACTTGAACTTTTTCTCATCTTCGAGTAAAGGAGATGAATTAGCCATGTGTACTAACTTATCCAAGAAGTAAAGATTATCCTACTAATTCTAAAATTAGTTGCTACCCGATTAGAGCATAAAAGAGATCTTTCATCGAATTACCAATTCTATCAATTTAGTGGCCGAGTAAACTCCATAAAAATTTCAAGAGTTCTTCTTTTCTAAACTTCTTATCTTACTCTTTAAATCCTCTAACTTACTTGGTGGTGTAGTACCAGTTTATTAAGTCTCCTTCTTCTTCTTCTTCTTTTCTCTTTTTTTTATGAATAATGTAGAGTTAGTGCAATGTCCTAACATCTTACTTTCTAGTTGACTCTTGTAGCGAGCTTTAGGCCAATGACTCCTAAACCAATTATAAAATACCTTTCAGGTTTACTGACTCGAGTTAAAAAGGCTATATGTTAAGACTGTTTCTACAAGAGGTTTCCTCACATCCTCACCTTTTGACGTGAACATTGTCACTTATTTAGGCAAAGGGGCCCGGTTACTCAGTGAAGATGCTAAAAACCTTATTTATGAAACTTTAAAGAGGACTTTTTATGATTCCTTGATATTTTCACCTATACCATTTTAAGGTAGATTCTTTATCGAGATCAATAGGTAGAAGGGTCAGCAATTACTCAAAAAAAATTTCCTGGTCTAAACTCTACCACTTATTAGGCTTCAATGATAATTTATCCCTTAGTATTTCTAAAACTATCTAAACCATTAATCATTCATCATTTAGCAAGCTTGATTATTTTCAAATCGAGACAAAATTTAGTACACAAAAATTGATTAAAGTTCTACTCGAGGATTAATTTAATTATCCCTCCCCTAACTTAATTTCCATTATCCCTAATGGAAGAGGATACTAGTAATGCAATGTAACTTAAATGACAAGGAAGGATACCACCTGGAAGAGTACTTGAGGACTGGATGTTCCTTTATCGCCATACTCTTCTCAATTTAATTTTATTGCTCTTCTAGGGTTATTCTAAAAAAAAAGAAAAGTAGATGGTTCAAATAAATGCATAAACTGGGTTACCTTCTCGCTAGTGCTAAGTTTAATATCTTCAACCAGATGCTAAGAGAGAGTGTTACTAATATTGATCTTGATTACATCCCTCAAGTTTTATAAAAAACAGGATCAATCACGAGGCCTTGTTATCGAGGCAAAAAAATATTTGTAGAGTATTTTATGATGATTGTCCCTCAATCGTAGTGTGCATTGGGCAAGCATGCAAGACCAAGATTTAAAAATATGATTATAATTTTATTGATGATTAGGAAGGGATTGTGTGTGTTGGGTTGAGAGTGGGGGTGGCAGCTTAGAAATTTTTCTAACTCTATAAGGATCTACCCTAGTCCCTTTCTCGGGTATGATGTGTCTTGACATCATCACTTCATGATGGAACTTACCAAGTTAACTGTAAATCTATTTCCATACATCATTTTTGGATGATAGATAGATTTTGGAGATGATCCTCGAAAGTATTATCAGTTATAAAATTTTCAAGATTTTTATCCCTCATTTTATAGATGTCCCATCCAATAGCTTTTTTATGCATTTTTAGAACACCAACTATTTGGTCTTCTTGGTTAGGGATCATTGGTAGGGTATCAGTAGATGTGTCAGGAAGTGGATTAAAATCATCTACCCTAAAATGAGGTGGACAGGGATCTAACGACTTCTGGGGACGAATTGGAGGTGTGGCTTCCCCTTCATGTTATTTTGTTGTAGTCCTGGGAAGCTTCAATCAATTCCATCTTGTCATCAATTTCTTTTTCCATCCCAATGGAAGATTCTAGGTCACTTAGGAAGGAGGCCATAGGTAAGAAGGATGATGATGGAAGTGGTTCATTCCACCAATTTGATTTTTCTGTCTCAGTCGAATTATCTATATGGGTCTCTATGATAATGTAGGGTTGTTCCATGACCAGTTCATTCCCGAGAGTTATGGTCAGTTATTCAAAAAAAAATAAAGAATCATTAAAATCTTTAACTTGATAATGTCTCTCTAAATTACTATTAAAATCTCTAGCTTGGTAATAACCCTCTAAGTGACTCTTGGACTAACTAGGCAGCACTCCTTCCTTCCAATTAACTTCAATTAAAAATCTATTAGTCTGATTAAGCTCATGATAGATTGCTACTGAGATATGATTAGTTGGTGATATTGGGCAAATCTATCGACTTCTAGGTTAGTTTGAGGGGAAGGTGGGTTCTGACTAATTTTTTTGATCTAGTCTATTGCTTGTAGAACCTTTCCTTGAAAAGATAGGCTATAAAGAGTAGGAGAAGGTTGACAATAGGGCTGATTAAAATAAAGTGCATATGGAGATCTTTGGGGTATCGGGGTAACCACTAGATGTGGTTACTATGAAAAATCTGATTGAGCCCCACAAATTGGGTTGTCAGTATCAAAGTTTAGGTTTTCTCCTGGTCTACAGGAGATATAAGTTTGATCTTGATAAATTTGGTCATACCTAGACTCAATGAATTGGTACATGACTGGTATTTTATTTATTTATTTATTTATTTTAAAGAGGTGAAGGTGGAAGAAGAGAGAAGAAAGATAAAGAAGTCTGATGCGAGCCTAAGGGGTCCTAAAGCTAAAAGGGATAGAGAAAAAGTATTAATTAAAGTTCTAAAGAAAAGACTCCTAAGAGAGTCCTAAACTAGAAACAAAAATATTTAATTAACCTTTTTTCCAAACAAATGATGCAATTAAAATCAATTCTATCTTGGGGTTAACCTAAATCTAGACAGCTCCTAATTATTCCAAGGTTACCTTTGAGCACTCCAAGCCTAAGACTAATTAACTGACTCAGCAAGATAAGTGTAAGGTTGGTGGGGGTCTCCCCAATGTTGCTTGCCTTAGACACCAATTAAAATTAGCCAGTTAAGTGAACAGAACCAATTAAAGAACCACCTTCCTTCGGGTTCTTGTCCCTGAACCACTTACCTTAGATACCAAGCAATTAATTAAACTGAACCTGGTTCAACTCTAAAGTTCCCTTATCTTATTGAGCTCAAAATTCCTAGGGCTAACATCTTATTAATTTTAATAATTAAGGTCTGGGTCAATGCTCTTGCGGGGTGGTGATTTATGTGCTAAGGAAGGGTAATGAACTCCCCACCTTATCTAATTAACAGGTTTATGCCCTAAAAGTTAATTATGAAGAGATGAATGCAATAAATAAGATATCCAAACTTAGATTTATCACATAAACAAAATTAAACTAATTACTTTTTTTAAAATTAGGTGGTTAAGTCTCTAATCTCCTAATAAGTTATGAGAATGTCAAGATTTTATTTTTTTATATATTTATATATATATATTTTTAAAAAGTTTTTTTTAAGTATGTTCAATCTTTTTGTAACCTAGGATAACCATTCAACATAATGTAAAGTTATGCCAAGGCAACCTTATATCAGGATATGTACGATTAAAAAATACTAACTACTAAATTTTAATTATTTTTTTTGATTTTTGATTTTTTAAAAAATAATGCCAAAAGTTTTCATGGATTCAATCTTTACTTCTGCTACTCTACCTAAGAATAGTAGAATTAAGGTATTAAAATCAGTGCATAGCGATGTGCACTAGATTTTTGGCACCGTTACCGGGAATCGAACCTGGGTCACTCACGTGATGCGAGTTTGATCCCTGGCAACGGTGCCAAAAATCTTATGCACATCGCTATGCACTAATTTTAATATCTTAATTCTACTATTCTTAGATAAAGTAGCAAGAGTAAGGGTTGAATCTACAGGAACTTTTGAGTTATTCAAAAAAATATACAATAAAATAGAAGAATTCAAAGAGAATATAATCAAGATATGATCGATCTTAACGAGAGTATGGCCCGTATCTGTAGATCATGGCCCATCCCTTTTAGGAATAGATCAGTCAAAGATTATAAGCAAAAAAAAATTATTTATTTCATAACATTAAACAAATACAACTCATAATAAACTAAAATGAATTTTTAAAAAAATAAACATTTCTTTTCCTTGAGATCAGGCTTTCCATGAAAACTCGGTGAAGATAGGAAGGTGGAGCAACATCACTAGGATAGATCAAGCAAGTGGAGACTGAGATGCGGTGAACATTGGGGAACCAAGATGCAGTGGAGACCAGGGATGAAAACTACGTTAGAAGGGTAGTCAGAAGAGTGGATGGGAAGGCAAAAGAGCGGAGAGATTATGGAGTGAAAGGGATCGAGAGTAATAGGTGGAGTGTAGAAAAGTGGAAGGATCGAAGAGGGAATGATGGAAGGAGCACGAAATAGATCTCCCCAGAATAAATGGAAGGGATCGAGGAAGAATGATGGAAAAATATCCCGAAGGAGCGGAGAAGTGACATTTTTTTATAGACGAAGAGGAATGCATAGGGCCCGCATGGGAACTGCGTTGGTTTTCCATCGGTATCTCCTCAACCATCTTTAGTTCCATAGAGTTATATACTGGATCGTTGCACTCACCTACCTGCATTCTATTTCCCATCTCAAAAATTAAACTCCACTTATCGATCCTCCATGATCGATTTCTTTATTTTGACCTTAGTTTCTCATTCAGACATAGCCTCCCTAGCTCCCAACAAATGGCTTTAGATTGACAAAAGATAAAGGATATAGAAAGCGACGAGGTGGCACGAGTGAGGGTGAGAGGCATGAGATCTTGGGTATGGTCGGTGATGGCTAGCAGGTGCTAGTGAGTAGTGGCAGCAACAACATTGAGCTGCAGGTAACCCAGTGGCTGGATCGTGAGATAGAGGAGATGGCTATGGTGATGTCTAGGTGGAAGAAGGAAGGCAATGAGAGGGGACAACCGATGACTCTTGGTGGCAGGTGGCAACAATAGGGAAGAAGACTATGGAGGGCATCTTGACGGAGATGATGGGATGAAGGTGGTTTATGGCCATGGGGAGCTTCTAAGTGGGAGGAAGAAAGTGGTGGTGGTGATGCTGGCTTGCGGTAGTTGAGATGGGATGTGCAGCCAAACTGGTAAGGAGGAGGCCGTGGGTGGAGCAGGCGACGATGGGATGGTGGACGGGTCTCCGACCGGAGGTTCGATAGTGGTGAAATGGCACAAATCTGTGTCTTGGATCGAAGGAAGAAAAATCGAGGAGACCAACACTTGAATTTGGCTCGAACGATGGTGGACCAGCTTCTTTGACATTCCTTCTAGCCATGGCAGTGATGGATCAGGTGAAAGGGGAAGAAGATGGAAGATGGCAACCTACACCCAGGTTGGAGGATGGTGAAGCAGGCATGGCATGGTGGTGATGGCAGACACAAGTGATGGCTAGCATGGATCTTGAATGGTGGTCGGGGTTGATCGGTGATGCCTCTTGGATCAACAATAGGGGATGGAAACTGGCAGCAATCATGAGCCTAGCATGTGGCAGACATGGTGGAGAAGATGGCACTATTGTTGGTTTTGAAGATGGAGCAGGGGATGGGATTCTTGAGCCGGTGAGGGGGAAGGGCTGGTGATGGATTGGGCAGAGATGATGGTCGGAGATGGGAGAGTGGCTGGGGAAGAACATGGGTCGATGGTGGTGCTCGGTGAGTCACATGAAGATTAGTGGGATTTTGGTTGAGAGAACCGATGATTGGCAGTTCCGGTAGCTTCTCCAGGTGGAGGAGGTGGCTCTGGTGATGATGAGATGGCAGTTCCGGTGATTTTGGCTCAAAATAGGCTTTGTGGTCCACGGTTCTGAGCTATGGACTGCTGGCCATGGCTACTGGTGGTCTGCTGGCCATTCTGTAGATTAGGCAGCAGGTCCATGGTGGATCGATTGCCTCAAAATCTATGCAAATCCTTGTAATTTCTTTGAAATTTGATTCTAAGCTTGTTTTAAGTTTGATTTGACTGCCATTTGCATTATTGGACTTCTAAAATCGAGCTCTTCATATTGATGGAGTTCTTTCCTACAAAATACTATATAAAAATATCAATTTTAATTAAATAAAGTTAAATTAATTATTAACTTAATATGTATTTAATATAGTTATCAATCACATTCAATGAAATGTCCTACATTCCACCTGCATGCTATATCAGTGTCTCCACACTCTTTGGTTAAGAAGATAACCAATCCATATAGCATACAACAGCCTACACTCAATACACCATCTTCCTATAACAATATATTATGTGGTCGCGAACAAGTTTTAAAAATCAAATGATAAATCCTTTCTTTATCACAAAAGACTATAGTTCTAAGGACTTCATTATACAAGAGCTCATTACAAGAAGATGCAATGTAATAAACTACTAATAAATAACTTTTATTTATAATAACTCATATATAAAATCAACTACTTATAAGTTAGATGATTAGCATTAGGATACATTTTCTAAGATCGTGATCCTAGGGAGATGATTCATACTTAGATTGAGATAGGATATAATCAAAACCAATTAATCACAAGCCTTTGCATGAATGAATACCAAGATCTGTTAATAAGAAAAATGGATTTCTAATCCTTGAGATGTGGTTTAATTATCTTTTAAAATAGTTTATTTTACATGATGAGTTTCTAGAAATACATAATTAAACTATTTCAACCTTCTTTCTTTATCTTCTTTGTGAAATAATTATCCTTGATCCTTGAAGATATGATCCCTACTCATCCTAGCTATGTAGTAGTTAGGTTTTTAATTTTGATTGCCCTATGATAAGTTATCAAAATTTGACACTACTGTCGAGGATCTAGGTATGATTATTTTTCAAAAAAAAAATAAAAAATAAAAAATTTTGTTTTTACTTTTTTGCTACTTTCTTTAATTTTATTGCCTTCATTAATTGTTAGTACTTTAATTTAATTTTCTTATTTTTTGGATTGCTTTTTATTCTTGTTAACATAAAGAGAAAAAGAAAAATATAAATACTTGCTTTTCCTTTTATTTACAAGTTGACAACTAACCTAATTAAGTTTTCCTTTTAATTTAACTACCTTAAATAATCCTAAAAAAACCCCTTTCCATAATATTTAATTAATTTAAAGAAACAAATAAAAAATCTAAAAACTTTATAACTTAGTTAGATATCCTATTTTATTTGCATTGCCACTTCATAAAATACTTTAAGGGCACTAACCTATTAAAAGGATAAGGTGGAGATTTTATCACCCATTCTTGGCCTAAAAACTATCATCTTGCATATTGCATTAACCTAGATTTTTAATCTAAAATGAATTAAACATTGGTCCTAGGATATTCAAGCTCATTAGGTCAAGACACCTAAAAGAGTTAGACCAGGTCCGGATTGGCTTATTGATTGGTATCTAGGAAAGGGGTTCAAGGATGATGTAGCTCTAAAAGAAGGTGGTTCTTTAATTAGTTCTATTGACAAATATAGCCAATTTATTTGGTATCTAAGGAAAGCAATGGGGGGATCCCCATCGACCTTATCCTTACCTGGCTAGTTAACTAGTTAGTTTCTGACTTGGAGGGCTCTAAAGTGGCCTTGAAAGTTAGGAGCTATTTAGATATAGGTTAACCCTAGAATAGAGAGTCCATTGTGTGCTAACTTATTTGTAATTAACTTTAAATCTTAAATAATCATTCTTTATTATCTCTATATTTAGGATCTCTAGGTTTCTCATCTTTAAAATTCTCTTCTTATCTATCGCTCCTTTCTTTTCTTTTCTTCTCTATAATAAATAAAAATAATCAAAAAAACTCTTGCTAAAACAAAATGATAATTGGTCAAATACAATCTAAGCACTACAAGATCATAAGGTTACTAAGAAAGAAATGGAATCTAATGATCGACCTAAAAAACTAAGGAACTATTGGTACTCTGTTTCCCAGCCAAGCAACCCAAGAGGTGGGTGCATTGGATTTTTAAAACTTGTTACAAGTATGTGCTAATTCAAAAACAATGAAAGTGCTAGTGTGATTTCAAGTGTATGTGTGCTTGATAATAAAATGCAGCAAAAATAATGAATTAAATGCAAGAAGAGTAAAAGCAATCATAAACACACAATATTTTATAGTGGTTCGGTGCACTCCAAAGCACCTATGTCCACTCTCCAAGGTCCACTTGGATATTTCACTATAATCTTTCCTTGATTTTAGTTGATTAGTTTTCTTGGGCTCACTAATCAAAATCTCTTGGTTTACATAAGGCTAACCAAAAACCTAGTTGGTTTTCACAAGGCTCACCAACAACCTAGTTGGTTTTCACAAGGCTCATCAATAATCCAAGCACTAGTTTCAATCCACTTGAAACTAGGAACACCAATAAGTACAAGTACAAATAAAGATACAAAAAACTTTCTCAAAATAAAAGTAAATATCTTTTTGAAGCTCTTTGATTGTTGAGAAGCTTGTCTCCAAGTTGTTGAAGCCTTAATTGATGCTTGAGAATTGGACTTGAATGCTTCTTGAATGCTCTTGAATGCTTGAAGGCTCAACGTCACTCAAAACTATTGAATGCTCAATAGTTCTTCAATAAATTATCATTAGTTTTCAATAGATGATTCCTTCTTGTATTTGGTCCACTTTAAATATATTTCTAAGCCTTAAATGACCATTTATAACCATTGGAGAGGAGAAATTAGCTATTAGAAATAAAGAGGACTGATTCTGTGCTTAAAAAAACTAGCCATTACTATTCATCTAGACCTGCAGGTGTCGACACTTCAGGTTATGAGTCGACACATGAGTCAACACTAGGTCAAAAATATATCTGAAGCTCTCTAGAATGCACTGGTGCATCGACACTTTTTCTGGTGAGTCGACACTTTATCTACATGAGTCAACACTTGAGCAAAATCTTGAAATCAACAAGTTCTATATTATTTTTGGTCTTAGGCCTTGAGTCGACACTTGATCTTCATGAGTCAACACTTCATGTATGCCAGCTGAAACTTCTTCTGCATATCAGCTCAAGCTTCTGTTAGTCAACATCTTGAGTCGACACTTCACTTTTATGAGTAGTCGATACTTGGCTGAAACATTATTGAAACTTGTCCAACTTCAAAATTTGAGTCCTTCAACATGATTCTTATGTGCCCAAGTCCATATATCTTAAAATTCTATTAATTTAGATGACTTCTTCAACTATTGACAAGCAAATTGATCTTTCAACAAACTTTAACTTTAACTAGTATCTTGTTCTGATAAACATACTTTTAACACACAATTAGTACTCAAATATACTTAAATATTTTATAATTTATCAAAATCAAGATAGGAGTCAACAATCTTTTCCTTTTAATGATGACAAAATTTTTAAGTATATACACATAGCAAGCTCAAAAGATTTGCAATAAATATAGAGTAATTGACTATAAGTATCAGAGCTATTGATAATAATACCAAATCTAAGTTGTAATGTTTATCTGGAGCAAAAAGCTCATTTACAATGTATCAGAGCTATATGTATATATAAGAAAGAATTTAATTCATATAATTTCAATATATCAGAGCTATAATTGAAATGACTCATAGCTGTATCTTATATAAGATATTCAAAAGGTGTTTCAGAGCTTAAAATATATTTGAAGGATAAACATTTGAGCAGAAATAGGTTGAACATGAAATGTATCAAAGCAAGATCTTTAGGAGTATCAGAGTATAAAAATAAAAATAAGGATAAAAGAATCAAAGCATAAGAAACTAAAACTCCCCCTTATATATGATCTGAAAAAAAAATTTCAAAAATTTAAAAATTTAACCATGCTTTCCTTTTAATTGTTACCATTTATTCTCCCCCTTTGTTTAGCAATTAGATATCACAAAACATTAAACATTGTGCCATTTGCTTTTTCTTATTAATATTACCATGTTATTTCTTATGTATTTTTCCATTAACATTTTTCAAAAAATTTCTTCTCCCCCTTTTCTTATTAACATTACCATTATTTTGCTTCTCCCCAAATTATTTCTTATCCCCCATTATATTTCTTCTCCTTCTTTTTGTCATCAAAAAAGAAGGTGAAAAAGAAGTAAAAGGAAAGAGAAAAAAAGAGCAGTAAGGAACAAGAATATGACACAATTCCAGACATTGATTCATAAGATTCAGTTTTATACAATTTCAAACATTTGATACATGATACAAAGATTGATATAAATAATATATAACTAATACACTGATACACTAAGACACTAATGTACAGATACACTGATCAACCCTATGGTGTGTTGTCCTCATCAAAGGAAGATCCAATTTCTAAGATGATTAGTCCTGTAATCCTAGAGGGATGCGATTATGGCCACATCGATCGAAGATCGGCAAGTCTGGTCCAAACAGCTCTGGGAATGTCACCACATCCTTGGCTTCGGCTCTGGCTCGTGCTCTCCCTCTAGCTCTTGTCGAAGAAGAAGTAGGGTCAGAGTGGAGTCAAGAGATGGGACAAGGTCAGGATCAGTATCAGGAAAAGATGGAGTACTATCAAAATAGGGACCAGGGGACAGAATATGAAAACCAGGAGTATAAAATCCTAATCCTCTGGTCAAAGAAAAAGTATGTAAGGTAGAGGAAGGAATCACTGGTGTAGGAAGGTCAGCTAGAGTATCTGGTGGATCAGAGTAAAGTATAGCGATAGAGATATCAAGATCATGATCAGAAAGATCTGGTAAAATGGGGGTGCTAAGGAGAATCGGAGTCTGATGAACTGGACTCGATGGGGTAGGAGTAGCCTCTAAGGTCCTTTCAGCATCCTGGTCATTTGCAACATCTGGCTTAGGGTCTGCCATGAAGTCAGCAACATCAAAATTTGTAGAAGAGTCTCCCTGTCTGTTGCCTATCTCGGTGTCTGCAGGTGGAGCTAGTGGTGCTGGAGGAGGGGAAGGTGGCCTGATAGATGATAATCTATGTAGGGCAGCTAGAACAGTAGAAAAGCTCTCCCTCATCTCATGAAAACCTGCTCTCATCTCCACGTGCATCAGATGCACTCGCTGTCTAATGATCAACATGTCCATCTCCAGTCAAGTGATCTGATCCCCAGTACTATCTATAAGAGGTGGCACCTCTACATGTGCTAAAATGGAAGGCTCAGGCTGTCTCAGGTATATCCCTATGTAGCTCAGATGGCCTGGCCTCATCTCAACATGTTTTCTCCTCAGCTGCATCCTCCTCATCGTCTGGGTCAGTGTCAAATGTCTGTCCTGATATCTTGTGCCTCCACTAACCTCTGTGTCTGTGATAGCCCATCATGTGTAGTGATCTCTCGTCGAAAATATATTTGTATGAAGCAGCTATATGTAAGGCTCTCTATCTGGGTCTACTCCATAAGCTCTAAAAAATATAGTGAGACCCATCCCATACGGCAGACACAGTTTCCTACTGGTAGCTACCTCCGTCATCTGATGGATCATGAGCACTAGTAGGCAGACATGAGTCCTTCATATCAGGGATACCATCATAAGCAACTCCCTCTCAGTGATAAAGTCAAAATGCCCAGTCTTCGGTAGAAGAATCCAAGCAACTATATGGTACATAAGCCTCATCTCTAGAAAAAGTCATAAAGCCACAATGGTGGCTCCCTCTCCAATGTTGTCTCTCTTAAATATGCATCTGTATCCATTGATCTTATCAACCAGGGAGTCTGCTACAGTACCTCTCATTGGAATCTCCCATGCTCTGCTCAGTATCTCAACCGAAAGTGGAATGGTAACCCCTCTAACCTCTACCATCCAACCATCAGCTCCTCTGGCCAGGGTACCATAAAACTCTCTCATCAAAGTTGGATTGTATCTCTCCCCGAGTGAACAAAACTGCACCAGACCCCTCTCTTAGCCAATCACCAATCCAAAAATGCTGCTGGTCTACAAACTCAAAATCAACCCTCCATCCTCTGACAATGGCCTTGGAGGCCATCCGGTCTGCTCCAGGGATAGGAGGTCAGACTAGAATCTCCTACTAAGATGCTCTCTCTATGGGCTGATCCTTATGCCTGGCTTTCGTGCACTACTCCGCATCCTAAGTGGAAGGTCGAGGCCTCCTAACTAACTATTTCCTAGGTCCCATTCCAACAAAAAGGGAATACAAGCAATGGAAGGTGAAATGGGTAAAAGATCCACGGTAAAACTATGAAGAATGGTGAAAACGAGGGAAAGAATAGGCTCAAACTAAAAACCAGAAGGTTAGATAAGTGAATGGAATCAAACGGAGGTTAGGGAATAGTAGGGGGAAGAGTCGGCTCAAGAAAGTTAGGAGGAAATGGAAAGAAATTGATCCGATTTTCTTATTTGCTCATGATTTCCTGCCGGTCAAGTATCGACTCACGAGCTTAATCCAAGTGTCGACACTTCGAGATGTCAACACTTCGAGAAAAAATCAAGAAAATAGGAAAAAAATCATAGAATCAAGGTAATGATTTTAATAGCCAATAAATAATTGAATATGATTTTCAAAGTCATTAGATCAAAAAAATTATAAAGAAAATTTGAAAGGTCATGAAGAGTGATTGAAATCTAATCAAAGGATTAATGACCTCTAATTCTTTTAATCATACTACACCTATCTTCATTGAGTGGCTTGGTTAGTATATCAGCTAATTGCATATCAGTACAAATAAGTTCAAGCATAACATCATTGTTTTGAATATGATCTTTAATAAAATGATGTCTATTTTATATGCTTAATTCTTGAATGTTGAATGAAATTTGTTAATTAATTGCACTTATATATCATTCGTATAGGTGTCTTAGTTAGTTGATGCCAAAGTCCTCGAGTTGTTGTTTAATCCATAAATATGAGTACAACAATTTCCAGCCATAAATATTCAGCTTCAGTTATAATAGTGCAACTGAATGATGCCTCTATAAAATTTTTGATCACTTTATTACCAGATTCATCCTGTCAGTTTACATGAAGGGCTCATAGGTGTACCAATAGGTTTCGTCTTCTCCATCTCAAACTTTTTTAGAATCTCCTTTGTGTATTAGCTTGGTTGATGAAGATCCCTTGACTTGTTGTTTGATCTGGAGTCCGAGGAAGTAGCTCAATTCTCCCATCACGCTTATCTCGAACTCTTCCTTCATAAGCTTAGTAAATTCTTGACAAAGAGATTCATTAGTGCACCAAGATAATATCATCGACATAGATTTGTACTACTAAGATATCATTAGCCTTTTTCTTTAAAAATAAGGTTGAATCTACATGGTCGCTAGTAAATCCATTATCAATTAGAAATTTACTTAGTCTTTCATATCATGCTCAGGAAGCCTATTTTAAACCATAAAGTACTTTGTGTAATTTGAAAACATAGTCAGGATGACATGATTTTCAAACTAGGTGATTGTTCTATAAAAGCTTCTTCAGCAATATAACCATTCAAAAATATACTTTTAACATCCATTTAAAATAATTCGAAATCCATAAAACATGCAAAAGCAAGAAGTAATCTAATAGCTTCAAGTCTAGCTACTAGAGTAAAGGTTTCATCAAAATCATTCCTTCTTCTTGATTATAACCTTAGCTACCAGTCTAGTCTTGTTTCTAGTTACTATACCATTTTATCTAATTTATCCTAATACCTATTTAGTACCAATTATGGAAGTATTAGATGGTCTTTCTATTAATGTCCAAGCTTTATTTCTTTCAAATTGATTTAATTTCTCTTGCATAGCAATCATCCAATTTGGATCTTTTTCAACTTCTTCAATACATTTAGTTCTATTTATGAAACAAAGCAATATAATCACATTCATTTATAAGAGAGATCTAGTTCTTATCCCTTTTAATAGATCACCTAGGATTAATTCCTTAGGATGTCTATGAGCATACCTTCATTCTTTGGATAGACCTTTGTCCTTTGATGAAAATTTGTGACCTTTTTCTTCATTCCCTTTTTTTGAACTTCTTCAACTTTCTTTGGAAGGAGAATTATCCAAAGTCAACTTCTTAAGGTTTTCTTTCTTTCCAAGCTCATATGGTGTTTTCTTTAAATTAGTCAGATCAAAACATGGTTTAAAATATAGCAAGCAATATTGACAGCTTCAATCCAAAAATATCTAGAAGATCATTTTTGCAAAGCATTGTGCGTGTTGTTTCCTCTAAAGTCCTATTTTTTCTTTCTACCATCCCATTTTGTTGAGGTGTCCTAGGTGTAGAAAAGTTGTGTTCAATTCCTTTTTCATTGCAAAAATTTTTAAAATATTGGTTTTCAAATTCAGTACCATGATCACTTCAAATACAAACTATAGAAGTACCTCTTCATTTGAAACCTTCTATAAAATTTGTGAAAGTCGAGAAAGATTCATTTTTATGTGCTAAAAACAAAATCCAAGTAAATCGAGAGAAATCATCAACTATCACTAATCCATATCTCATAACTCCTAGGCTAGTAGTCTTAGTTGGTCCAAAGAGATCTATATGGAGTAGTTCAAGTGGCCTAGAGTTGAAATGATTCCTTTAGTTTTAAAAGAGATTCTTGTTTATTTTTCAAATTGACAAGCATCATAAATATTATCTTTTTTAAATCTAAGTTTTGGTAAATCTTTAACTAAATTCTTTTTACACAACTTGCCATAACCAATTAGTCTCATAATTATGACATTTATTGTAACTAGGCATTCACCATCTTGTATAGGTAAATGTTGCTCAGGTGGCTTACCCAAGAGGGGGGTGAATTGGGTAATTAAAATTTTTGCAAGTATGTGCTCCTTTTCAAAGTTCTAGTATGGAATGTGCTATGAGTTAGTAACTAAGCAGAAGCAAGTAAGAATACAAGAAACACAATCACAAACATAACATAATTTATAGTGGTTCAGAGCAACCTAGCTCCTATGTCCACTACCAAGATACCACTTAGGATTTCCACTATATTCATCCTCGAATATAGCTGGATTGTTTTCATGGGCTCAAAATCCAAAACCCAAACTTGGTTTTATCTCGGGCTTACCAAAATCCAATACAATGTTAGTTTTATCCGGGCACACTAATAACCAACTCTTGATTTTCAAAGGCTCATCAAAAACCTTTACAAACCCAAGTCACAGCTCCTGCTGTACTTGCAATAATTTAAACAAAGAGTAGAAAACTCAAAGCAACTCTATGACAAACTGAAGTTGCTGGATGATTGCAGTTATAGCACTTGAGAAGCCCTTTTGATTGCACTTTGAATGCTCGTCAAGGCTTCAAGCTTCTTCAATAAATCTCTCAAGAATTCGTATGAAAGTTAGGTGTGCTCTTGAATGCTCTCTTGAGTATTCTTTCAAAAGCTCATTAATTTTTCATTCACTACTCATCTATTTCTCATGTATGCTTTCAAAAGTAATTCAAATCCCTTAAATATATCTCCTCAACTGATTTTAGGAGGTTATAGCCATTATAGATCATTCAGATTCAAAATATGACCGTTGGAGACCATTTTGGATTCAAAAAGAAAGTTCTAGAACTAGCCGTTCTCACTTGGAATAGTCAGTCGAGTCAACTCAGATGGGTTGAGTCGGCTCGGTTTCTCAGGTAGGTCAAAACTTCACTCTGGTTGAGTCGCCTCTTCTGCTTCGAATCGACTCGCTTAGCTGGTTCTTCAGAACTAAGATTTTCTGTACTCTAGAGGTGTCAGCTCTTCTGATTGGAGTCATCTCACCCGTCTGTCTAAGAAACTTTCACTCTGGTCAAGTCGGCTCAGTTCTCTCGAGTCAGCTTGAATTCTTAGAACTTCAGAAATCACACTCTACCAAAGTCCACTCTTCAGTCTTGAGTCGGCTTGGATGTCTACGTGCCAGAATACTACATGTTGTGCCAGACTTCAAGTTGGCTCTTCTGCAATGAGTCAACTCTTGTACTTGTCTTCAACCTTCCAAACTTCTTAGAATTCTTCCAAAGGCATTCAATTAAGTCCAGAAGCTCTCCAACTCCATCAAATTTAATTATAAGAGATTTACACTTGTAAAATACATGGAAATAGCCTATTTTCATAAATATATAGTTGATTTTTCTTTGGGCTATTCATTACAAAATATAGTTTTACAAAAAAACTTGTCATACACTAAGATTGTAGGAAGAGTGATCTTTCATTTAAAATATCCTACAAAAACTTAGAAAATACTTGGAAAGAGTTAGTAATTAAATGCATACTCCAATGTTTGGTTATCATTAAAATCATTCCAGGGGTCAATAATCTCTCCCTTTTGATGATGACAAAACATTGGGCATGGAAAAACTTTATAGTTATAAGTATATAAACATTTAAACAAGTCAAGCTAACTTGTGTATGACTTTAAATAGATATATATCAGTATGTATGGGCATGGAAAAACTTTATAGTTATAAGTATATAAACATTTAAACAAGTCAAGCTAACTTGTGTATGACTTTAAATAGATATATCCGTAGTCATCGAAGAGTTCAAAGCTTATCAACAGAGTATCAACGCTTTTGAAATATATCTAATATGTATCAGAGTTAATATATATCAAAAAGCTATTTTTGCCTAATATGAGTTAAGTCAATAATGTATCAAGGCAAGTTGAATATCAAATGATCAGAGTTTGTAATTGTATCAGAGTTTAAAGTAGCAAAAGGTATTAAATTTAGCAAGACTCTATCAGAGCTACTATTAAAATTAGCAAGAATGTATCAGAGATACTATCAGCGCTATTAAAGTAACAGAAATGTATCATATCGCCGAGTTAGCAGAATTATCAGAGCTTATTTGAAGCTAGAAATGAATCAGAGCAAGTTATATCAGCAAAATTTAGTAAATTGAGAGTAACAGAAATAACTTCACCTATTTCATGCACAACCATGCACATTTTCAATAGATTGGCTTAAAGATTTTGCAAATTTTTCACATACATTACGTGGTATTTTTCCATTCATTTTCCATGCACACATACAATTACTCCCCCTTTTTGTCATTAATCAAAAAGGGTTCAAAAGGAAATTACATTCTCTTTTTAAGTAGCATAAGAAGATCAATAATATTTTTGAATAATTTCACTTTCTCATAGAATTTTTATAATTGCTATTCTTCATTAAAATTCTCCCCCTATTAGTGTAATTAAAGAGATCAAACAAGATCTAACAACATTTCATTACACATTTCTTTGCAAAAAAGATATTTCATTACTATAAAGGAAGTACGATATTTTGCAAAAAAGACATTTCACCGCACAAAATACAAGATACATCAAAGTGTTCTTCTTACAAGATACATCAAAGGAAACACCAATAGATCACCAACTAGTCTTCTTCCTCACTAGAGGAAGAGCCATTTCTAAAATAGTGGAGGAGGTTAGTCTTTACAGGTTTGAATCTAAGATCTCTATTTCTAGTCCTAGTTGGGGCTTTAAAGCGTTAGATTTTAGCCTAGGCCTAGATTTGGGTTTGGCACTAAATGGGTAGGCTCTACTTTAACATCAGTAGGTAGAATAGGGGGCTATGAAGCAAGAATAGGATCCAACAGTCCTGTTGCAAAAGGAGGTGGTGACTGAACATGTGGATTTCTAGATGCTATAGCTCTAGAAGCCTCGATGGTAGAAGAAAATCTCGATAAGAATACCCAGATAGTTCGAAGCTCGGTAGAGATGGCCTGAAGTCCCTTTTGTAGACACTGAAGCTCTGCTATATGCTGGGGCTAAGAGAATCTGCTGCTCCTCTCAGTCAACCAAAATCCATGCACAGGTCTCTAATATCAGACTGAATGTCATCCTATGTCTGCAATCTACTCTCAACTGCCTCAACTCTAGAAGACAACTGACTCAGCTCAGTCTTGATTTCCTGAAGTCCAATATCAATTGTTTGACGAAGCTCACCAAACATCGAAGAGAAAGTGCTCGTTAGGGACTCTGAAAGCTATCTCAGCTGCTGTGCTATAAAGGCCTGTGAAGCAGTCAGAACTAAAGGTGCTGATGGTGCTGAAGGAGCCACTAAAGGTCTTGGTGGAGTCCTAGGACTAGCAGGCTGTCTTTCTATAGGTCTATGCTCCTCAATATCAGCCTCTGCAACATGAACATCATCATCATCAACTTTGTCAATGGCAGTCTCAGTATCAGCCATGGGGTGCTCTGCTTGATCATCATCATCATCATCATCTAAAGAAGGGTGTACCACCCTCTGTCCTGATATCCTCTTTGACCAGACTCCTTCAACTAGATGATAACCTATCCACTGAAGGGACTTCGTCGAGTAGGTATCGGTATGATACAGTGGTCTACCATCCTCTCCAGTGAGGTCAATCCCAAAATCCTGAAATAATCAAGTAAAAACCATGCAGTAGGGAAGGCAAGTTTTCACCCTCCTTGCTGCTTCCCTCATCTATACCAGCATAATATATGGGAGATTGAGGGCCTCCCCCTCAATCAAGCATCTCATAAAGGCCAGATCTCTCTCGCTCACCCAATCAAATCGACTTATCCTCGGCAAGAAAATCTTGCTAATTATGTTGTGCAACAATCTCATTTCCAGCGACAACATATTAGCCTGTACATTCCCCACATCATCTACATCTCTTCTCTCAAGAATAAGTCTAAGGGTTTTCTTCTGTCTTTCAACACTAAGTGATTCGGTCCTTCATTTGGCATGTGCAGAACATTGCTTAGCCTTTCCTCATCCACAACTAACTAACACCCTTGATAGTTGATTCAATGTGATACTCACCCAGGGTAAGGTTCTTATAAATTGTTCTTACTAAATTGGGATAAGTCAGAGCATCTAAAGAACAAAAGTCAGTCCACCCTTGAGCCTCTATCCATTCTCTAATTCTTAACCCTAGTTCTTCCAAAAATAAGAAAACTATTCTTCTTCCACTTGTAACTGGGCGGTTAGCCCTTGAAATTACCTGTCTCGGCGGAGAAGGTGACTCATTCCTTTCTTCCTCTTATTCTTGAACAGGGGTTGACTCTTCTTCTTTGCGTTTCGACCTTCTTTTCCTCTATGCACTAGATTCCACATGCCTTGCTCTCTTCCGTACTACCATCCTTGGAGCCATAACTGGAAATCAAAGGTAGGAGAGGTTGAAATTCAAGCAAGGTGGGGTAAAGAGAGTGGCCCCTTAGGCTTTGGAGGAGATAAAAGCCCTAGGTTTAGTCCTATGGGTTATATAAAAATGCCTAGCCCGACATCCAAGTCGGCTCGACTAGAAGCATGATTGCTCAAGTCAGCCGAGCAGAAATATACAAAAAGGTTTTAAAACACTCTAAAAAAGTTTTTAATGATAGAAGGACACTATGTAAGGTGGTCATTATCCTTAAATTAATGTAGGAGGTCTTCTAGATAATTTTTTCTTAATTTAGAAATAAATAGGTCAAAAATTTTAAAACGGGTCACATAACCCTAATTCTCCTCTAATCATTTCAAATCTTTCTTCATTAAGTGGCCTAATGAAGTGGTGTCTAATTTCCATTGCTTTATTCTAGACTACTGAATTGGATTTTTTGTAAGATTAATAGCACTTGTGTCATCACATTTGATATGAATTCTTGCTTGAATAACACCATAATCTTCTAGTTGTTGCTTAATCCATAACACTTGTGTACAACAACTCCCAGCAGCTACATATTCTATCTCAATAGTGGATAGTACTACAGAGTTTTGTTTCTTACAGTGCCATGAAATTAAGTTCAACCCTAGAAACTACTAGGTACCATTAGTGCTTTTTATATCAATTTTACATCCACCATAATCAGCATCAGAAAAACTAATTAAATCTAATGAAGATTGCTTAGAATACCATAGACCAAGATTACTTGTTCCTTTAAGATATTTTATAATTCTTTTGATAGTAATTATATGTGATTCTTTAGGATTTGATTGAAATCTAGTACATATACATACACTAAACAAGATATCGAGCCTACTTGTAGTTAAATACAACAATAATCTAATCATACCTCGATAAAGCTTTTGATCAATGTTATCGCCATCTTCATCTTTATCTAATCTACAGGAGGGGCTCATGGGTGTGCTCATTTCTTTGGATGACTCCATACCAAACTTCTTAATGATCTCCTTGATGTACTTTGCTTGGTTGATAAAAACTCCTTCCTTTGTTTGCTTAATTTGAAGTCCAAGGAAGTACGTTAGTTCATCCATCAAGCTTATTTCAAATTAACCCTGCATCAACTCAGCAAATTCTCTACAAAGATCCTCATTAGTTGCACCAAAAATAATGTCATCTATAAAAATCTGTACAACTAACATATCATTCTCTTTCTTTTTAATAAATAAAGTTGTATCTACATTGCCTCTAATAAAGTTATTTTCAAGTAAAAACTTGCTTAATCTATCATATCATGCTCTAGGTGCATGTCTTAAACCATACAACGCTTTAATAAGTTTAAAAACATGATTTGGAAAAGCATGATTTTTAAAACTTGGTGGTTGTTTTATAAAAACTTCTTCAAAAATAAATCCATTCAAAAATATACTTTTTATACCCATTTAAAATAATTTGAAATTCATGTAGCAAGCAAATACAAGTAATAATCTAATGGCTTCTAATCTTGCACGGATGCATAGGTTTAATCAAAATATATTCTTTCTTCTTGATTATAATCTTTAGCCACTAATCTTGCTTTATTTTTAATTACTTTTTCTTGTTCATCTAACTTATTCCTATAAACCCATTTAGTTGCTATTACAGGATGGTCTGAGGGTCTATTTAGTAAGGTCCATACATTATTTCTTTCAAACTGGTTAAGTTCTTCATGCATGGCCATCATCAAATTAGGATCATTTTCAGCTTCTTATATGCTATGAGGCTCTACTTGTGAAACAAATGCTAGATAATCATGTGCTTCTCTAAGTGATGACCTAGTCCTAACACCTTGTGAGGGATCACCTATAATTAAATCTCTAGGGTGTGAAGTTACATACTTCCATTCTCTTGGTAGATCACCATGATCTCTACTTACCATTTCTTTTCTTTCTTAAGTTGGTTTATCCTTCAAGCTCATATCTTCCATTGCTTGATCAAGTGTACCTGCATCATTATCTATACACTCTTCTTTTCTAAAAGGTGAGGGGTTAGATTCATCAAAAATAACATGAACAGATTCTTCTACTATTAATGTTCTTTTATTAAACACTCTATAAGCTTTGCTATTGATTGAATAACCCAGAAATATAGCTTTATCAAATTTTGCATCAAACTTTCCTAGGTTATCCTTTCCATTGTTTAATACAAAGAATTTCAACCAAATACATGAAAATAATGAATGCTTGGTATTCTATCATTCCAAAGTTCATAGGAGGTTTTCTTTAAAATTGGTCTTATCAAAACATGATTCAAAATGTAATAAGCAGTGTTCACCACTTCTGTCCAAAAATACCTTGGGAGATTACCTTCACATAACATTGTTCGGGCCATCTCTTCCAAAGTCCTATTCTTCCTCTCTATAACACCATTTTGCTGTGGTGTTCTAAGAGCAGAGAAGTTGTGTTCAATGCCGTGCTCAGTATAATAATCATCAAAATATCAATTTTCAAATTCTGTGCAATGATCACTCTTAATTAAAATAATTGAAAGATTTTTCTAGTTTGAAACTTTCTTGTGAAATTTTTGGAAAACTTTAAAAGCTTCATCCTTGTGTGCAATGAATAAAATCCAAGTAAATCTCAAAAATTCATCTACTATCACAAGTCCGTATTTCATACCACCTAGGCTTGTAGTCCTAATTGGTCCAAATAAGTCCATATATAGTAGCTCAAGTAGTCTAGAAGTAAAAACCAAGTTTTTTGCTTTAAAACTCTCCCTAGTTTGTTTACCCAATTGACATGCATCACAAACATGTTCAAAATCAATTTTGAATTTTGGTAAACCTCTAACTAGATCTTTAGAAATCAATTTAGCAATTGTATGCATACTAGCATGACCTAATCTCTTATGCCAAAGTAAGTTAGACTCCTTGGTTTTAGCAGTCATTGCTACAAGACTTGTACTACTAGACATGGCTAGATCATTCAAATCTACCACATATATATTTTCAAGTCTATGTCCAATGAGCTTAGTACTAGAGTCAAGTGAGTTAGTTACAATGCACATTGAAGACTCAAAGACAACCTTGAAGCCTCTATCACATAATTGACTAATACTTAATAAATTGTACTTCAATTTGTCAACTAGCAATACATTTTCAATGAATGTAGAAGGGGTTATTCTGATCTTACCGATACCAATTATCTTCCCCTTACCATTGACCATTCCTCCACCCATGTCTAAGGTGATGAATGTCTTGAATAGCCACTATCCATATACCCTTTGTATTCTGAGCTGCAAGACATTCTTGCAAGACAATCATGGAGTTCTTTTAGGTATCCAAGCTTTCTTGGATCGTTGAAGGTTAGTAGGATTGATTTCTTTGGGAACCCAAATCTTTCTAATTTTACTTCTATTCTTCTTTTTCATATTATATTGAAATGACTTATGACCAACCTCATTGCAAGAATAATAAATAATTCTAGATTTTTGAAAAGGTAAAAATGTAGAAGCTCTATATGTAGACGTAGAAACATTTGATGCAAAAGACTTTTAATTTGAAAACTTAGGTGCATAAGTTTTTGAAGGTATAAATTTAGTAGCTGAAATTCCATTTGTTTACAAGGGATTATAACCAATTCTAGCCTTGCTACTTGAATCTCTTTGATCTTTTAAAATTAACTCAAGCTTGTTTGAACTCAAAGTTAGCTTTTCAACCAATGGCTTGAGATTTTCAACTTCTTTTTGCAAGCTAACATTTTCTTCATATAAAGCTTTGTTTTTCTTAAGAAAATCATTCTTTTTAGTTTTCAAAGCAGCATATTTTTCAAAAAAGCCACTCAATTCTTTTTGCAAAATTTTATTCTTTTCTAAAATTTCTTCCTTTTCTTTCATTAAAATATCATTGCTATTTTTCAAAGATTTTATTTTCAAGCCGGCCTTTTAGTACTCAATTAATAATTCATGAAATGCAGTATTTAATTCCTTGAATGTAAATTCATCATGAGCTTCAGGGAACATTACCTCATCTTCAAGATCCATTAGACATATGTTCACTATTTTTGTGGTATCTTCTTCTTCATTTGAAGTTGACTCCTTGCTATCGCTCCAAGTTGCAACCTTGCTTTCTTCTTTTTCTTAAAAGTTTTCTTCAAATTTGGACAATCTGTTCTGAAGTGCCCAGGTTTCTTGCATTCGTAGCAAATGGACTGTTGCTCTTTATCTTTATCTTTTCCTTTTCCTTGTCCTTGCTGTATTCACCTTTCCTATGAAACTTTCTTCAATGTCTTCCCTTTTTCTTGTCCATAAATTTTTGAATCTCCTCACTACAAGTGCAATATCATCGTCTTCTAGTTCATCTTCAGAGGAGGGGCTTTCTTCATCAATTTCTTCTTCTTGTTTCTTCAACTCTGCAGCAGCTTTGAAGATAATTGACTTCTTTTTCTTAATGTCATCTTCATTTCTATGCTGCATAGTGAGCTCATGTGTGATCAAGGATCCCAATAGTTCATCTAGTGGTAATGTGTTAAGGTCCTTGGCCTCTTGAATTGTAGTCACTTTCGGGTCCCATTTGTTTGGAAGTGATCTTAAAATCTTTTGCATGAGATCTGCATTAGAATAAGTCCTGCCAAGACTCTTCAAACCATTAATAATATCTATAAAACAAGAGAACATGGCATATATAGTCTCATTCGGTTCCATCTTAAACAGTTCATAGTTATGTACAAGAAGATTAATTTTAGATGTTTTCATTTGGAAAGTTCCTTCATGGGTTACCTTAAGTATATCCCAAATTTCTTTCGCTAATGTGCAAGTAGAAATTCGATTAAACTTATTTGCATTTATAGCACAATATAACAAGTTCATGGCTTTGGCATTCAGCTCACCCATTTTCATGTCATATTCATCCCATTCCTCTTCAGGTTTTGGGACATCCATGCCATCAACTTTTTTTATGGGTATGTGAGGTCCCTTAAGAATGACCTTCCATAATTAAAAGTCTACAGCTTGAATATATATTTTCATTTAGGCTTTCCAGTAGGCATAGTTAGTGCCTGTGAACAATGGAGGTCTATTTATGGATTGGCCTTCGACCAAAGAGGTACTCATAGGGTTTGCCATATAATCTTTACTCTAAGTAAATTCAGAGACACTACACTGATACCAGTTATTGCCCATGTGGCTTACCTAAAAGGGGGGGGTGAATTGGATAATTAAAATTTTTGCAAGTATGTGCTCTTTTGCAAAGTTCTTAGTATGGAATGTGCTGTGAGTTAAGTAACTAATGTAGAAGCAAGTAAGAATACAAGAAACACAATCACAAACATAGTAGAATTTATAGTGGTTCGGAGCAACCTAGCTCCTACGTCCACTACCCAAGATACCACTTAGAATTTTTACTATATTCATCCTCGAAATACAATCAGATTGCTTTCACGGGCTCACAATCCAAAATCCAAACTTGGTTTTATCCCGGACTCACCAAAAATCCAATATAATGTTAGTTTTATCCAAGCTCACTAACAACCCACTCTTGATTTTCAAAGGCTCACCAAAAATGTTTACAAATCCAAGTCACAGCTCCTACTGTACTTGGAACAATTTAAGCAAAGAGTAGAAAACTCAAAGCAACTCTATGACAAATCGAAGTTGCCGGATGGTTGTAGTTGTAGCACTTGAGAAGTGCTCTTGATTGCACTTTGAATGCTCTTCAAGGCTTCAAGCTTCTTCAATAAATCCCTCAAGAATTCAGATGAAAGTTAGGTGTTCTCTTGAATGCTCTCTTGAGTATTCTTTTAAAAGCTCATTAATTTCTCATTCACTACTCATCTATTTCTCATGTATGCTTTCAAAAGTGATTCAAATCCTTTAAATATATTCTTCTCAACTGATTTCAGAAGGTTATAGCTATTGTAGATCGTTGGGATTTGAAATATTCCCATTGGACACAGTTTTGGATTCAAAAAGAAAGTTCTAGAACTAGCTGTTACTCACCTGGAACAGTCATTCGAGTTGGCACGGTTCCTTAGGTAGGTCAAAACTTCACTCTGGTCGAGTCGGCTCTTCTGCTTCGAGTCGGCTCACCTGGCTAGTTCTTCAAAATTGAGATTTTCTGTACTCTAGAGGAGTCAGCTCGCCTATCTATCTAAGAAACTTTTACTCTAGTCAAGTCAGCTCGGTTCCCTCGAGTTGGCTTGAATTCTCATAACTTCAGAAATCACACTCTACCAAAGTCGGCTCTTCAGTCTTGAGTCAGCTCGGATGTCTACATGCCAGAATACTGCATGTTGTGCCAGACTTCGAGCTGGCTCTTCTACAATGAGTCGGCTCTTGATACTTGTCTCCAAAACCTTTACAAACTTCTCAGAAATCTTCTAAAAGCATTCAATCAAGTCCAGAAGCTCTCCAACTCCAAACTTAATTCTAAGAGATTTGCACTTGTAAAATACATGGAAATAGTCCATTTTCATAAATATATAGTTGATTTTTCTTTGGGCTATTCATTACAAAATACAGTTTTACAAAATAAACTTGTCATACACCAGGGTTATAGGAAGAGTGATCTTTCATTTAAAACATCCTACAAAAACTTAGAAAATACTTGGAAGGAGTTAGTAATTAAATACATGCTCCAATGTTTGGTTATCATCAAAATCATTCCAAGGGTCAACAGTAAATTTTCAAGATCAACAAGGTAGATGTTGCCATGCCTATTTTTAATGAGTTTCACTCCATTATCATCAAGACTAGATACCATGCAAAAAGATGATTCAAAAACTACTTTAAAATCTTTGTCACAAAACTGACTGATACTAAGTAAATTTTGCTTTAATCATTCGTCTAATAATACATTATTAATAAAAGTAGAAGGAGAGATGTAAACTTCACCGATACCAATGATTTTTTCTTTATCATTATCTTCAAAAGTTATATTCCCTTCATTCAAAGCTTCAAGAGAGGTGAATTGCTTCACATCTCTCATCATATATCTTGAGCAACCACTATCAAGATACAACAATCTTCTTCTCTCTTTGGTTACAAGACACACCTGCAAAATAGATCAAGTTTTTGTTTTAGATACCCAAGCCATCATGGATCCTTCAGGGTTAGTAGTTATGGTTTCTTTTGGAACCCAAACTTTATTATAATTATTTACTTTTCTAAGATTGCATTGATAAGCTTTATGCCCAAATTTTCTTCAACTAAAGTAAGTAACATTAGATGATGCTAGAACAAAGAAATTCTTGAAAAATCCTTGTTTCTTTTGTTGCTGGTAACCAAGTCCAGCTTTATCAAATACAACTCTTGGATTATTCAATAATAAATTCAACTTTTCGAAACTAAATGTAAACTTTTTAACAAAATGTTTCACTTTATCAAACTCATCTTTTAATTTCTTGTTTTCTATCTCAAGATCTTTATTTTTCTTTAAAAGTTCATTATTTATAACAATAACCTTGGATCTTTTTAAAACTTCTATTTCTTTTGAAAGACCATTCTTTAACTTTTTCAAAACATCAATCTTGGATTTTAGATCATTATTTTCATTAACAAGATTATTGTTTTTAGAAGAAGAGGAATCAACATGCTTTTTCAACTTGTTGTGCTCAATTTTTAATAATTTGTACTCGTGTACAAGTTCATCAAAAGCATCTCTAAGTTCTTCAAATGTAAATTCAAATTCAAGTTCAAATTATACCTCATCTTCTATTGACATAAGGTAGAGATTGGAGACTTTTAGTTATTATTCTTATGAATTGGAGTCTTCACTATCACTCTAGGTTGCCACCATTACTTTCTTCTTATATTTTTTCTTGAACTTCTTGAGGAGAGGACAATCAATCTTATAGTATCTGGGATTTTTGCACTCAAAGCATATTGGTTGGTCCTTCTTTTTTTCTTTTTCTTTGTCCTTCCCTTTATCTTTACTAGGCTATGGCTTCTTCTTGTAAGGAAACTTTTTCTTTCTTATGAATCTTCTGAATTTTCTTGCTACTAGAGATTCTTCATTTTCAATTTCACTTTCTTCTGATTCTTCACTTGAAGGCTCATTTGTTGTAGTGGATTTAAGGGCGATAGTTTTCTTCTTTCTATCTGCATCCATAGCTTTTTGTTTCAAGTTCAACTCATAAGTCATGAGTGAACCAACAAGTTGTTCCAAGAGAAGTGTCTCAACATCTTTTGCTTCTTGGATTGCCGTGACCTTCGGATCCCATGAGGCTAGCAAAGACTTAAGAATTTTATTTACAAGGTCAACATTAGACATAACTTTTCCAAGACTTCTCATACTATTTACAATATTTATAAATCTAGTATACATATCAGTAATAGATTCATTATGCTCTATTCTAAACATTTTATATGTATGAATGAGCATATTTACTTTAGCATTCTTCACTTGATGGGTACCCTCATGAGTAACCTTAAGTGTGTCCCAAATTTTCTTTATCGAAGCACATGTGGATATCCTACTAAATTCACTAGGATCTAATGCACAATAAAACAAATTCATTGCCTTGGCATTAAGCTCCGATTGCTTAATATCATTTTCATCCTAATCCTCTTCTAGTTTTGGAATGGAAACACCATTAATTATCATTGAAGAAACATGGGGACCTTTAACAATAACTTTCCAAAGATTGTAGTCTATTGAATGCATATAAATTCTCATGCGGGTTTTCCAATATGTATAATTGGTGCCATTAAAAAGTGGAGGTCTATTTGAGGCTTGACCTTCAACTACACTAGTTCCTATAAAGGCTACCATAGATCTTTAACTCAAGATGATTAAACCTATTAGCTGAGTACAAGGCTCTGATACCATTTGTTGGCTAGTAAAGCAACCCAAGAGGGAGGGGTGCATTAGGTTTTTAAAACTTGTTGCAAGTATGTGACAATTCAAAAACTATAAAGGTACTAGTGTGATTTCAAGTGTATGTGTGCTTGATAATAAAATGCAGCGAAAATAATGAAGTAAATGCAAGAAAAGTAAAAGAATTACAAATATATAATATTTTATAGTGGTTCGGTACACTCCAAAGCACCTACGTCCACTTCTCAAGGTCCATTTGGATATTTCACTATAATCTTTCCTTGATTATAGTTGATTAGTTTTCTCAGGCTCACTAATCAAAATTCCTTGGTTTTCACAAGGCTAACCATAAACCTAGTTGGTTTTCACAAGGCTCATCAACAACCTAGTTGGTTTTCACAAGGCTCACCAACAACCTAGTTGGTTTTCACAAGGCTCACCAACAATCCAAGTACTAGTTTCAATCCACTTGAAACTAGGAACAATAATAAGTACAAGTACAAATAAAGATATAAAAAGCTTTCTCAAAATAAAAACAAATATCTCTTTGAAGCTCTTTGATTGTTGAGAAGCTTGTCTCCAAGTTGTTAAAGCCTTAATCGATGTTTAAGAATTGGACTTGAATGCTTCTTGAATGCTCTTGAATGCTTGAAGACTCAACTTTACTCAAAACTATTGAATGCTCAATTAGTTCTTTAATAAATTCTCATAAGTTTTCAATAGAAGCTTCCTTCTTGTGTTTGGTCTATGTTAAATACCTTTCCAAGCCTTAAATGACCATTTATGACCATTGGAGAGGATAGTCGTTAGAAACAAAAAGGACCAATTGTATGCTTCAAAAAACTAGCTGTTATTGTTCATCTAGACCTACAGGTGTCGATACTTCAGGTCATGAGTCGATACATAAGTCGATACTTGAGTCGATAATAGATCAAAAGTATCTTCTGAAGCTCTCTGAAATGCACTGGTGCATCGATACTTCTTTTGGTGAGTCGACACTTGAGTCAACACTTTATCTACATGAGTCGATACTTGAGCAAAATCTTGAAATCAGCCAGTTCTATATCATTTTTGGTCTCAAGCCTTGAGTCGACACTTGAGTCGACACAAGAGTCGATACTTGGTCTTCATAAGTTGACACTTCATGCATGCCAGCTAAAACTTCTTCTACGTATCAGTTCAAGCTTCTATGAGTCGACACTTCACTTCCATGAGTCGATACTTGGCTAAAATATTGCTGAAACTTATCCAACTTTAAGATTTGAGTCCTTCAACATGATTCTTATGTGCCCAAGTCTATATATCTTGAAATTCCATTTATTTAGATAACTTCTTCAACTGTTTGACAAGCAAATTGATCTTTCAATATACTTTAACTTTAATGAGTACCATTAACTGATAAATATACTTTTAAAATATAGTTAATACTTAAATATACTTAAGTATTTTGTAATTCATCAAAATCAAGACAGGAGTTAACATACTCAATAGGAGAAACATATGCCATGGCATAACCTAAAACTCTAAGAGACTATTGGTATCCTAAGAGAGAAATGGACTCCAATGTGCGACCTAAAATCCTACAAGACTATTGGTACCTAATTGACTTTGACCAACCATCTAGAATTTGATCCCCAACCAACAATTTTACAACCAAACCTCAAATGATTAACATGAATCCTAAATTCACTAGATTTTTGAAGATGTATGTAATTATATGAGGAAGTTTGAAGAGATTAAAATGATATCTTTGATCTATAGGATAGAAGAAACCCTACAATGTAAAGGATATACCCAATTAAACTATGTGCCAGCACCTATATGCACTACATGCGATGCACCAAATAATGTTATAGAGGAGTGTCCTTACTTGATTCATCCAATCCAAAATGGGTACACACGGGGGAGTGCAACCAATGAAAGATATATGACTGATCCCTATAACCCACGATAGAAAAATCATCCAATTTTGTATGGTCACAAGATGCAACATTAGGATCCTATATTATTGATCATTCCTACATAAGGCCCAACCAAGCACTAAACTATCAACCAGATTGAGATCATGAGGAAGGATTCAGTTCTTTGAAAAAATGCCTAGAAGCTTTGGCTAAATCTAATGCTGACATCAATGCTGCTCAGGCTAGATTCCATGCTGATATAATGCTATCTTAATAGCTTCATGTAGACCACGGGCCAAAATTTAATGACCCTTAATAATTTTATGCAAACCACTAGCCAGCTTTTAATTTTCCAAACTCAGATTATTGCCCATCTAGAAATGCAGTTAGATCAATTAGTCATGATGTTTGATGAACAGGAAGAGGATAAATTACCAAGTCAACTCGAGGTTGAACCTAAAGTCCAAAATGGTCCAGAATCCAAACAAAAAGACCAATGTGATCAATTAAAAATATTCAGGTCTAGAGAACTAGTAGAGATATCAGAAATTAAAAATACTAATGAGATATCTACACCTAGTGACCATTACTCTCAACCAAAACTCAAATTATTTGTTGAACCCCTCATAACACTAGTTCTATAAAGGAAGAGACACCAAAAAGAGATCTTGAATACTCCCTCAGCACATCAAGCATATCTAGTATATAGATCTAGGTTCCCTTGAACCCCAACTAGTACTTAGGTTATCCTAGATCTAATTATAAGGAAAGAGTTGTCAGCTATCAAAGGAATAAATCATATAATGGTCTTATATAGCAATTATTCTAAGGTAGATCCTGAATCACATAGAAAATTACAAATCCATGTGAAGATTAAAGCAGGAATGAGATGAGCACTTTGAGAGGTTTGGTTGAAGACGTTAAATTTAGCACTAGTTAGGAGGCAACCCAACTTTTACATTTTAATTTCTTTTTCATTTTTAGTTTGTTTACCTTCTTTTCAAGTTTAGAACTAAGTTGGGAAGATAACCTATTTTGAAAGAACTTTAGGTAGAATAATGAAGGTCATGCTAAATCAAGCCTAAAGGAATAATAGACCGTGCTATACCAAAGCACCCGATAATAAACGATGCATATTTAGTCTAGGTAGAAATTTTTTCTTATTTTATTTTCATGCCTAAATTTTTTCTTACTCCATTAAGGATAATGAAAATTTAGTGAGAGGATAGTAAAAACCTTTTAAGTTTTTTCTTACTCCATTAAGGATAATGAAAATTTTTGAAAACTAAAAAAAAATTAATAAATTTTTAATAAATCATGTACCATGAAAGAAAATCTTGAACAAAATAGTTTAGGAAAAAGTAATAGAATTAGAAAGTTGTTGGCTTTGGCTCCTTAGTTTTGATGACTAACAAAAGGTTGAGTATATGTTTGGACTAATGTTTCATTTCAAGATAAAGTTTCAGGACTTAGGTTATTTAAAAAGAGTATCAAGAGTACAATGATGAAACCAAGCCTGCCTGATTTGGGAAAGAGCTCTTCTACCTTGAACAAAATCAAATTTCTCATATTGGACCTTATTATTAAGAAGCAATTGATAAAAGAAACAAAAGGCTTAGAGAAACTCAAGCATGGCACGCACCTCTCCAGAGTTTCAGAAAATTTCAGACCAGAGGTCGACCCCCAGAGGTCGACTCATGAAGAAAAGAAAAGTTCAGCTAGGCCGGCACGGCAAAATTTCAGTGGCACGCTCCAGAGGTCGACTACCAAAGGTCGACACCTGTCCAGAGGTCGACACTAGAGGTCGACTCATCGCTTGAGAATTCAAACTGGGTAGAACTATGGTTTTCTGGATTTTTGCCTAAGATAAACTAGAGGTCGACTCATGAGGTCGACACTTGATCCAGAGGTCGACTCATGAGGTTGACTCATGGCATAACGACTAGTTTTTCTGAACTTTTGATTTGATTTCTAACGGCCATAAATGGCCATATTTTTGATTCTAACGGTCTTGTGGAGTTGTTTCAGCTTGAATGAGGTATTTAACCTCCACCAAACTTTAAAAAAGACAAGGAGACAAAGTGAAAAGGAATAGAGTGAAAGTACAAAGCCTTCAATCAATTCTAAGCCAAAAAGAGTGAGAAAACCAAGAGATTCCTTAGCCAAAAGCTTTCCATCTTTGAGGAATCTAACTTTCAAGTGTTTGGCATTTAGTGAGGTCCAAGATTCCAAGAGAAAGGCTTGAAGAGTCTCCATCAAAAGCTACATCGAATTACTTTTTGCTCAAAAGGAGTTTGTCTTGATTTATTCATTGTATTCATATTCTTTTTGTCTTAGGCTAGTTTCAAGGGAATTTGAAACTAGTGTGAGGTTTGTTGGTGAGCCAATTGATAAAACCAACTAGGATTGCTTGTAAGCTCGAAGTCAAAACAAGTGAGTGAGGTTTGTTGGTGATCCAATTGATAAAACCAACTAGGGTTGCTTGTAAGCCCGAAGCCAAAACAAGTGTGTAAGGTTTTGACTTGTGATCCTTGAAAAACAAGTCGGTTGTAATCTAGAAAAGATTATAGTGAAAATTCCCAAGTGGAGCTTGGGGAGTGGATGTAGGTGCTAGGTGCACCGAACCACTATACTTTTTGTGTGTTTGCATTGCTTTACTCTTCTTTTGCTCTTTAATTGTTGTTATCTTTCATTGCTTCCGTTGCACAATTACTTGAGCACTATCACTCTTCACTTTTGAACTTGATAGCACATATATTGCTTTAATTTTTAAAATACCCAATTCACCCCCCTCTTGGGCACCATATCTGGGCAACAAGTGGTATCAGAGCACCAGTACTCTCTTGTAGGTCCAACGATCTTGAGTGAAAGATCATGGCCGCCCCAATTGGAATGGGTGTAGTTGAAGGTCAAGCATCAAATCGCCATCCTTTCTTTAATGGCACAAACTACACTTACTGGAAAACTCGTATGCGCATTTACTTACAAGCTGTAGATTATAATATATGGAGAGTAATTACTAAAGGGCCTCATCAGCCCACTCACTTGGTTAATGGCATTATCACCTCAAAATCTGAAGAAGATTGGGATGACAATGATATCAAACAAGCTGAATTAAATGCTAAGGCGATGAATTTGCTATTCTGTGCACTTGACCCAAGTGAATTTAACAGAATATCAAATTGTATTTCCGCCAAAGAAATTTGGGATACACTTGAGGTTACCCATGAGGGTATACACCAAGTGAAGACCACAAAGGTGAACATGCTCATTCATACGTATGAGATGTTCAGGATGGAACCAACTGAAAGTATAAGTGAAATGTATACTAGATTTACCAATATAGTAAATGGTATGAGGAGTTTGGGAAAAATTATATCTAATGGTGAACTGGTTAACAAACTTCTCAGGTCTCTTTCGGCTTCATGGGATGCGAAAGTAACAGCCATAGAAGAAGCCAAGGATGTCAATACTCTACCTCTTGAGCAGCTTCTTGGATCACTGATGACTTACGAGCTTTCATTAAAGCAGAAGATAGTGGACAATGACAAGAAAAAGAAAGCCATAGCCTTCAAGTCCACTACAAAGGAAGAGTCAAGTGATGAATCAGAAGAAGAAGCTGATGATGATGAGACAGCCCTCATTACAAGAAAATTCAAAAGATTCATGAGAAAGAAGAAGGGATTTTACAAGAAAAGGCCACAAAAAGGTGATCACAATAAAGATAAAGAGAAAGAAAAAGAAAGGGATCCACCCATCTGCTTCGAGTGCAAGAAGTCTGGATATTATAAAACGGATTACCCTTTGCTTAAAAAGAGTCGAAGGATGTTGAGAAAGAAAGCCATGATGGCTAACTGGAGTGAGAGTGAGGACTCCAGCAGTGATGAAGAGCAGCAGGTAGTCGCCAACCTGTGTTTCAAGGCCAATGAAGATAATGAGGTAAATTCTGAACCTGAAATTGAATTTACTTTCAATGAATTACATGATGCTTTTGATGATTTAGTTATGGAATATGAAAAATTAAAACTGAAAAATAAGAAATTAAGAAAGCTAAATCTTGAGCTTACCAAAAATTCAGAAAAGTTTTCAACTGAAATTGAAGATTTAATTCAAGAAAACAAGAAATTAACTGAACATGTAAAGACCTTGAAAAATGATAAGGATAATCTTTTAAAAGAAAATGATTCTTTGAAAAATAATAAAAGTCTTAAAACTAATGAGAAAATTGAAAAATAAAACAAAGAACTATTGCTTCAAAACAAGAATTACAAAGAAGAGTTAGAAAAAGTAAAACCTTTTGTAGAAAAGTTTACTTATAGTTCAAAAAAATTAAGTATGCTTTTAAATAGTCAACATGCAGTGTTTAACAAAGCTGGACTTGGATTTAAGCCACAGAATCAGCAAAAACTTTACAAAAACTTTTTCATACCTGCATCTTCTAATATTACCTGCTATGCATGTGGTAAGTTAGGACATAAATTATATATTTGTAATAGAAGAAAATTAAATACCTTTGGAAAGATTTGGGTTCCAAAAGGAACCAATTTCACTAACCCTAAAGGACCCAAGATGACTTGGGTACCTAAAGTTTCAACTTGATTAATTTTTGCAGGTGTGCCTTGCAACCAAAAATAAAAGAAGAATGTGGTATCTGGATAGTGGTTGCTCAAGGTACATGACTGGGGATGTGAAGCAATTCTCATCACTAGCAGCTATTGATGGTGGAAACGTTACTTTTGGTGATAATGGAAAATGCAAAATCGTCGGAATTGGTAAAATCCATATCACCCATAATGCTTATGTAGATAATGTATTATTTGTTGATGGCCTGAAGCATAATCTTTTCAGCATTAGTCAGTTTTGTGACAAGGGTTTTAAAGTTATTTTTGAATCATCTTTGTGCATGGTATCTAGTCTTGATGTCGATGGCATCAAGTTCACTGGTCATAGGCATGGAAACATTTACATGGTTGATCTTGATGATCTAGCCATGGAAAGTGGTCAATGCCTAGTGGCTAGGGAAGCCAAGGCAAGTGAAACTAGTTGGCTTTGGCATCGTAGGGTAGGGCATGCTAGTATGCAGTTGATTTCAAAATTAAGCAAAAAGAATCTTGTAAAAGAATTGCCAAAACTCACATTTGAAAAAGATAAGATTTGTGCTGCATGTCAATTTGGAAAACAAACTAAATCTACTTTCAAACCTAAAGGAGTAGTATCTACTACTAGACCCATTGAATTATTGCATATGGACCTCTTTGGACCAACCAGAACAACTAGTTTGGGAGGTAAAAAATATGGGCTAGTAATTGTAGATGATTACTCACGATTTACTTGGGTAATGTTTTTAGCTTATAAAGATGAAACGATTTCAGCTTTTGTTAAATTTCATAAAAGGGTTTCAAACGAAAAAGATCTCACTATTGTTTCTTTGCGTAGTGATCATGGAACTGAATTTGACAATCATGATTTTGAAGCTTTTTGTAATGAAAATGGCATTAGTCATAATTTTTCTGCACCTAGGACACCTCAACAAAATGGGGTGGTAGAAAGAAAGAACAGGACACTTGAAGAAATTGCACGCACAATGCTTTGCGAAAACGATTTACCTAGATATTTTTGGGCAGAAGCCATTAATATAGCCTGTTACATTTTAAATCATATTTTAATTCGACCTATTTTGAAGAAAACACCATATGAGCTTTGGAAAAATCAAAAACCGAATCTTAAGTATTTTCGTGTATTTGGTTGCCGCTGTTTCATATTAAACAATGGCAAAGACAATATCAGTAAATTTGATGCCAAGTCAGATGAGGGTATCTTCTTAGGATACTCTACTTCTAGCAAGGCATACAGGGTCTTCAACAGAAGAACTCTTCTGGTTGAAGAATCAATTCATGTAGTGTTTGATGAATCTAACGAAAAATCTTCTAGAAAAGAAGATTCTATTGATGATGAACAGGTACAAAGAAGCTTGAACAATTGACAATCAATGAAGATGAGCCCAAAGGAGATGATGATCAAGAAAATGAAGATCAAACTCAAGAGATCAATGCAACTTCACCAAAACCTTTACCTAAAGAGTGGAGGTATGCACACGGACACCCCAAAGAGCTAATTATTGGTGATCCGTCAAAGGGAGTAAGTACACGCTCTTCTATTAGAAATGTTTGTGATTATTTAGCTTTTGTATCTCAGATAGAGCCTAAGTCAATTGAAGAAGCTGAAAAAGATTGTAACTAGATTAATGCTATGCAAGATGAACTAAATCAATTTAAAAGAAATAATATTTGGACTTTAACTGAAAGACCCCCTAATGTTTCTGTAATTGGCACAAAATGGGTTTTTAGAAATAAACTTGATGAACATGGTCTTGTAACTAGAAACAAAGCTAGACTTGTTGCTAAAGGCTACAACCAGGAAGAAGGGATCGACTTTGATGAAACCTTTGCTCCTGTTGCTAGGCTAGAAGTAATTAGACTTTTACTTGCTTTTGCTTGTTTTATGGATTTCAAGTTATTTCAAATGGATGTTAAAAGTGCTTTTTAAAATGGATTTATTGAAGAGGAAGTTTATGTTGAACAACCTCCTGGTTTTGAAAATCATGAATTTCCTAACCATGTTTTTAAATTGCATAAAGCATTGTATGGTTTAAAGCAAGCTCCTAGAGCTTGGTATGATAGATTAAGTTCATTTTTGATGAAGAATGATTTTTCTAGAGGTAATGTAGATAATACATTATTTTTGAAAAAGAAAAATGATGATCTCTTAGTAGTACAAATCTATGTAGATGATATTATTTTTGGTGCTACTAACGAATGTTTTTGTCAAGAATTTGCAAAGTTAATGCAGAGTGAGTTTGAGATGAGCATGATGGGAGAACTCAACTTCTTCCTCGGACTCCAAATTAAGCAAACCAAAGAGGGGATCTCCATCAACCAAGCCAAGTATACAAGGGAAATATTGAAAAAGTTTGGGATGGAGACTACCAAACCAATAGGTATCCCTATGAGCTCTTCATGTAAATTAGACAAAGATGAATGTGGTAAATCAGTAGACCAAAAATTATATAGAGGCATAATTGGTTCATTGCTATATCTAACTGCTAGTAGACCAGATATAATGTTTAGTGTTTGTATGTGTGCACGTTTTCAGTCTGCTCCTAAAGAATCACATCTCTTAGCTATAAAACGTATATTTAGATACTTATCTGGGTCAATTGAAATTGGTCTTTGGTACTCTAGAGAGTCATCATATGAATTGATTGCATATTCTGATGCTGATTTTGCTGGGTGTAAACTTGATCATAAAAGTACTAGTGGAACTTGTCAATTCCTAGGAGTTAATTTGATTTCATGGAGCAGCAAGAAATAGAATTCGGTTGCTCTATCTATGGCGGAAGCCGAATATATAGCAGCTGGAAGCTGTTGTGCTCAGATTCTATGGATCAAACAACAACTCAGGGACTTTGGCATCAAACTAACTAAGACACCCATAAGATGTGATAATACTAGTGCAATCAATTTAACGAAAAATCCTGTACAACATTCAAGAAGCAAATATATTGAAATAAGACATCACTTCATAAGAGATCACGTTCAAAACTCTAATGTGTTGTTAGAATTTATTTGTACTGATTATCAATTGGCTGATATATTCACAAAACCATTGAATGAAGATAGATTTTGTATGATCAAAAGAGAACTGGGAGTCATTGATCCTTTTGCTTGAAACTCTTCAATTTTCATCAAAATTCCTCAGAAAATGATTTATAAATTCTCAAATTGTTTAAAGCCCATTTTTCTAAATTTTATCAATTTTTAAATCTTATCGAATTTTATTTTGGCTAATTTATTTTGTGGAGGTCGACACTTAAGTTTTCGGAGGTCGACACTTGAGGTCGACCCCTGAGATTTTTTAGAGGTCGACACTTGAGGTCGACCCCTGAGAATTTTTAGAGGTCGACACTTGAACGGAAAACATCTTTTTTAAAACCCGTCTGCAAGCCTCTTTTTCTCCTTTTCCTTCCTTTTCTCCTTCGTGTGGTCCCCCTCCAATGCTCCTAAACCTCTAAATAGTGGATTTCCAACCCTCTCCTTCATCTTTTTGGGTAATCCTCTCCACTCCTCTTGTTTTATTTTGAACCAAACCGTTTTTGACCGTGTTCTTGGTTTTGGACAACCGAAAGCTTTTGCCTCTATCTACCCTCAAATATCGGTTGTTTTTCAATTGAAATCACTTATTTCTTTCCTCCGTTTCTTGCATTTCCTCCATTTACTCTCGATTTTCTCCATTTTCACAAACCCTATCTTACCATTTCACCATTTCCTCTTTTACTCAACCCGTGAACCTCTCTTCTCCTCTCTTTTCTTGGTTCCTTTCCTCTTAGCTCTGCATTACCTACTTCTCCCTAATTTATCCCTCTTCCATCCATATGGGTCCAAGAAAGCACTTGGCAATGAGAAAAAGGAAAATGGAACAAGGCCAAAGTAGCACTGAGCGACGAAGAAAGGTCAGACATGAGCGTGAGCCGACCCCAGAGCCACCTGCACCAGTGCCAGCCAGCTTAGTACGGAAGAGCATTGCGAGCGGGAGGCGTGTGGACATACCTTTTTGGGATCAGCATCACTTTTTTATAGGAGATGTGTTGAGAGATGCAGGTCTGGTTCACTTCTACACGATGACTGAGAGATTCTACCCAGACCTCATCAGGAAGTTCTATGCATCCATGGCCACTGATGGCATTGGATGGTCAGGTACTGTTCGTGGGATCGAGATTCCAGTGACACCGGAGGTCATCAGTCGTGTTTGGAGGATTCCACTTCATGGCACAGCTGCCACTTCGATCAGCGACAAAGAGCATGCCTTCAGATGTATTCTAGAGGGTGAGGATGTTAGCAGCATTTTCATAGTAGCCGCTAACCAGCTTTCACTGGAGATGAGAGTGCTGCATCATATCATCGCCCGTATCTTGATTCTGAAGAGCGGGAGGTTCGACTTTATCACTGAGCGTGAGCTGGTGTTGATGGTGTCCCTGAGACAGCGGACTCCCATCAACCTTCCCAGGATCATGCTTCAGCAGATGGGTGAGGCAGCATCTCACAGGAGACTAGTTCAGCCATATGGTATGGGGCTGACACAGCTATTCAGGGAGCATGGAGTTTCATTTGATGGTATACCCTTCAGTCAGCTGCAGCATACTGATACATATGGAGAGAAATCCCTGCATAGGATGGGATTTCGACTGATTGGTGACCGTTGGGTGCGACAAGAGTCTGGCCAGGAGCCAGATGAGGAGGAAGAGATCCGAGTAGCTGAGGCAGGGCCTTCAGAGCCTACTGATCATGATACATCTCCTCGCCCAGCACCAGAGTCAGAAACTGCGGAGCCTGAGCCATTCACGCCACCACCCTCATCAGCTCCAGCACCTACTGCTACTTCTACACCACGGAGGACTACAGCGAGCATATCGGACTTTGAGCAGAGAGTGACTGATCACATTTCAGAGGTCCGGACAGAGATTGCTGGGTACGACAGGAGCTACATGGTCTGCGGATCCACATAGATATGCTTATTGGAGCTCTCTCAGCTAGTGTAGATGCAGGATTCCGACATATCCTCAGCCTACTGAGATTAGCATTGCCACCAGGGACTGTAGATCCGACAGTACCTCCTCCAAATTCTGATGATGATGATGATGACTCCAGTGGATACAGTGACAGTGATGGAGATCAGCCTGGAGCAGGTAGCTCTGATGTTCCACCTGCAGATCCGATTCCAGAGATTCCCCCTTCTACTGATCTTCCCAGTACAGATCCTCCAGCTACAGATGTGCCAGTAGATACTGAGTTTACTGAGTCACTTTTTGAGACTATTACAGGGATTCCGGATGATAGAGATGAGCATACATAGATAGATATTGATGATCCCACTGCTTATGAGCTAGTCAGCAGGCACACTCTAGCTCAGTCTACTCAGCATACTGATCCATCTACTCCTTCTGCTACTGCTTCTATTAGGACACCTGTGGAGCCTTTTCCTCGGACCTATAGATCTCGTAGGACTACCCCTAGGTTTGGTCCCTCTCTGAGGACTCGGAGTCTCACTCATAGGACTCCAAAATCCTCATCTAGGATTTCGGCTCCTATCTCTTTTGATATACCTTCTGATGAGGAGTAGCCTCATAGATTTACTTGATGTATGTTGTACTTGATGTATGTTGTACTTAGTTTGCTTTGTATGATCTGATGTATCAGTGTTTTGTGCTTACTATGTAAGCAATTTTGTAACTGAATACATTTATATACTTATCTACATTGTGATATTTTACTGTCTGATACCAGCTCTTAGCATTTATCTTTTTAAACCCTCAAGTTAGAATGTTTTTGTTATATCGAATGCACAAATTGAGGGGGAGCATGTATTTTATGCAACTAAGTACTTCATTGTAATGGAACATAATTTTCTTTAATATATCTTTTACTACAAAGAATGCACTTTTTGATTCTTGACAAAAAGGGGGAGTATAGTAAAGTTTGTAAAGTATATGGTAAAGTATGACTCTTTCAAAGTTTGTAAAGTATATATGGTAAAGTATGACTCTTTCATAGAATAGAGTAAAGCTATTATGGTTCTTATCTTTCTGAATCATGGTAAAGTATGACTCTTTCATAGAATAGAGTAAAGCTATTATGGTTCTTATCTTTTTGAATCATGAGAATGTTTTCACAAAAAGAAAGAAGTAAATGAAAAGTAAAAGCTTTTTGACTCATGGTTCTTATCTTTTTGACTCATGAGAATGTTTTCACAAAAAAAAGTAGATGAAAAGTAAAATTTTTATGATATACTCATGCATGTGAGGTTTCTTTGAAAATTTTTATTAGTGCTATATTTTGCTTTTGGACTTAATTGCATATATACTCAAGATTTTGTCATCATCAAAAAGGGGGAGATTGTTGGCTTTGGCTCCTTAGTTTTGATGATTAACAAAAGGTTGAGTATATGTTTGGATTAATGTTTCATTTCAAGATAAAGTTTCAGGACTTAGGTTATTCAAAAAGAGTATCAAGAGTACAATGATGAAACCAAGCCTGCCTGATTTGGGAAAGAGCTCTTCTACCTTGAATAAAATCAAATTTCTCATATTGGACCTTATTATTAAGAAGCAATTGACAAAAGAAACAAAAGGCTTAGGGAAACTCAAGCATGGCACGCACCTCTCCAGAGTTTCATAAATTTTCAGACCAGAGGTCGACACCTTGCTAAAGGTTGACCACCAGAGGTCGACTCATGAAGAAAAGAAAAGTTCAGCTAGGCCGACACGGCAAAATTTCAGTGGCACGCTCTAGAGGTCGACCACCAGAGGTCGACACCTGTCCAGAGGTCGACACCAGAGGTCGACTCATCGCCTGAGAATTCAAACTGGGCAGAACTATGGTTTTCTGGATTTTTGCCTAAGATAAACTAGAGGTCGACTCATGAGGTCGACACTTGATCCAGAGGTCGACTCATGAGGTCGACTCATGGCATAACGGCTAGTTTTTCTGAACTTTTGATTTGATTTCTAACGGCCATAAATGGTCATATTTTTTATTCTAACGGTCTTGTGGAGTTGTTTCAGCTTGAATGAGGTATTTAACCTCCACCAAACTTCAAAAAAGACAAGGAGACAAAGTGAAAAGGAATAGAGTGAAAGTACAAAGCCTTCAATCAATTCCAAGCCAAAAAGAGTGAGAAAACCAAGAGATTCCTTAGCCAAAAGCTTTCCATCTTTGAGGAATCCAACTTTCAAGTATTTGGCATTTAGTGAGGTCCAAGATTCCAAGAGAAAGGCTTGAAGAGTCTCCATCAAGAGCTACATCGAATTACTTTTTGCTCAAAAGGAGTTTGTCTTGATTTATTCATTGTATTCATATTCTTTTTGTCTTAGGCTAGTTTCAAGGGAATTTGAAACTAGTGTGAGGTTTGTTGGTGAGCCAATTGATAAAACCAGCTAGGGTTGCTTGTAAGCCCGAAGTCAAAACAAGTGAGTGAGGTTTGTTGGTGAGCCAATTGATAAAACCAACTAGGGTTGCTTGTAAGCCCGAAGCCAAAACAAGTGTGTAAGGTTTTGACTTGTGATCCTTGAAAAACAAGTCGGCTGTAATCTAGAAAAGATTATTGTGGAAATTCCCAAGTGGAGCTTGGGGAGTGGATGTAGGTGCTAGGTGCACCGAACCACTATACTTCTTGTGTGTTTGCATTGCTTTACTCTTCTTTTGCTCTTTAATTGTTGTTATCTTTCATTGCTTCCGTTGCACAATTACTTGAGCACTATCACTCTTCACTTTTGAACTTGATAGCACATATATTGCTTTAATTTTTAAAATACCCAATTCACCCCCCCCTCTTGGGCACCATATCTGGGCAACAAAAGTATTTGCTAATGACTTAGCAAGTCAAGGAGTAGACTAGTTGGTCAGACTTTTATTGGTTTACATAGATCACCTAAAGGCTATTAGTACTTTCATTACATACGCACACTAGCGAGACAAAGTGGGTATTGATTATAAAGGCCAATTGAGGATTTAATTATTACTAAAAATTGATAGTTAATATGCATCCCAATAAAAGAACTTGAATATGAAAAAAGAGCTATTTGCCTGAAATAAAAATATAATAAAATAAAATAAAATATTTTTCAAGTATTTCTTATTGAATAATGGGATCCCTTTGCTTAAGCAAGCATTGTAGTTTGCATTAAAAGGTGAGGAGGGCAAAGAAGCTTGTTGTAAGGCTAATCCTAACTCGTAGCCTATTTAACTTGAACAAGTAAGCTCAAGGTGCATTCTATATCTAGTGCCCTAAGGTCATTTGATTTGGAAGTCATTGACTGAAAACTCATTACATAGGTCAAATAGAAAGCTTAAGGGATTAAGATACTCAATAACAATACAACATTAAAAGAAAAAAATTAGATAGTGTGAAAACTACCTCAATTCAGGGGATTAATTTGGAAGTGTATAGAAAATTAACCAAAATAGGTGATAAGTGAAGATACATTTATTTTTTACAAGCTAACATCCAAATACTAAGTTAGTTATCATGAACACAAGTGTTGTAGATCTTTGGATAAATTTTAAGAAAGTTTCTGATTATGCTGACCACAAAATTTGCTTCTGAAACTTCATACTTAGTTAGTAGTACTTGCTAAACTCTTTTTACTTTCAATCCTAGATATACTTTTGTAAAAAAGAATCTTAATAAAATATGATGATAAATACTTATATTTATATTGTATTGCTAAAGAACTAGCAATGAGTAAGTTGAGAGGTATGATAAGTCATATATTTATATATTTATTTTAAGTATTTTAAGCAGTTAATGGTGCTAACTTTTAAAAATCCTGATTTCATAACTAAACTAGATTTTCTTGTAAATTAAATATTCTTTAAAAAAATAATTTTAAAAAATTTAAAATTAGAGTTCATTCATGAAAATTAGATATCAAGCTAAACTATCAAAATAATTTCATACCAATTAAAATATTTAATAAGAAAAGTTTAGTTTATGTTTCTTCTTCTTTAGTAGGTACATTTAAATTGGTGAAGATATTTGAAACCCTGGAACCAAGGAGAATATTTAGCAAATAAAGAAAAAGTGCTCACCAATATGAAGGGCTCAACTTGTAGGTCGAGAGGATACAAACTTGACCTAAAATGGAGATCAAATGGGTCAAATATCAATTAAAAAACAAGCCAACATAGATTTTAAAGCAGCCAGACCATGGTAGACCAGCCGCTTAGCCCATTCAAAGGTCGCCATGTCTATATCTTCTTCGGTTCATGGACTGAAACCTCTGTGCACATAGAGGCACAATCCATGCCAGTTCTTCCCGTCGCCCCCTTGCTACCCCGAGCTGCCGCATCTCTGCCATCCTCCTTATGCTAAGCCATCACCACTACTTCATCAAAGCCTTCCTCCTCCTAAGATTCCGTCGCTGGCCATTCTTCCTAAACTGTTGCATCCTCCTTGATTTTGATCCACCACCACCCATCATCGCTGCCATCTCGATATGTTGATGCCATTGTCCCCTCTCAGTCTAGTTCTCCTTATTCCAAGCCTCTGTTTCCTTGCCGCCCACTACTGCCATTCTCCTCTCCATTGCAATCGCCATCCTTCCCAGCTCCACCACCATGATCTACCATCATTGCTGCTTCGACCTCCCTGCCCCAGTGCCATTACCACCCCCTCTTAGCCTAGCTACTCTGAAAGGGATATGCCCTACAAGCCAATCTATGTTGTATCTCCCAAACCATTGTAATTGACAATTTTCTAAATAAAGGCATTATTTTTCATCATACGCTATTTTTTTTATTATATGATGAACCCCATAGATTAGGGCTATGATTTTAGGGTTATGATGAGATCATACCAGTGAGACCTAAAATCTTAAAACCTTAATCTAAAGTAATCCTAGTCAAAGGAACCCGGAGTAGGGGATCAGGGTTTTTTTCGATAAGACTAGCACATCCCGGGTATACTGAAAAGGGTGACTGCTCTCACAGTCACTTGTGTATGATACTAATACTGGGATGTGGGTGCTCATTGGAGAATGAGTTCACTGATGTGATCCAACTTGAGAATATCTAATGGAGTCTTAGCTACATGTCAATAGAAGGTTCTCATAGTGGGAGTGGTACAAGTAATCTTTTGACCTGAGACTGCCATAAGTACCTTATGTACATGAACCCATTCTTTGGTTCAATCCTAATCATGACACTGAGACATGCATAGGATTGATACTGGGAATGGTGAATTGGATATGAAGGTAATGAGTAGGTCAACAAGGAATCGATCACTCTTAGTAAGAGGAGATTGCATCCAGCTAGTCAATAATCGCATGATGATTCAGGGAATCTTTGATCAAAGTGAAGATATTAGAGATGGTTTCTAATATCAAGATAATCGGATCATCATTATAAGATTGAACTAGAAATAAATATAATATTGGATTTGACATATATCCATATCCATAGTTATATTTTGGGTGCAGGCTGATCGAAAGATTTAATTGTACGGTAACTCTCTACTGAAGGGTAATTTTGGTATTTCACCAGAATTTCCATATCTTTCGGGTAGACATGACACGTTGCTAGACGCCAATCTTGTCTTGTGGGTTGATCAAGTTCAAAGATCACATGTTAGGAAGAATCCTAATTGATCTAATCGGGTAAGCCCGGTTTGACCTAAATCGATTAGAAAGAGTTCTAATCGATTAGGTCAACTTGTATTCGAACCCACTGCTGGCTAGATGTGGAACCCAATGGGTCACACACTTAAGAGGATTGATCAAGAGTTTAATTTGGAATTAAATCATCTTTGCAAGATAACACTTTAGTAGGTGTTGCAAACCCTAGCTTCTATTCGGATCAGATTCGAATTAGGGTTCCGGATTGGTTCAAATTGGGTTCTAATTGGACCTAATTAGACCCTAATTAAGAAAACAGGAATATGGCTAACCCTATTGGCTAGCCATGTAGCTTGGCTAGCCTCCCCACCCGCCCCCTTTATTTTTCCACGCCAAATGCAAAGAGTCCATGCGCATATGGACTCTTGGCGTGCCATTTGAAAGAGTCCATGGCGCATGGACTCTTGGCGCGCCCCAAATATTTCTCCGATGATTTTATTTGGGGCGGCCTCCTTCTTAAGCAATTAGCGCACCATCTCTCCCCCCTTGGATGAGAATCCAATGGCTGATGGGATTTTTAGAAAGAAGGAATGCGCTAACTCCTCCCGGGCGTGCGAAATAACATCTCTTCGGAGATGAAAAGTCGCGACTTCCTTCCTTTTAAAACACCGCGGTTTTTCCTTTAAGAAAAGCCGTGGGATTTAATCTGGAAGGCCGTGAGATGGGAGGATTGGGCATGAGAAATAGGGAAGGGGCGTGAGACAAAGTGGAATGGGGTTTACGGAGAGTTGTGTTCTTTTGAGAAGACATCTCTCTGTAATCTATTTAAACAACAGAGGTCTCGGGTGTTTGAACTAATGAACGACAGAGTTTATTTATTGTCTTTTCTTTCCAGGAAACTGAATCCTCCTTAGCTTGTTTAGGACAAAGAGAGTTTCCCTCTTACAGAGTTCTCTTCTCTATTGAAACTCAAGTCCAAAACAAGAGATAGGAAGAATCTCTTGATCGGTAAAAGAAAGGAACTCCTACTCTGTTTCTATTTTCTTTACTTTAAGACATTAGTGTCTTAAATCCATCTCCTCCTTCAAGACAAGAGTTTTATTCTTAGGACAAGGTCTTAAGAAAGGGAGAGGAAGAAGGAAGAAAGGAAGTAAGGAGCCCCTACCCTGAAGTTTTAGAGCCATAGTCCTCTTGAGTTCTAGGATAAGAATTCAAGTGAAGGAATTTTGAAGAAGCTTGCATCTTGATCAATCATCTTGTGGATCACCATTGGAGGGTGGACATTTGGACGCCTGGTGAAATCAAAAGAAGCATTCAACACCAAGTTCTGATTCTACATCAAAATTGGACTTAGCGTTAAAAGGTTGGTGCCCTAATTCTAACAATGTTAGTTTGTATGTTTTAATTCTGAGTAAGGAGATCTTGGCTAAGGGATTTTGGTGCCAATTTCATCATTTTTGAAATTACACTTCTGCTGCGCTGCACCGGAATCCCCAACAGTGGTATCAGAGCAATCCTTATTACAGTTAAAACATATGAAAATTATTTATATGCATTTTTGTTGTAGTATCGCAATTAGGGTTTTAAACCCTTGAATGCTGATACACTTAGAATAATTTAAGGGATGCATATATGATAATTAATGTTTTGATGTATGCCACTAGTTAGGGTTTTTCACTCAAACCCTAATTATTATAGAGATCTGATTAGTTTTGAAGTCATCATACTGAAATAAGGTTGCCCTGGCATAATGGTGGATCCATTATGTGGTAAATGGTTGTCCTAGTATGATGACACACTTAGCACATATATGTTTATCAGAGTGATATCATTGTGATATGTTTTTATAAGAATGTGCTGGGAATTTTAATAAAGCCCTCTTCTTAAAATTATATTACGTCATAGTATATTTAACTAATGAGCATCACTAGTCATGATGAACAATTGATCATTCGGTGTCTAGAAAGGTGGTTCTGGGAAGGTAAAGAGAATCGTGATTTTTAATTGGTTCCGTTGACTGACCTGGTCAATTTTTATTGGTGTCTAGGAAAGCAACGGGGGGACTCCCACATCTCTTCCACTTGCCTGGCCGATTTGATTATATTTAAATCTTGACTTATATGCTTAGTGTTAAAAAATGCTATATGTTGGCCTTCCTTCATGCTGGATCATTACTGTGTTATGAACCACATTAGGTTTGTTGTGTTATCTGCAAGACCTAATAGGGTGATTGACATAATATTGGTCTAGTGCAAAATATGCTTACAGTGTATTCAGTATAATGCCTTGTTGTGTTATCTGCAAGGGCATTATATTTGAGTACTGACTGTATAGAAATGAAAGGGTCTTGACTTAACTAGAACATTATGGTTTGTTATGTTTTCTGCAAGACTTATAATGTTCTAGAGGCCAAATTATTTTTGAGAATTATATGAGATATAATTGGAAGAGTTTCCTACCTTTGAACTTATAAAAGATTTGTTGTGTTATCTGCAAGATCTTTTATAAATTATAAGGATCTCGATCTCACTAAGAAAACCGATCAGGGTTCTTCTCAATTATCATAGTGAGGGCTATGATTTTTGATAAAATAGTGGGAGACATAATTAAATTAAAGACCTAATTTAATTATGTAAGTCATTTCATGGTTGTTTGCTTATGTATTGTTCTTAATTAAATGTAGATAAATGGCATCTTCATTATCACTGAGAAGCATCTTAGATACCAACAAATTGACTGGTCCAAACTATGTGGACTGGTTGAGAAACTTAAAGATTGTACTGAGTTCAGAAAAACTTTCTTATATTCTTGATACCCCTAGTCTTAATCCACTAGGGGATGATGCCACACAGGAAGATATGGCCACATACAAAATGTGGCAGAATGACTCCCTCACTGTCAAGTGTATCATACTGGCCTCTATGACCAATGAGTTACAGAGGCAGCATGAAAGCATGGATACTCAATCCATAATGCTCAATTTAAAGGAGCTTTATGGAGAACAAAGTAGAACTGCTAGATACGAAATATCTAAGCAGTTATTCCGTGCTAGGATGACAGAGGGTACATCCGTTCAGGATCATGTCCTGAAGGTAATTGACTTAATCACCAGATTGGGTCAATTAGGGTTTATTATGGATGGGGAGCTGAATCAGGATTTAATCCTGCAATCACTCCCGGAGTCATTTTCTCAATTTGTCTTGAATTATCACATGAACAAACTGAACACTTCCTTGCCTGAGCTGTTAAATATGTTAAAAATAGCAGAGAGCCACGTTAAGAGAGAAAAGGCTCCACTTCTTCTTGTTGATAAGACCAATAAAAAGAAATCGGGCAAAAAGGGTTTTAGTAGGAGGCTAAACCCTAAGGGTGGCATCAATAAGAACAAGAAAGGAAAGAAGGCCTCAAAACAGTCAACCTGTTTCTTTTGCGACAAAGCGGGACATTGGAAAAGGAATTGCAAGGCTTACCTTGCAACTGTGAAGCCTGGTGCGGCAGACGCACCAAAAGGTATGTATGAGATACATACTATATTGACATTAAATTCGTCTATATCAAATACTTGGGTATTGGATACCGCTTGTGGTTACCATATATGAAAATCTTTGCAGGACCTCCACAAGCTTAAAGTATTGAAGGAAGGCGACTTCAATCTCTACGGTGCTGGTGGTGATATCATCCAAGCAGAAGCTGTAGGGACCTATATTCTGAAGTTGCCTTCAGGGAAGATCTTGGAGCTAGAGAATTGTTACTATATGCCAAAGATTATTAGGAACATTATATCTATTCCTTTGTTATTAAAACAAGGATATGTAATGGATGTAACGAGCACTGGTTGCTAGATAATGTTATATAATAAAATTATTTGTTCTGGCATATTTAGCAATGGGCTCTTAACTCTTTCTTCCAATGATAGTATTTTTCATGTCAATACTAAAAGGAAAAGAAAAGACTTTAATGATACTTTACTTTGGCATCATAGACTTGGTCATGTTAATGAGTCTAGGATTAGTAAGTTATACAAGGAAAAATTCTTTGATCCTTATGAGTATGAATCATTAGGAACTTGCGAATCATGTCTCATAGGTAAGATGACAAAAACTCCATTCACTAGACATGGGGAAAGGTCAACTGAGTTATTAGGACTTATACATACTGATGTATGTGGTCCAATGACAACTCAGGCCAGAGGAGGATACTCATATTTTATCACTTTTATAGATGATTTATCTAGGTTCGGATATGTGTATCTTATGAAACACAAATCTGAAGCCTTTGATAAATTTAAGGAGTATCAAAGTATGGTCGAAAAACAAACCGGGAAAAGTATTAAAGTTCTTCGTTCTGATCGAGGAGGAGAATACTTATCCACGAAGTTTTTAGACTATCTTAAAGTTAATGGAATCCTTTCTGAATGGACCCCTCCTTATACACCACAGCTAAATGGTATAGCTGAAAGGAGGAATCGTACCTTATTAGATATGGTACGATCCATGATGTGCTTCATAAATTTGCCCATTTCCTTCTGGGGTCATGCCCTAGAAACTACTGTTTACATTCTGAACAAGGTACCTTCTAAATCTGTTGTTAGTACTCCATATGAAATTTGGAGTGGAAAGAAACCATATCTTAAATATTTTAAGGTATGCGGATGTCCAGCTTATGTTAAAAGAAATTTTGGACATAAGTTGGAATCTAGAGCGGATAAATGTCTATTTGTAGGATATCCTAAAGAAGGTAAAGGATATCTATTCTACCATCCTACTGAACAAAAGATTTTTGTCAGCAGGCATGCCAATTTTCTAAAAAAAGAGTTCATTTTAGAAAAGGGCAATGGTAGAACTATTGAACTTGGAGAAGTACAAGAAATACAGATAGACAATTCTCAACCATTAGAACATATAGTTAGGACAGAACCAGAACATAAAACTCCTCCTCGTAGGTCTGATAGAGTGCTACGGGCACCTGAGAGGTATGGGTTTATTATTGAAAATAATGAAGCCCAAGTCATTCAAAATGATGAACCTCTGACCTATACGGAAGCTATCTTGAGTACTGATTCAGATAAATGGCAAGAAGCCATGGAATCCGAAGTAGACTCTATGTATGTAAACCAAGTATGGTCTTTGGTTGATGCACCAGAGGGTGTTAATCCTATTGGGTGTAAATGGGTCTATAAGAAAAAGATTGGGGCTGATGGCCAAGTTGAAACCTATAAAGCCAGATTAGTGGCTAAAGGTTTTAGACAAAAACAGGGAATTGATTATGACGAAACATTTTCACCTATTGCCATGCTGAAATCAATTCGGATTTTACTTGCTATAGCAGCATACCACGATTATGAGATATGGAAGATGGATATAAAGACTGCATTCCTCAATGGTTTCCTTGAGGAAGAAGTCTACATGTCACAGCCAGAAGGTTTTATTTCAAAGAGTAAACCTAATCAAGTATGCAAGCTAAAGAAATCCATTTATGGATTAAAGCAAGCTTCCAGGAGTTGGAACATCCGCTTTGATGAAACTATTAAAAGGTTTGGTTTTATCAAAAATGTGGATGAACCCTGTGTTTATAAGAAGACTAGTAGGAGTGCCATAGTCTTCTTGGTTCTGTATGTAGATGACATACTCCTCATTGGGAATGATATCCCAATGTTGCAATCAGTCAAGGTTTGGCTATCAAACCAGTTTTCCATGAAAGATTTGGGAGAAGCATCCTATATACTAGGTATTAAGATCTATAGAGATAGATCTAAGAGGATGCTAGGTTTATCCCAATCTATGTGCATTGACTTAGTGCTGAAAAGATTCAGCATGGAAGGAAGTAAAAGAGGTTATCTTCCTATGAGTCAAGGCATACATCTTTCTAAAAGGATGTCTCCTAAGACACCTGAAGAAAGAAATAGAATGAATTCTATACCCTATGCTTCGGCAATAGGGTCCATAATGTATGCCATGTTATGTACCAGGCCTGATGTGGCATATGCTTTAGGCATTGTCAGTAGGTTTCAGGCTGATCCAGGAGAGGATCATTGGAAAGCAGTTAAAAATATTCTTAAGTACCTAAGAAGGACTAAGGATATTTTTCTGGTTTATGGTGGTTCTGATCTTAAACTAGAAGCTTATTCTGATTTTAGTTTTCAATCAGACCCTGATGATAGCAAATCCATTTCGGGATATATTTTTACCCTAAATGGTGGAGCAGTGAGTTGGAAGAGTACCAAGCAGTAGACTGTAGCTGACTCAACCACAGAGGCAGAATACATAGCTGTTAGTGAAGCCGCCAAGGAAGCAGTCTGGATGAAGAAGTTCATCACAGAGTTGGGTGTTGTTCCTCAAATTGAAAACCCAGTGCCACTTTACTGTGACAACACTGGGGCTGTTGCTCAAGCTAAGGAACCAAGAGCTCATCATAAGTCCAAGCACATTCTGAGACGCTTCTATCTTGTCCGAGAAATAGTAGAGAGACAAGATGTCTATATAGATAGAGTTGATACAAAGAACAATGTAGCAGACCCATTCACTAAGGCTCTGCCACAGCGAGATTTTGATCGCCACCTCGAATGTATGGGATAAAGATTCAAAGGCGATTGGCTTTAGTGCAAGTGGGAGATTGAAAGGGATATGCCCTACAAGCCAATCTATGTTGTATCTCCCAAACCATTGTAATTGACAATTTTCTAAATAAAGGCATTATTTTTCATCATACGCTGTTTTTTTATTATATGATGAACCCCATAGATTAGGGCTATGATTTTAGGGTTATGATGAGATCATACCAGTGAGACCTAAAATCTTAAAACCTTAATCTAAAGTAATCCTAGTCAAAGGAACCTTGAGTAGGGGATCAGGATTTTTTCTGATAAGACTAGCACATCCCGGGTATACTGGAAAGGGTGACTGCTCTCACAGTCACTTGTGTATGACACTAATACTGGGATGTGGGTGCTCATTGGAGAATGAGTTCACTGATATGATCCAACTTGAGAACATCTAATGGAGTCTTAGCTACATGTCAATAGAAGGTTCTCATAGTGGGAGTGGTACAAGTAATCTTTTGACCTGAGACTGCCATAAGTACCTTATGTACATGAACCCATTCTTTGGTTCAATCCTAATCATGACACTGAGACATGCACAGGATTGATACTGGGAATGGTGAATTGGATATGAAGGTAATGAGTAGGTCAACAAGGAATCGATCACTCTTAGTAAGAGGAGATTGCATCCAGCTAGTCAACAATCGCATGATGATTCAGGGAATCTTTGATCAAAGTGAAGATATTAGAGATGGTTTCTAATATCAAGATAATCGGATCATTATTATAAGATTGAGCTAGAAATAAATATAATATTGGATTTGACATATATCCATATCCATAGTTATATTTTGGGTGCAGGCTGATCGAAAGATTTAATTATACGGTAACTCTCTACTGAAGGGTAATTTTGGTATTTCACCAGAATTTTCATATCTTCCGAGTAGACATGACACATTGCTAGACGTCAATCTTGTCTTGTGGGTTGATTAAGTTCAAAGATCACATGTTAGGAAGAATCCTAATTGATCGAATCGGGTAAGCCCGGTTTGACCTAAATCGATTAGAAAGAGTTCTAATCGATTAGGTCAACTTGTATTCGAACCCACTGCTGGCTAGATGTGGAACCCAATGGGTCACACACTTAAGAGGATTGATCAAGAGTTTAATTTGGAATTAAATCATCTTTGCAAGATAACACTCTAGCAGGTGTTGCAAACCCTAGCTTCTATTCGGATCAGATTCGAATTAGGGTTCCGGATTGGTTCAAATTGGGTTTTAATTGAACCTAATTAGACCCTAATTAAGAAAACAGGAATATGGCTAACCCTATTGGCTAGCCATGTAGCTTGGCTAGCCTCCCCACCCACCCCCTTTATTTTTCCATGCCAAATGCCAAGAGTCCATGCGCATATGGACTCTTGGCGCGCCATTTGAAAGAGTCCATGGCGCATGGACTCTTGGCACGCCCCAAATATTTCTCCGATGATTTTATTTGGGGCGGCCTCCTTCTTAAGCAATTAGCGCACCATCTCTCCCCCCTTGGATGAGAATCCAATGGCTGATGGGATTTTGAGAAAGAAGGAATGCGCTAACTCCTCCCGGGCGCGCGAAATAACATCTCTTCGGAGATGAAAAGTCGCGACTTCCTTCCTTTTAAAACACCGCAGTTTTTCCTTTAAGAAAAGTCGTGAGATTTAATCTGGAAGGCCGTGAGATGGGAGGATTGGGCGTGAGAAATAGGCAAGGGGCGTGAGACAAAGTGGAATGGGGTTTACGGAGAGTTGTGTTCTTTTAAGAAGACATCTCTCTGTAATCTATTTAAACAACAGAGGTCTCGGGTGTTTGAACTAATGAACGACAGAGTTTATTTATTATCTTTTCTTTCCAGGAAACTAATTCCTCCTTAGCTTGTTTAGGACAAAGAGAGTTTCCCTCTTACAGAGTTCTCTTCTGTGTTGAAACTCAAGTCCAAAACAAGATATAGGAAGAATCTCTTGATCTGTAAAAGAAAGGAACTCCTACTCTGTTTCTATTTCCTTTACTTTAAGACATTAGTGTCTTAAATCCATCTCCTCCTTCAAGACAAGAGTTTTATTCTTAGGACAAGGTCTTAAGAAAGGGAGAGGAAGAAGGAAGAAAGGAAGTAAGGAGCCGCGACCCTGAAGTTTTAGAGCCATAGTCCTCTTGAGTTCTAGGATAAGAATTCAAGTGAAGGAATTTTGAAGAAGCTTGCATCTTGATCAATCATCTTGTGGATCACCATTGGAGGGTGGACATTTGGACGCCTGGTGAAATCAAAAGAAGCATTCAACACCAAGTTCTGATTCAACATCAAAATTGGACTTAGCGTTAAAATGTTGGTGCCCTAATTCTAACAATGTTAGTTTGTATGTTTTAATTCTGAGTAAGGAGATCTTGGCTAAGGGATTTTGGTGCCAATTTCATCATTTTTGAAATTACACTTCCGCTACGCTGCACCAGAATCCCCAACATACTCACCCATCCTCGCTGTCCCAAACCATTGCATTGGCACCCCCTCACTGCCTGAGATGCTATCGAGACTCCATCATCGACCATCTCCTTCCCATTTCCACCACCTCCTTCATATTGCCACTGCTACCTATCATCGATTATCTTCCCTATTGCAATCACGTATTTACTACCACCTTCATGGAAATGAGTCTGGCTCGAAGAAGGAGTCCCTAGGAATGAACATCATGATCTATGGCTATTTGATAGATCTCAACCATCCAAAGCATTTTGTTGACCCCTAAAGTGATTTTGATGATAACAAAATATTGGAGCATACATTTGGCTATCTAACAACTCTTCAAATGGTTGACAAGTTTTTGTACCTGCAATCTTTATTATTTTGTGTTGAGTTGTAAGTGATTAGAATCTTGTAAAGAAGAACCTAACAAAAAATTTTCTACTTGAATCAAAGATAAAGGGTTACTTCTAATAGTTTTCAAGCTTCAATTTTTATTAATTTTATTGTAAGAAGACCTTGAAGAAGTCTTCAAAGCTTGGCACAAGAGTTCTGGAGAATTGAATTTGATCTGGCTGAAGAACCAATCTCGAGCCTACTGGATGGAGGAACCAGCTGACTCTGGCACTGGCACAAGAAAGAAGTTCTCTGGCACACAGATCTAGCTGACTGGCACCAAGGCCCGACTGACTCGTCCATAACATGGTTGAGAATGTTCTGAGAATCTTAGGGATCTGAGCCGACTAGATTTCAGCCTAGCCGACTCATCCAGAGTGAACCATTTTCTCAACTATGGAACCTAGCTGACTGGTGTTCAACCCAGCTGACCCGAACTTGATCCGAGCCGACTCGAAGAAAGTCCAAGCCGACTAGAATGACGAGGTCACCTCCAACGGCTAGTTCTAGTTCTCTATTTTTGAAATCCAAAAGTGCTCCAACGGTAACCTGTCACTTCCCAATGGTCTACAACATTCAAAATCAAGGGAAGGAAGTTGAAGTCTCTATAAATGAGGTATGAGAACATCTTTGGAGAGACTAATGAGTTAATGAACAGTTATTGAATATTTATTGAAGTTAGAGGAGAGAGCACTTGAGCTTTGAAGTCAGTCTTCAAGCCTTCATCAACTCTTATCAGAAGCTTGAAGCATCTTTTGAGGAAAGCAAGGAAGCCATTGAAGTGCATTGAAGAGCATTCAATTGAGCTTCACTCGAGCTACATCGGCAACCACCCGACAACTGAGTTTGTCAATTTTTGTAGCTTTTTTATTCTACTCTTAGAATATTTGGATTATTGGTGAGCCCAGTTATTAAAACCAAATAGGTTTCTTTGGTGAGCCTTTTTAAAACCAAAGTGTAGAGGTTCTAGGTGAGCCTGTAAAAACGTAGAGTGGGTTTCTTTGGTGAGCCCAGTTTAAAAATCAAAGTGTAGAGGTTGGGATTGTGAGCTTGTAAAACAATCTGATTGAATTCCGGTTTGGGGGATATAGTGGAAATCCCGAGTGGTGAACTTGGATAGTGGACGTAGGAGCTGGATTGCTCCGAACCACTATAAATTTGCCTTGTTTGTGTTGTGCTTGATTTACTTTTCAGCTTCTGCACTTATTTCACACAGTACTCAACCACTAAAAGAAATTACTTATGCACATAATTGCAAGAAATTTTGTAATTCCCAATTCACCCCCCTCTTGAAAAAAGCCACCTAGGCAACAGCTGGTATCAGAGCAGTGTCTCTGATTACTTGAGTAAAGATTGATGGCTTATCCCATGAGTACATCCTTGGTCGAAGGCCAGTCAACAAATAGACCTCCACTATTCACAGGCACTAATTATTCTTATTGGAAAGCATGAATGAAGATTTACATTCAAGCTGTAGATTTTCAATTATGGAAGGTCATCTTAAAAGGGCCACACATTCCCACAATCAAAGTTGATGGCGTGGACATCCCTAAGCCTGAAGAGGATTGGGATGATCATGACATGAAAATGGGGGAATTGAATGCCAAAGCGATGAATTTATTACATTGTGCTTTGGATGCAAACGAGTTCAACCGAATCTCCACTTGCTCTTTTGCAAAGGAAATCTGGGACAAACTCGAAGTGACCCATGAGGAAACTTTCCAAGTGAAAACCTCAAAGATAAATCTTTTAGTTCACAATTATGAATTGTTTAAAATGGAACCTTCTGAAATAATTCCTGCCATGTTCTCTAGATTTATAGATATTATTAATTGTTTGAAGAGTCTTGGCAGGGTATACTCCAATGCTGATCTAGTTCAGAAGATACTCCGTTCTCTACCTGACAAGTGGGATCCCAAAGTGACTGCAATCCAAGAGGCTAAAGATCTCAACACACTACTACTGGATGAACTACTAGGATCACCATCACCCACGAGCAACTATGCAGCACAAAACTGAAGATGAACAGAAGAAAAAGAAGAATATAGCCTTCAGAGCTGCTTCCGAATCAAAAAGGGATGATGAAGAATCAGAAGAAGAAAGCACCTCCTCCAATGATGACCTAGAAGATGATGATATTGCAATGGTTATAAGAAGATTCAGAAAATTTATGGGAAGAAAGAAAGGAAGATACAATCGAAAATTTCATAGAAAGGATTAGGGAAAAGAAAAAGAAAAGGATAGAGAGAAAGATAAAGAAGTAGTCCCCACATGCTATGAATGCAAGAAGCCAAGGCACATACGTCCAGACCGTCCTCTATTGAAGAAATCCTTCAGACATAAAAAGAAGAAGAAAGCCATGGTTGCCACATGGAGCGATAGTGAAGAATCATTTTCATCTGAAGAAGAAGAGACCACCAAGACTGCGAATCTATGTTTAATGGATCTCGAAGATGAGATAACATCTTCTAGCACTTGCACTGAATTCACATTCGATGAATTAAATTCTTCTTTTCATGATTTATTATCTGAATTTAAGAAAGCTGGAGTAAAGATAAAATCATTGAAAAATATGAATGACTCTTTACTCAAACAAAAAGATGAAATTTCAGAAAAGAACCTCTTGTTACAAGAAGAACTGCATGACTTTTCTGAAAAAATTGAAAAGCTAAAAAATGAAAATCTTTTATGTGAGAGGAAAAACAATGATTTACTTGCTGAAAATATTGAACTGAAAAAGGAAGTTACAAAACTCAAGCCTTTAGTTGAAAAACTTACTTTATCTTCAAATAAACTTGAGTTAATTTTAAAAGAACAACGGATTTCAGGAAACAAAGCTAGAATTGGTTTTAAAACTTCTATTATGAATGGAATTTCAGCAACTACTTTTATGAAATCTAAAGGACCTGTTCAAAATATTTTATCTCAAAAAGTTTTGGCCACACCAAAAATTGTTTCAACTTCAAAGTCTTTATTGTATGTCCCTACGAACTTGAGCAAAAATGCATATATTTCAAAAGGTTGAAAATCTGCATCAATTGCATCAACTTTCAGAACTTCAAATTCTACTTCTATTAAAAATTCTAAAGTTGTATGCTATGTTTGCAAAAAAATAGGACATAAAGCTTTTGAATGCAATAATTCTAGAAATGTCCTTAAGAATGTAAGAAAAATTTGGGTTCCCAAATGAACCACCTCTGCTGACCTGCAAGGACCCAAGGTAGCTTGAGTACCTAAAAGAATTCATTGGCTGTTTTGCAGGAATGTCTTGCAGCCCAAAGATTGAAGAAAAGGTGGTACTTAGATAGTGGCTACTCAAGACATTTGACGGGTGACAAGAAACAATTTATCACCTTTGAAATGAAAGAAGGAGGCATGGTCACCTTTGGAGACAATGGCAAAGAAAGAATAATCAGTATTGGTAAGATCAAAATAACTCCCTTCACTTTTATTGAAAATGTTTTGCTAGTTGACAAATTGAAGCATAATCTCTTAAGCATAAGTCAATTATGTGATAAAGCCTTCAAGGTTGTCTTTGAATCTTCTATGTGTATAGTAACTAACTCTTTAGATTCTAGCAATAAGTTCATTGGACATAGACTTGGGAATATCTATGTGGTAGATCTTAATGATCTTGCCATGTCAAGTAGCCCCAGTCTAGTTGCAATGAATGCTAAAACCAAAGAGTCGGGTTTACTATGGCATAGACAATTAGGTCATGCTAGCATGCATACTATTGCCAAATTGATTTCTAAAGATCTTATTAGAGGCATGCCTAAGTTTAAAGTTGATTTAAATCATGTTTGTGATGCATGCCAAATGGGTAAACAAACTAGGGGGAGTTTTAAATCAAAGAATATAGTTTCTACAACAAGACCACTTGAACTACTTCACATGGATCTTTTTGGACCTACTAGGACCACAAGCCTAGGAGGTATGAAATATGCTCTTGTGATAGTAGATGATTTTTTAAGATTTACTTGGATTTTGTTTATTTCTTCGAAAGATGAAACTTTTCATGTTTTCAGAAAATTCCATAAAAAGATTTCAAATCAAAAGAACTTATCTTTGATTTTAATTAGAAGTGATCATGGAACTGAATTTGAAAATCAATTTTTTGAAGATTATTGTACTGAATTTGGCATTGATCACAACTTCTTCGCTCCTAGAACAACTCAACAAAATGGTGTTGTAGAGAGAAAAAATTGGACATTGGAAGAAATGGCTCGCATAATGTTGTACGAAGGCAATCTTCTAAAGTACTTTTGGGCAGAAGCGGTGAACACTACATGTTATATTTTAAACCGCGTTTTGATCCGTCCTATTTTAAAGAAAATCTCCTATGAGCTTTGGAATGATAGAATACCCAATATTAGTTATTTTCATGTGTTTGGATGCAAATGCTTTGTGCATAACAATGGAAAAGATAATTTAGGAAAATTTGATTTTAAAGCTGATGATGCAATTTTCCTAGGTTATTCATTACATAGCAAAGCATATCGGGTTTTTAATAAAAGGACTCTTACTGTTGAAGAGTCAATACATGTTGTATTTATTGAAACTAACCCTACACCTTCTAGACAAGAAGAGTGTATAGATAATGATGCAGGTACATTGCAAAAAGGAATGGATGACTTGAGCATTTAAGATAAAGATACTCAAGCTGGAGAAGAAATGGTAAGTAAGGATCACACCGATCTACCGAGGGACTGGAGGTATGTTACATCTCACCCTAAAGAATAAATCATAGAAGATCCTTCACATGGTGTTAGGACTAGGTCTGCACATAAGGATGCACATGATTACCTAGCCTTCGTATCACAAATAGAACCCCATAGCCTAGAAGAAGCTGAGACTGACCCAAACTGGATGATGGCAATGCATGAAAAATTAAACCAGTTTGAAAGGAATAAGGTATGGACACTTATAGATAGACCTGCTGACCATCCAATAATAGGAACCAAATGGGTCTATAGGAATAAATTAGATGAGCAAGGAAACATAATAAGGAACAAAGTTAGATTAGTGGCTAAGGGATATAACCAAGAAGAATGTATTGATTTTGATGAAACTTATGCACCCGTAACAAGACTAGAAGCCATTAGATTACTACTTGCATTTGCTTGCTACATGAAATTTAAACTTTTTCAAATGGATGTAAAGAGTGCATTTCTTAATGGTTTTATCTCTGAACAAGTTTTTGTGGAACAACCACCAGGTTTTGAAAATCACACTTTTCCAAACCATGTATTTAAATTAAATAAAGCATTGTATGGTTTGAAACAAGCACCTAGAGCTTGGTATGGTAGACTTAGCACTTTCTTAATTGAAAATGATTTTTCAAGAAGAAATGTAGACAAAACCTTGTTTATCAAAAAGAAAAATAATGACATCTTAGTTGTACAAATATATGTTGATGATATCATTTTTGGTGCAACTAACGAATCTCTATGTAAAGAATTTGCTAAGCTTATGCAGGGAGAATTTGAAATGAGCTTAATGGGCGAACTAAACTACTTTCTTGGACTTCAAGTGAAACAAACAAAGGAAGGCATCTTCATCAACCAAGCCAAATACATCAAAGAAATCATCAAAAAGTTTGGTATGGAGAGTAACAAATCAATGAGCACACCTATGAGCCCGGCTTGCAGATTGGACAAAGATGAAAATGGATCCAATGTTGACCAAAAGCTATATAGAGGTATGATCAGATCCTTATTGTATTTGACTGCAAGTAGACCTGACATCTTATATAGTGTATGTATATGTACTAGATTCAGACATCACCAAAAGAAACACATATGCTTGCTGTTAAGAGAATAATTAAATACTTGAAAGGAACAAGTAATTTAGGAATTTGGTATTCTAAACATTCTACCCTGAATTTGATTGGATTCTCTGATGCTGACTATGCTGGTTGTAAAATAGATAGAAAAAATACTAGCGGTACATGCCAATTTCTAGGATTGAATTTAATCTCATGGCACTGTAAGAAACAAAACTCCGTAGCCTTGTCCATAGCTGAGGCTGAGTACATGGCTGCTGGTAGTTGTTGTGCTCAAGTGTTATGGATTAAACAACAACTAGAAGACTTTGGTGTATCACAATCTAAAATTTCAATTAAATGTGATAATACAAGTTCTATCAATTTGACAAAGAATCCAATTCAACACTCTAGAACCAAGTTCATTGAAATTAGATATTATTTTATTAGAGATCATGTTTCAAATGGTAATATAGTGCTTGATTTTGTTCCTACTGAAGATCAATTAGCTAACATATTTACTAAGCCACTTAATCAAGATAGGTTTGAACTAATTAGGAGTGAATTAGGACATTGCAATCCTTTCTAAATTCTCTAATCTAATTCCTTCAAATTTAAGGAAACATTATATAGAGAACCTCTTAATTTCATTCTATTTTATAGAGCCTTGATTTCCTTAGAAATTCTCTCCAAAATCTCTCAGAATTGTGATCAAATTTTCAAAACCCTGTTTTCTCTGTTCGAGTCGACTGGTTCTTAAACTGAGTCGACTGGATTTTCTGAGTGTTTTAAGCATGTTCTGGCCTAGCCGGCTCGAGCATTTTTGAGTCGACTAGATTCTCTGATTATTTTAGGAGAGTTATGGCCAAGCCAACTCGAGCCTTTCTAGGGCTGTTCGAGTCGACTGGAATTTCGTGCTTAAGTGTTTTACTTTGGATTATAAACCCCTCTTCGAGCTGTTTAACCTCTATTTTGCCTTCTCTAACGGTTCGTTCCTCTCCTAATCTTACTCCAAAGATTCCAATCTCCCGTCTAAGCTCTCCAATCTCTCAGTTTTCCCTCATTCCTAGCAATGGCTCCAAAGCGTGCTACCGGGAAGCACTCTACTAGGGCTGCTCCGACTGTGGAAAGGGAAAGAAGGTCTAAAAGGCATCAAGAAGAGCCAGCTGCCACTGTTCATAGTGATGAACTTGTGGAAGAAGCTACAAGGGATGCTCCAACTATTCCCAATCAAGTCCCTTCGATGTCCACAAGACCGATAACCTCTGGCCATCGCATTAACTTTGAGTTTATTAAGGGGATTGGGTTAAAAAACAGTGATTTGATTGAAGATTAAGGATGGAGAAAGTTTTGCTCCCTAAATGAAAAGACTTACCCCTCTCTTGTTAGAAGTTTTTGTGAAAATCTGAGATTGGAAACAAATCATGTTGAGTCCACTATTAAAGGGAAAAGGATTATTGTCAATGAAGAATTTCTACATGATCTACTGGACTTACCTACAGATGGAGTGAAATTCCTAGTGATTGACAATAGAGAAAAGGCTTTAAGAACAATCTTAAACAGAGAAGATGTTAGTAGAATTGGAACAGTTTTTGCTAATACCCTGTCTCTTGAAATGAGATTGCTACATAATTTTATTTACAGAATATTTTTGCAAAGAATAGGAAGATTTGATTGGGTGAGTGAGAAAGACTTATGCCTTATGGAACACATTATGGAGAAGACTCCTGTAAATCTATCCTACATTATAATTATGCAAATGAAGGAGACAGTTAGAAAGGCCAAGTCATGCTTACCCTATGGAATGATGCTAACCCTACTGTTCAAGTCTCAAAGAGTGTGTTTGGAAGGTGAAGATGGAGTTGAACTGCACCATACAGATGTCTACACCTCCAAATCACTAAAAAGAATGGGTTACATCCAAGTTGAAGGAGTTTGGAGGAAGAAAGGGACAAATGTCAAGGCAATAGGCAGCTCAAGCAATGAAGAAGAAGAAGAAGAAGAGGAAGAACCTGCTGGCACTGCTACAGTTGAAGCTAGAACATCTACTGTGCCTTCACCTGAGCCTGAGTCTCTTATTTCTGAGCCTGCTGCTACTTATAAGGAGGCTGATGTACCTTTTCCTGATCTTGATATGCCTACACCCGAGTTTGATTTGCCTGCAGCTGATACTCCTTTACCATACTTCACTCCGGCAGCTATACATCCTCCAAACATTCAAAGTCAGATTGAAAATCAAATGAGAACTTTAACTGATACACTAACACGAACAATCACTTCTCTTTTTGGTGATCTGAAGAAGTCAGTGGATAGTAGACTGAATCAGCTAGAAGAACATATTATAAATCTACAAGGAAAGGTTGAAGCAATAGAAGCTTCAAGATCTGCACCTCAAGTAGAACTTCAACCAATCCTAGACTGTATCTTTTCTAGTTCTAAAATTATATTGAAATCTGTGGATGCAACTTTGAATGAATACAGAACTGAACTGAATGAAGCCAAATGCACATTGGGAACAATTGCAGAAACTAGACAGATGGCAGATGACTATACTAGAGGCATTGGGATTATCAGGTCAGAGCTTGGAAGACTTAGAGGATCTACTTAAGCCTTTGTCAATGTCCAAGCTTCTGAACTTATATCAATGCAAAAGAAAATCGGTGAGATGAAAGAGGCAGTGAACAAGGTACCTACAAGCCTCAAGGATATGGAACAATAGCTTGGCGCAATCTGGATGGAGATGGTTTCTATCTGTGGCACTGTTAGATCCTTGGAGGTCACTGCTAGGACTAGACCCTTGTATGATCCTCCTCCTATTTTCACTAGGGCTCCTACTACTTCTCACCATCCTAGAGCACCTCCACCTCATGCATCCTCTAATAGACCTCCTAGACCTGCTTCTTGGTATAGTGCTAGTACATCTATCAATGTACCTAAGGAAGAATTTGATAGTGAGTAGGTCTATAGTATTTTTAGTACTTTTTGGAAACTTGTTGAAGTTTATGTAATGATTGATGTACTGAATTTTTTTGATGGAAATGCAATGAATATCTTTTGGATACTTATGTATATTTCTTTTATCCTGTTAACACTCTCTATATTGTTTAAATAGAATTCTCTCTCTGAATTGAGAAAGTGAAATTTTCTCAAACAAATCTTGATACATTCTCAATCTATTTAAAATCTGAGCTTAATTGTTTAACCTTTTTGATTTGATGACAAAAAGAGGGAGAACTATCACACAATAGAGTACATGAAAGAAGAAACTTAATGAATTGGAATAGAACTGCTGAAGTTAATTAGACAGGGGGAGCTTAATGATTTTTGAATGATTTTTGCATAACCTTTCTACTAAATTGTTCAAATGAATGATAAAGGGAGAGAAATTTAGAGAAATTTCATATTGTTTAGAGATTTTATAAAAAGGGGAGATACACATGTTTAATTTACATGTTTAATTTGCTTCAATGATTACTATGATGCTCTCTACTTATTACATCCAACTGTCAATGCTTAATGCTGCTTGACACATACAAGCAATTATTCTCTGACACTTACAGTTTATAAAATTGGCTTTGTGCATAACCGTATAGCATATATTGATATACATATGAGAATACAGTTAATATTGCGATACATCAAATAAATGTAAATGCTTACTATGATATACATCTACTTGTGAATAGAATAGATTCTCTTCATAACCAATATTTTGTCATCATCAAAAAGGGGAAGATTGTTGATCCCTAAAGTGATTTTGATGATAACAAAACATTGGAGCATACATTTGGTTATCTAACAACTCTTCAAATGGTTGACAAGTTTTTGTAGGACAACTACATTGACATACTTTCTAAACCCTGCAATCTTTATTGTTTTGTGTTGAGTTGTAAGTGATTAGGATCTTGTAAAGAAGAACCCAACAAAAAATTTCCTACTTGAGTCAAAGATAAAGGGTTACTTCTAATAGTTTTCAAGCTTCAATTTTTCTTAATTTCTTTGTAAGAAGACCTTGAGGAAGTCTTCAAAGCTTGGCTTAAGAGTTCTAGAGAATTGAATTTGATCTGGCTGAAGAACCAATCTCGAGCCGATTGGATGGAGGAACTAGCCGACTCTGGCACTGGCACAAGAAAGAAGTTCTCTGGCATACAGATCCGGCCGACTGGCACCAAAGCCCAGCCGACTCATCGAGAACATGGTTGAGAACGTTTTGAGAATCTCAGGGATCCGAGCTGACTGGATTTCAGCCTAGCCGACTCGTCTAGAGTGAACCATTTTCTTAACTGTGGAACCTAGCCGACTGGTGTTCAACCCAACCGACTGGTGTTCAACCCAGCCAACCCGAACTCGATCCAAGCCAACTCAAAGAATGTCCGAGCCGACTGGAATGACGGGGTCACCTCAAATGGCTAGTTCCAGTTTTTTGTTTTTGAAATCCAAAAGTGCTCCAACGGTAACCTGTCACTTCCCAACGGTCTACAACATTCAAAATCAAGGGAAGGCAGTTGAAGTCTTTATAAATGAAGTATGAGAACATCTTTGGAGAGACTAATGAGTTAATGAACAGTTATTGAATATTTATTGAAGTTAGAGGAGAGAGCACTTGAGCTTTGAAGTCAGTCTTCAAGCCTTCATCAACTCTTATTAGAAGCTTGAAGCATCTTTTAAGGAAAGCAAGGAAGCCATTGAAGTGCATTGAAGAGCATTCAATTGAGCTTCACTCGAGCTGCATCGGCAACCACCCGACAACTGAGTTTGTCAATTTTTATTGCTTTTTTATTCTACTCTTAGAATATTTGGATTATTGGTGAGCCCAGTTATAAAAACCAAATAGGTTTCTTTGGTGAGCCTTTTCAAAACCAAAGTGTAGAGGTTCTAGGTGAGCCTGTGAAAACCTAGAGTGGGTTTCTTTGGTGAGCCTGGTTTAAAAATCAAAGTGTAGAGGTTGGGATTGTGAGCCTGTAAAACAATCCGACTGTACTCCGATTTGGGGGATATAGTTAAAATCCTGAGTGGTGAACTTGGGTAGTAGACGTAGGAGCTGGGTTGCTCCGAACCACTATAAATTTGCCTTGTTTGTGTTGTGCTTGATTTACTTTTCAGCTTCCACACTTATCTCTAATTAACATAGCACTCAACCACTAAAAGGAATTACTTGTGCACATAATTGCAAGAAATTTTGTAATTCCCAATTCACCCCCCTCTTGGGAAAAGCCACCTAGGCAACACATTGAACCAACAACTGTGAGCTACCTTGACTTAAGACAGGTGTTGATGCAGTGAGATCAAATGGATTTTGGTATGATTTCAGGTCTAAATAAAAAACTAAAGATGAATATAACCTGGACTCACACAATCAGTGAGATTTAGGTGTGATCTAAGACTGATTTGATATGATCCAATGCCCATAATAATTCTAGGAGTTTTACAAGGTGTCTAACACCTAGCCTTACACTGATTTAGCCTATTTCTCCTGTATAAAAAGATGACCCTAAGAATGAACCAAAGTAGTGAGAGCCATTAAAAAATTATATTTTCTTTTCTTTTCTTTTCTTTTCTTTTGTAAAGGGTTCAAGATGGTAGGAAGAAAGATTATATCAACTTAACCCATGTAGCTAGGCTCCTCCATCTTGAGGAGGGGATAAAGTTTTTTTTACAACAAATTTATTTTTTTCTTTTCCATCTTTTATATTTATTTTATGCAATATGAATAAAATTTTTTATTCCCTTTATTTATGCTTGTATTATATTTTCTTGAATAAATTTAACTTTTAACAATTTATTCTCTCAAAGAGACGTGTCGTGATCCTAATAAGATATGGTTTATAAAAATTATCTTAAAGTTAACTTTTTTTATTTTATATAGATTTGAGATAATCTATGCTCATAAAGGAACAAGTCATGATCCTGGAGATACAATTTATACTCAGATAGAGATAGGTTACACTAAAAATAAATTAATCATAAGCCTTTGCATGAATGAATACCAAGATCTATTAACAAGAAGAATGGATTCCTAATCCCTCATATGTAGTTTAATTATGGTTTAAATTAATTTATTTTGCATGATTGGTTTTTAAAAATTTATAAATGAACTATTCTAACTTTCTTTCTTTATCTTCTTCATGAAATAATTGCTCTTGATCTTTAAGGATATGATCTCTACTCACCCTAACTATACTAGCAAGTTAGGTTTTTATTTTTGATCACCCTATAACAAGCGATCATACTTCAATTTTGAGATCATGAAATTTTGATACCTTAAAAAAATATTATCAATATTTTTTAAAAAAATATTTTTTTTTATTTTGATAAAGTGGTTAAGTAGAGAGCACAAGTAATTCCTAAACTTCTAAACAAACTCAGAAAGTCAAGATTTTAACCAAAGTGATCAAGTAGAGAGTACAGGTAATGTCCAAACTTTTTATCAAGCTTAAAAAGCTAAAATTTTGATTAAAGTGATCCAGTAGAGGGTGCAGATAATGCCTAAACTTTTGATCATGCTCAAGAAGTCAAAATATTGACTATATGGTCAGGTAGCCTATATATTTTCAAAACTAATCAAAAAAGAACTTCTACAATTCATGAAGCCTAAGATTCATACAGCTTATCTATTCTCCATAACTAATCAAAAGAATATAGATAAATTTCAGATTGATATGTTAAAGCTCAGAGAATATATATTCTTCAAACATAGAAATAGTAGAGAGAGCAGACAAAAAGAGTGAAAAACTTATTTTCATTAATCTTTGAGAAAGTTTCTTATAAATTACATCAGTGAAAGAAAAATATATATTATTTTTTGTTTTCCTTTTAATCTTGAAGCTTTTGAAGGCTTGGTAGCTAAGTGATTGAGACCTTCATCCTTCTTGCTGCTCGAAGCCTTTGCATACTTTAAGGGCGATCATCTTCATATAGAGGGCCAAAGGTTACTATCTCTAGTCCAACATCCAAAGCAACACTAGTGATGTTTATAAAAGTGTACGGATCTCCCCCTAATACTTCATCTATCAGAGATTGAGCATTCTGATCTATTAAGGTGACAAAGTTGAAGTCTATATTTGGGAAGAAGTCCTTTGCCTTTCAGATACATCTATTAAAACCAAGTTCAAAGGCAAAGAAAAAAATGGTAGTGTTCTCGATGATTGCCTGATATCTTTTTGCATAAGCTCCTAGTACTTCAGGTGCCATCTTCATTGCTTCATAGATGGTCATCTTCCTCTCGACCTGTATCTCAATTGAAGACCTTGAAGGACCACCACTACTTTAGATGGACTTTCTATTAGACCTATTATTCCCAAAGGATTGCTGACCTCTTTTTCCAAATTCTCAGGAGGAATGCTAAACTATTCCCTAGGCACAAGCAGCACATTAACTATGTTATCTATGATGACAGTCACCAAGTTACCACAAACTTACAAGTGATCCCATATGGCTGCATACACTTAAGATATTAAAGAAATGGGAGAAAAGAAAATATTGATTTAGAAATGGAGATTTCATTGCTTTAAGTATTTCTACAAAGTAAAGTATTTCAAACTCCTAGTGGGAGGGATAAAAGTTGAAAAAAATTAAAACAAAATATAAAAAGATAGGCCTTCATACTTTTGCTGCTTGATCTGATGGAGCTTCAGGTTGAGTCTCCATAGGTGCTTCCATATTAGATGGTGTCTCAATAGTGGGTGCAACTTTTGGAGTGGTTGATGGAGGGGTTTCAGTAGGTGCATCGACATACTCTTACACTTTCGTTACCTTCTCTTCTTCCGTCAAGTTAGCAATGCTCGAGATAAGGAGATCTACATTAAAATACAAAAAGAGTTCCTTCACCTTGTTCTTGTAGCCCTTAAATCTTTCATGGAAGGGCTAACCGATCCCTCAACCACATCATCCAGAAAGTCTTTAGATCATTTATACTTTTCCACCTTCTTCCCTTCTTAAAGCTCCTTCTCCAATTTCTCCTTCTCTTCTTGGGATTTTTGAAGAGAAGCTTGACTTGTTTCAACCTCTTTGTTGGCATCAGAGAGGTAGATCTTCAGATGATTTATTTTCTGGGCCTCCACAGCATTCGCCCGTGATGTGGAACATTCACTGACATGGAGTCTTGCTGGTGGCAATGCTGGCAAAGGCCCCACCACCTGGACACAATGGCGAAGTAAAGAGCCAAGGTGAGCCCTCCTATTGAGGCCAACTCCCTACCAGGGTCATGCTCATGAGGTGAGTCACCCGTCTGAGGTCAGCCCCCAGCTGGGGTCGTGCTCATGCTGTCAAGGTGAGCCCTCTTGTCGAGGTCAGCTCCCAGTCGGGGTCATGCTCATGAGGCGAGCCCCACATCTGAGGTCAGCTCCTGGCTGGGGTCGTGCTCATGCTACCAAGGCGAGCCCTCCTGCTGAGGTTAGCTCCCTACTGATGTCATGCTCATGAGGCGAGCCCCCCATCTGAGGTCAGCTCCTGACTGGGGTCATGCTCATGCTGCCAAGGCAAGCCCTCCTATCGAGGTTAGTTCCCTGCGGAGGTCATGCTCATGAGACGAGCCCCCCATCTGAGGTTAGCTCCCAGCTAGGGTCGTGCTCATGCTACCAAGGCGAGCCCTCTTACCAAGGTAAGCTCCCTATTGGGGTCATGCTCATGAGGCGAGCCCCCCGTCTGAGATCAGCTCCCGACTAAGGTCGCACTCATGACACCGAGGTGAGCGGCCCCCTGATGCGGGGCTTCTTTTATCCCACGAAGGCCATAGTTCCCACCAATGGCATGAGGGGGAGGATCAACAGAGATTCAAATCATGACAAAGAAGGACCTGGCCACCCATGACCTTCGGGAGGTGGTGCACATCCTGCAACAAATATAGGCTCTACAGCGCACCACCTACACGACCTGCATGAGACAACCCTCCATGACACAAAAACCTGAACCTTTCCAAGAAGGGTATTCCATTAAGGCCCCAGGACCTACAACACTCCAATGATTCCCCCCATAATGGGAATGCACCACCGTGGCTCAGGGCTCAGCAGCACAGTACCCACCCCTCCCATGGGATGTTACACCATCAGAAGGGTAAGACTAGCCGGACAGAAAGGCTACAGCGAGCAACCGAAACCCCCTCCAAAAAAGACATCTGGAAGAGGTCCCCAGACCTAGTCTGGGCCACCCTATGCATATAAAATCAGAGGGAAAGGTAAGTAAGGAGGTAAGTAAGTAAATAGAGGGAGCAAAGGGGCATGGAGCCAATCTAGTGAACCACCCAAGCTCTCTCTCATTTCTCTCAACACTTCTCTGTTCCATTTTCTCACCCTCTATGCGGAGAGTTCCCAAGCTCTCCATAATAGAGGTTCTGTTCCCCTCAATCATCCCACTGACTTGATCATCAGAGTATCCCTGCCAGAACTCCTGGCTTGGGTCTCCTTTATTACGAAAGAGAGGACCAAGCACCCTGCGGGAACCTGATGCGTTAAAGCTACAGGCCACGATGATCCAGGTGGTAACAGATTGGCACACCAGGAAGGGGGTAGGCAAAAGGACTAATTGGTTGATTTCAGGTCACCCACCATTGGAAAGGCATCCACGGAAACCCACACTCCAATGGTGACCACATGAGCACGCGAAGTCTCCACCAGTCATGCAGGAGAACCCTCTTACCATGATGACCAGTGCCCGAAGAGGGAGCTTCCCGCTCCACCACCACCTCCTTCGATGGACCCCCAGATCACCGCACTGGCCTAGCAGGTTCATGCCCTAGCTGCGATGATGCATCAGCTTCACCAGAGGCATCGATCCCTGGAGACCCAGCAGCAACCAGGGACCCCCGCAGCTCACACCGCTGATCCATGCACCAGCTTGTAGTCCTTCAGAAAGGGGCTATTGCATACAGGCTCCCACTCACAAGGAGCCCAACAGATGGCTAGGAAGAAGCCACAGCATGGTCTGGCCAATCAGGAGAGCTGCTCCCCAGTCTTGGAGCACGGCGTGCCCTCACACCATGACACCAGCATGGCCAGGAACTTGGGCAAGAGTTCCTCCACTCTGACCATCCTTCACCCTCGACATTCTCTGCTGAGGGGTCCATTGACAAGGCCATCCATCATCGAGTAGAGATGCACCTCGAGGAGCATGAATGCAAGCTGGCGGTGTTGGGAAATATATGTCCTGGAGCTAATTGTCAAGGCTGTAGATGGTTGTGCAACTCATGTATATGTATATGAATTATTGAATTGAATAAAATATTTATTCTGGTTGTTCATCACATGTCTCTTCCAAAATAAGCTCTTGTGTGATGATGTCCTTTGAGCTATTTTTTATACGATGTAGAGAGGATGCATCATGTAGTTCATAAATACGTTCGTGACTAAAGGATACACTATTTTAGGATGATGGTGTATCGAAAGTAGGTTGTTGATGTCATATCTGTTAGTTATCCTCTTAATCAAGTAGCATGGAGATGCTGATATGATATCAGGTGTTGTGTTTGACACTTCACTGAGTGTGACTCTCATGCAAGATTCTCTTTTTGCCAAAGAGAAGTCTTGTATTAGAATAAGGACATGAATTATTCCTCTGACTTAAGATCACTATGGCAGCTTAAAAGCAACTCACTATGCTTAGGTGCCAGACTACCCAGATTTCTACTCTGGTGATAGAAGATTGCTGGGGACAATCAAGTACTTGTGTAGTGGTAATAGGATCGAGATAGGATTGACCTCTCTAAATGGTTTGGATTGAATGCTTAATATGCCTTAATTGAGAAAGACCTTGGCCAGGGCATTCCTTGTAAGGAGTTACATAGATTCTTTGTTTGAGACATATTGAGATGGATTGATTAGGGTTGGGCAGTTTAACCCTATGCCATCCGAAGCATTAGGAGGTTCAAGGAATAAGTTTAGTGGTATTCCATTTTAACAGGTTCATGTTGCTCTGCAACTTTCAACCTATCCGAATGCCAGGTGTCATTGCTAGATAGTTACTTTGACTGGCACTAGAAAAGCTCTTGTGCTACCAGTTTAGTGTTTGAACCTATGGGGTCACACATCATGGGGTTTCTTCTTGCTTTGTTGGCTTGGGAATGATTGGGAATCACTCCAGACTCATTTGACAAAGAGTTATCAAAAATCGAGCTGGCTCATTTGGATGAGTCGACTCGAGCAGTCGAGTCAACTCGACTGACGGGTTCTTGTAAAATTCGAGAACACTTCATTCATTGCTGTAAGTGTTATGGAATTGAATGATCGGCATTTCAAGGTTTTAATCCCACCAGTTGCTAAAGTCCAAAGGTCATATAACCTACATGAATTCCAAGAGACTCCAAACCTCCCAATTAATCTCTCCTTATCTCCTCATTATGGTTTCATTATGGGACCATTTTTGAGGGCTGATAAAATGTAGCAAGAAGGTGAATGGTTCACATGGTTTTCCACTTTGGATTAAGCATGAGTCTCTTCCCAAAAAGTTTCTACAATAGAGACCTTGCTTGATCCTTGAGAGATTGTGAGATTCGATCTCCGGGATGGAGTGAGATTTGGTTTTGGGATTCTTGTGCGCTACCTTCTATTGAAGGTTTGGGATAGAGTGATTTAGGAAGGGTCCTTAGGTTTTTTGTTCCAGCACATTGGTAACCGGTCTTTAAAGAGTTAAAAAGGGAGTCCACTGCTCACCACAGTGTTTCCAGAGAGGCTAGCACCTCGAAGGAAGGAGAAGGGAATCTTGTACCCTGGTGTGAACCACCCATAGAGGCAGTACGCTTGTGCTGCTAGTAGAGCTATTGGTCCTCATTGCAGTACTGTGCTTGGCGGTGATTGTCACTTTGTACAGGCCCTCGTTCACCTAGGAGTAATACCATTCGGAGCTGCTACCATCCTTCTTTGGAGTGTTTTCATTTTGGTGGTGATCATCACCTTCCAGGTATGGCATCCATTTCTTGATTGCTTATCATTATTTTCATACATACATTATTCTATATGTGCATCAAGATCTGCATAGGGAAATGTTAATTAGATTAACATTCTTTGATAAAATAGTTTTATCTACTTCCACTTTGCCATGCATTTAAAAAATGTTTTTAAATTGCATGCCTTTGCCCTACCCTTGGTTCCCTTACATTGGTATCAGAGCTAGGTTTCATGCATATGTAGTTTAATATTTTTGTATGAAATCAGATTTTTTCCTTCATGAAGTACTTGGATTAAGGTGGATTCACCATGGCCGTCTGATCATAGGAGAGAAGCATGATTTAAAGATCATCTCTTTCCATTCCAAGGGGTTCTCCTTTGAAGTGTAGAGGTGCCACTGCGTCACGACCTTTTGAAGAAGAAAGTGAAGGATTTGATACATTAAAATTATTTTAGTCTATGTATTTAGATCTTTGCTATGTTTAGATTTGATCTAAAAAGTGGCATGATCTAGGTTTTTGAAAGGTTCAAAACAAAATTTCTGAAATCCAAATTTTCTATTTTCTTCCCAGGTAGGCGAGCTGACTCGACTGGTGCTCGAGTCGACTTGACTCTACAGAATTGAAGAAAACTATTTTGTCCGAGCTGACTCATCCCTATATGAGTTGACTCAGATCTGAGAACAAAAGAAAACACTTCTGGACGAGCCAACTGACTTGCTGATGAGCCGACTCGACCAGAAATGATGAAAATAATGAATTTAGACTTCAGATTTCTTTTGTGAAAATGTTTCACTTAGTTTTGGAAATGTTTCAAAACTTAGGTTAATTGAAAATGTTTCAATTGACATTTTAAGATTTAGGATGTGATTCTAATCTTAAGTCATGATTGATAAACCATGAATTAATTGGGTTAGCTAGAATTGGGTCCTTAAATGGGTTAGACCTAGATTTAGATGAATGGATTAAATTGAGAAAAGACTAATCAAAAGTTGAATTAGGTCTCTCCTCTATAGATCTCTCTAATAGTTAGTTAGATCAGTCCATACATCTAAATGGACTTGATTAATGGCTTCGTGGTGAGCCCAGGTCTTTAAGTTAGTCTGATTAAGTCTGGTAAACCACTTAGTGTCTAAGGTAAGTTTGATGGTTGTGATCAAGGTTCTTTGGGTCTAACTCTTACTTGGCCAACTCATGGTTGGTGTCTAAGGCAAGAGGCTTACCTAGCTTAACCCATCACCAGATTTGATTAGGTTATCTATTGATTCGAGTTGACCCATGTCAACTAAGGTTAATCAGTCTGACTGGTTTATAGGTGTCTGTAGACTAATTTGATCTTGAAACCCTCTAAGAGTTTGGTGAGATTTTTCTTGATCAAGGTCCATGTCTTCCTCTCAAATGTCATAAAATTGAAATTCTCTAAATTATTAGATCCATAAAAAAATTAAGTTATATGATAGCCTAAGTCTTAGCCTCCCATTAAGTTGGATTGGTAATGAGACCATAAGTTGGGTGATCATCGATAGTTCCAAAGAACGGGTGGTCATCAGGCGAGTGGAATTACCATTCAGCTTATGATATCTCAGTGCGACTATCTTAACACATGGTCAGGTGGGCCGACCAAAGTCGGGCTTGATCATGGGTTAGTTAGAAGCATTGAATTTTATCATATTAATTGTTAGACCTAACCATGACCTTCAATAGGAGGCTCAAAGGTTGATTGTGAGGACCCTTGGGGCAAAATGGTTACTAAGAGTATTATACCTACCTTTAGATGCATTTGGGTTGGCTAGCCAAAGTCGGGCTCATGTGTAGTCTATTGGATCCTAGTACCCGCTAAAGAATAAGTGTTATTCTTTGTATTGGAGTGTAAAGGCTACCAGTCTGAATAAAATAGTGGAAGAAACCTTTAGACTAAAATCCATGTCTTTAGAATTTTTTAAATAATTCATATACTGATAGGTCTTGTTCTCCTTTTTTTGTTCAGATAATGTCGACCACTTTGTCGCTCCGGTCATTATTAGATAATGACAAACTCTCTGGACCTAACTTCGATAGCAGGTATCGAAAACTCTGGATTATCCTGGAGCATAAGCGAGTCCTTTATATGATAACAGATCCAGCACTTGGATCCTAGCCCCAAATGCTCGTGGCACTATCAGGGACACTTACCAGAAGTGGATCTCTGACCACACCATGGTGCATTACATAATGTTGGCTACGATGAACGATGAGTTCAGTCACAAGTTCAAGGAGATCCAACCAGAGAAGATTCTTCAAAAGTTGAAGGAATCTTTTGGCACTCCGGATGATACAGAGAGATATCGGATCCCTTCCACCATCTATAACATGTGTATGCATGCTGGAGCTTCGGTAACTAATCATGTAATGTACATGATCAAGTTATTTGAGCATTTGGACAAACATGGATGTCCTTTGCACAAGCAGCTCGGTAAGGACATGGTTTTGAATTCTCTGCCCCCTTCCTACCAGGTATGTCTTGATAATTTTAGAATGAATAGGCCTGCGGTAAACTATCATGAGATGTTAGGACTACTGCAGACCTATATGAGAGACCACAACCTCAACAAGGGGTTAGTGAATCTGGTGGGAGGTTCTAAAGCAGGGCGTCGTCCCTTTGGAAAAGGGAAGAAGAAAAAAATAAGAAAAATAAAAAGGTGTAAAGTGCTGGGCCAAGTTAGACTAAGAGGGTAAAGGCTGATAAGAGTTAGGTAGAGTGCTTCTTCCGCAAGAAGTCGGGTCACTGAAAGTAGAACTATTCTGCTTAGCTTGCAACTCTAGACTCGAACAGGCCAAGAAAGGGAAAGCAGCAAGGTATTGCTGGCCAAGGTATTTATATGATAAATCCTTATAATTTATCTATTTGTGATACTACTAGCTGGGTATTGGATACCGGAAGTCTTTATTACATTTGTAATTCTTTGCAGGGACTTCAAGTTAGTAGGAGATTCGGAAGCGATGAGAGGTTTCTGAATGTTAGGAATGGAAGTCAAGCTCCAGTTCTGGCATTGGGAACTATTTCCTTGTATTTTGAGTCTTGTACTATCATTCTTGATGATTATCATTTTTGTCCTTCTTTTTTAGTGAATATCATTTCTGTAGGCCTGTTGGCCAATGATGGTTATGAATTATCAATAAATAAAGATATTTGCTACATCACTTTGAATAGTTCTAATGTGATGAATGGCTAAGTGAAAAATGGTGTATATGTACTATCATAGCCCGTTACTGTATGTACGCTGCTAATAAATGCCCTAGGTTAGTTAAAGTCAGTGATATTTATCTTTGGCACTATTGGCTAGGTCATATAAACAAGAACAGGATAAATAAGTTGGTAGGAGAAGGTTTCCTAGTTATCGTTGAGAGTGAATCTTTACCGACTTGTGAATCTTGTCTTCTTAGGAAAATGACCAAGTCACCTTTTACTGGAAAGGGTGAAAAAGCCAGTGATATTCTAAGTCTAGTACATACTGATATATGTGGACCTATGAATGTCAGTGCAAGAGGTGGATATAACTATTTCATTACATTCACAGACGATATTTTAAGGTACGGTTATGTCTACCTGATGAGACATAAATCTAATTCGTTTGAAATGTTCAAACATTATCATAATGAATTAAAAAATAAACTAGGAAGTTTATTAAAACCCTTCGATCAGATAGAGGTGGTGATATCTTTCCAGTGAGTTTCTGACTTATCTTAAGGAGAATAGGATTCTCTTAATGGACTCCTTTAGGGACACCTTAGCTAAATGGTGTATCTAAAAGGAGGAATCGAAAACTGTTGGACATGGTTTGATTGATGATATGCTTAGCAAGTCTACCTAAATCCTTTTAGGGATTTTCCTTAGAGTCGGTATCCTACCTTTTGAATAGGGTTCCAAGTAAGTCCGTTGATAAAACATCATATGAGATATGGACTAGATGGAAGCCAACTCTCTCTCACCTTCAGGTTTGGGAGTGTCCAGCTTATGTCAGATATATGGAGACGGATAAGCTAGGACCTAAGTCTGATAGGTGTCTTTTTATTGGGTATCCTAAAGAAACCAAAGAGTATTATTTCTATCAGCCTGAGGAATAAAAGTTGTTCATCAATCTTAAAGCAACCTTTTTAGAAAGGGAGTACCTTGGTGAAGGCACTCAAGCTACTAAGGTGGAACTTGGAGAAGTTCAACAGATAGAAGAACCTTCTCACTCTAAGACCACTATAGAACCGGATTTGATTAGATCATATCCAAAGCCCATTGTACAACCATTGAGGAGATCTGGTAGAGTACCATGTCAACCGAATAGATACTACGATTTCTTAGTCTAGGACGGTGATCTTGTTGAACTCGATGAGAACAAGGATCCGCTCACCTATATGGGTGCAATGACAAGGTCTGATTCTGAGTCATGGCTAAAAGCTATGCAATCCTAAATGGAGTCCATCGAAATCAACAATGTATGGACATTGGTTGATCCACCTGAAGGGATAAAACCCATTGGGTGCAAATGGATCTTCAAGCGGAAGCGAGGCGCAGATGGGTAGGTGGAGACCTATAAAGCCCATCTAGTTGCCAAGGGGTATTGTTAGCATTATGGTATTGACTATGATGAGATGTTTTCCCTTGCGACAATGCTCAAGTCCATTTAGATTATGCTTGCTTTGGCAGCACACTTAGATAATAAAATCTAGCAAATGGATGTCCGAACAGCTTTCTTAAATGGTGAGCTAGAAGAGGAGGTGTATATGATGCAGCCTGAAGGGTTCATATCCACAGATGAGTCTAAAGTATGCAGGCTTCTCAAGTCCATTTATGGACTAAAGCAGGCTTCTCGGAGTTGGCACTTGCATTTTGATATGTGTATCAAGACATATGGCTTCGTTAGGAACGGAGAGGAACCTTGTATATATAAATGGGCAAACGGTTCTGTAGTTGTATTTCTTGTTTTGTATATGGATAACATTCTCCTAATCAAGAATGATATTCCAGCATTACAAGGAATAAAGGTCTGGCTTTCATCTCAATTTTCTTTGAAAGACTTGGGTGAAGCCTCATTCATATTGGGTATGAAGATCTATAAAGATAGATCTAAGAGACTTCTGGGACTGTCCCAAACTATGTACATAAACACTGTGTTGAAGCGGTTCAGCATGAAAAATTTCAAAAGAGGCTATCTTTCGATAGGTCATGGAATTACTCTTTTCAAGAAGGATTATGTGATAACTCCTGAGGAAAGAGAGCATATGAGCAGGATTCCATATACTTCAACAGTGGGTTCTATTATGTACACTATGTTATGTACTAGAACTGACGTGGCATACTCACTAGGGGTAGTGAGTAGATACCAGTCTGACCTAGGTGAAGCTCATTAAAAAGTTGTTAAGAACATCCTTAAGTATTTGAGAAATACTAAGGACTAATGGCTTATTTATGGAGATTCTGGCTTAAAACTTGTGGGGTATACCGACTCCAATTTTCAGTCAGATAGAGATGATAGCAAAAGTGTGTCTTGTTTCGTGTTTACCCTTAACGGTGGAGCTGTCTGCTGAAAAAGTTTCAAGCAGCATACAGTGGCTAATTTTATTTGCCAGGTGGAGTATATTACAGCATCATATACAGTAAAGGAGGCTGTGTGGTTGTGGAAGTTCCTAAGTGAGCTGGGAGTGGCACCCTACTTGGATGGTCCTATTTCAGCATATTGTGATAGTACTAGAGCCATAGCTCAAGCCAAAGAGCCGAAATCACATCAGCGGACCAAGCATATTCTACATCATTATCACCTTGTTCGGGAGATCATTGAACGAGGTGACTTCAAACTTTTGAAGATCGATAGTAAGGAGAACTTGGCCGACCCCTTCACTAAAGCCGTTGGAATATAAGAGTTCAACAACTGCAAATGGGAGATGGCAATCAGATTTTGTTCTGATTAGATTTAGTCAAGGTGGGAGTTGTTGAGAAATGTATGTCCCAAAGCCAATTGTCTAGGCTGTAGACGGTTATGCAACTCATGTATATGTATATGAATTATTGAATTGAATAAAAAGTTTATTCTGGTTGTTCATCACATGTCATCTTCCTAATTGAACTCTTGTGTGATGATGTCCTTTGAGCTACCTTGTATGTGATGTAGAGAGGATGCATCGTGTAATTCATAAATTTGTTCATGACCAAAGGATATGCTATTTTAGGATGATGGTATATCGAGAGTATGTCATTGATATCATGTCTGTTGGTTGTCCTCTTAACAAAGTAGCATGGAGATGCTGGTATGACATCAGGTGTTGTGTTTGACACTTCACTGAGCGTGACTCTCATGCGAGATTCTCTTTCTACCAAAGAGAAGTCTTGCATTAGAATATGGACATTAATTATTCCTCTGACTTAAGATCACTATGGCAACTTGCAAGCAACTCACTGTGCTTAGGTACCGGACTACCCAGATTTCTAATCCGGTGATGGAAGGTTGCTGGGTACAGTCAAGTACTTGTGTAGTGGTAGTAGGATCAAGATAGGATTGACCTCTCCAAATGGTTTGGATTGAATTCTTAATATGCCTTAATTAAGAAAGACCTTGGCCAAGGTATTACTTGTAAGGAGTTACAGGGATTCTTTATTTGAGACATATTGAGATGGATTGATTAGGGTTGGGCAGTTTAACCCTATACCATCCGGAGCATTAGGAGGTTCAAGAAATAAGTTCAGTGGTATTCCATATTCGACAGGTTCATATTGCTCTGCAACTTTCAACCTATCCGGACGTCGGGTGTCATTGCTAGATGGTGACTTTGGTTGGTATTGGAAAAGTTTCTATGCTACCAATTTAGTATTTGAACCTATGGGGTCACACACCGTGGGGTTTCTTCTTGCTTTGTTGGCTTGGAAATGATTAGGAATCACTCCGGACTCATTTGACAAAGAGTTGTCAAAACTTGAGCCAGTTCATTTGGATGAGTCGACTCAAGTCATTCGAGTCGACTCGATTGACAGGTTCTGGTAAAATTCGAGAACACTTCATTCATTGCTGTAACTGTTGTGGAATTGAATGATTGGTGTTTCAAGGTTTTAATCCCACCAGTTGCTGAAGTCTAAAGGTCATGTAACCTACATGAATCCTAATAGACTCCAAACCTCCCAATTAATCTCTCCTCATCTCTTCATTATGGTTTCATTATGGGACCATTTTTAAGGGATGATAAAATGCAGCAAGAAGGTGAATGGTTCACATGGTTTTTCCACTTTGGATTAAGCACGAGTCCCTACGATGGGACGACCGATCCCCTGGACCACCTTGAAAGCTACAAGGTCCTTATGAGGGTCAAGGGGGCTACCGAGGCTCTCCTCTACATCGCCTTCCTAGCCACCCTATGGAAGGGCACCCGAGTCTGGTTCTCCAGACTCAAGTCCGAGAGTATCGATTCCTTCTCCCAGCTATAGAGGAAGTTCATGGCACACTTCGATGCATGCCAGAAGGTGCCATACAAGGCCGACAACCTCTTCTCGATCCAACAGCAGAACCGAGAGTCTCTCCTGGTCTACGTGTCCTGGTTCAAGGCCACCATAATGGAGATCTATAACCTCGATGAGCTGGTTTCGATGTTGGCCCTAAAGAGGGGGTTGCGGACCTCCTACTTCACCTATTCCCTCAACAAGAAGCCTTCGAAGACTTACTTGGAGCTCCTCCTCCTAGCGTACAAGTACATCTGTGCCGCGGAGGCTGACTACACCAAGAGGGAACTGGACAGGAGGCCCCTCAAGAGGCAGGCCATCAACGAAGCACCTGCTTCCCCAGTTCAAAAGATGGCGTTGGCCCAGCGACCGAGGTCAAGGCCCAGGATTGACCCCACCAAGAAAGAGAAGTTCACTCCTCTCCTCACCCTAAGAATGAAGATCTTGATGGAGATCGAGGGCGAGCACTTCATGCACCGTCCTCCTCCCCTGAGGCCATCTATTGGGTGCGATAGGTCCCGAAACTATCATTTTCACCGGGACCATGGCCATGACACCAAGGAATGCGGCCATTTGAAAAGGAAGATAGAAGAGCTGATCAAGCATGGCTATCTCGGCAAGTACGTAGAGGGAGGGGCACCTCCAACGAACTGGAGTGAGGAGCCCTGACCTCTCACCATCAATAATTGCCCCACTGAAAAGCCAGTAGGGATAAACCCGGAAGAGGGCTAGGCAAGAGAGGAGAGAGATGATGGTGGGGGCACCAGGATCTGACAAAGATTACTGGGCCCAGTTTGGTTTACTGATTAGTTTTAGTCCTCTAATAATGTGTCACTTATTCTAAGTGAGCCAAGTTTTGTAATAAGTATCCTATTGAGTCCTGCAAAAAGTTGAGGCAAGAAGTCCAACTGAGTTGTCTCAACCTTATGAGTCCAGATGAGTCTTGTTAGTTTGTGTTAGTCTAGTTTTGCACAAGAGGCAGTCACCAGCCAAAATATTCACCAGGCCCTCCCAGGTCAAAGCAGAGTCCAAGCCCATGGCGCTTCCATACTTGAAGAAACCAGCACCCCAAGGAATATGCTTTCTTCCAGGCACCCCAGCCCAAAAGCCCATTAGGAAATAGGCACCCAAGGTTTTCCCCAGCCCATGCACCAAGCCCACTTGAAGGATGCCCCACTTGCTGCCCAAGCCCACAAGAAGGCACCACAAAGTCCAAGCCCAATCAAAGGAGGCATCCTAGCCCATGAGAGGTTCTTTGACCAAGTCCAAGAAGGAGAGAGAAGTCCACATCCTACTAGGAATCAAGTTTTAATTCTATTCAAACTATGTACTCCTAGTCCTAAGTAACTTTGTAATCTAAGTTCAATTTGGGAGACTAGGGACCTGGGTGAGCTTATAAATACCCACCCCCTCCCCCTCTTGTAATCATCTCTTATTCATGAAATAAAACTCTGGTGAATTTTCTTGTGATAAGTTGTGTTGTACTTTGGAAGTGTGTGTGAGATTTGAGTGCCCTAATCCCTCAAACCCTAGCCACCCAAAGCATCCACCCTCCAAGCCCCAACATGCCCAAGTGCAAGAGCCCTAGCCGACCATACCAGCCAAGCATCTTCTTCCACTCCAAACCGCTAGCATCAGCAACTCCGTTCTCATCTTCCTTCAAAATTCTAATTTTGTTTTGTGTTCTTGTTTTCTTTCTGACTGACCCCTTGGCGTGTGCAGGACCCCGTGGTATTCACCTCCAAAGAAGAGGCCTTCTTTTCCTCCTGGACCAACCAAAGAAAAGCTAGCTGATCCATGGAACGACAGGCAATCATCTAGGTGATGATCCAGAGTGCAGAGTGACCCCGTCTTTGGTAGGATCTTCCATCATTGTTTGGTACAATCCTTATCCCACCTGATTTCTGATTTCAATGAAGGTAAGCTATCCTAACCGGGGGTTTCTCAACCCTCGAGGTCCTTCTTTTATTATTATGTATAAGTTCATATGCGGGTACTTTAGTTCTTTCATTGCTAGTTTTCCTGCTAGTCTTATCTATTTTTTGGGACTTTAGCCACCAATTTAATTCTTAAAATAATTATAATAATAATACTAAAAAACAAGTTACTATTATTTTATACATTCATATTAGTCCTAGAGTCATCCCGCATCAGTTTGGTATCAAAGCGGGTTTAGGATAGTTTGCATCTTCATAAAAACACCAAAAACATTCATCTCTGATTTTCTGCATCCTATCTTCTGCACTAGAGGTCCGAATTTTGAACTGTTTCACCATCTTAAGTTTTTTAATTTTCTTTGAAATTTTCACAGTATACTCTCTATTTAGTCTTGATAATTTTCATTATTTTTAGTTATTTTTACAGAAACAAAAAAAGTATAAAAACTTGCATCTTGGAAACCCTAACTTGAATTATGAGTTTTCTGCATCCTGTCAAGAATCATAGGTGTTCCATCATCATACGAGTTTGTTTTTGCATGAAATTTAGTAGAAATCATCTTCATTGTTGATCCTATGTTTTGAGATTTTTGTGGATTTTTTCTGATCTAAAAAATGTACCAAGATTTTCATCAAAGCAGACCCACAATCTCAGTTTCTGCATGCCTGACTAAACCAAACCTAATCAACTACACACCCCACCAAACCCAAGCCAATTTTGTTTCTCACCTAACCAACTTATAATTAAATAGCCACCTCATAAAAAGATCAAAAAAAAAAAATTACTCTCTGTTTTGTTATTAGATTGCATTAGGGTTCATCGATTGTGCATCATATCATTAAACTAATCTTAAGGGCAATTTTACTCTGTCAGATCAGGGTAGGAGGTCATTACCTATCCTGGACCCAAAACAACCCCCAACATCAGAACCCAAATCTAATTGAAAATTAATTAGACCTAATTTGCTCTAGTGAGCTAGGGACACCAACAGGTCGAGTCCGAGTCTAGTGAGGAAACTAGTGCACCAACCCATTGCCTATTACTGAAAGCTGGTGTCTAAGGCTAGAGGTCCAGAGGCAAACACCTTAAGTGGACTGGTAGTTTTTAATTAGGACCCTGTCATAGGTAGGGGGAGCCTCCCACCACCCCACCTCTTACCTGGCCAATGGAAGGATTAGGTGCTGTGTTGAGTGTAAGTTGAGTTAACTCATTAGGTTTTGGCTGTAGGTCTAGCAAATCCTAGCATGTGTTAACCTTTGTGTGCTTGACTTCATCATACCACCTTGATTGATTGATTGCATGACCACTAGGTTAGGAACCCAATACCAACAGTCTAAACCCCAACCTAGCTCCACATTGGATTCCAGCTTTGAGACTTTCTTGAAGACCATGAGTGACCAGATGGCCATCTAACCACCTAAATGAACCAGATGAACCATAATCATAATCAATTGACCAATAGATTTGACCAAGTGGACCAAAGACTCGACCAAGTGAACCAGAGGTTCGATCAGGTGGATAACCATGTAGGGACCCTAAAGAGAATCCAAGAGTCCAATACTGAACCTGATCCTGATTCATCTCTTTCCACCTCTCATAACCCTAGGAGAGCCCAAAATCATGACCAATTCATGGAGCCCAACCCTAGGAGAGCCCAAAACCATGACCACTTCATGGAGCCCAACCCTAGGAGAGCCCAACGCCAGGAACCATACTAGGAGCCCAACCCTAGGAGACCCAATCATGATGTCCAGGACCAGGAAGAGAGAATTTTTAGGAGCCTCAGGATAGATGCACTCACCTTTAATGGTACACTAGACCCCAAGATCTACATAGATTGGGAAGATCTACATAGATTGGGAAGGAGGCATGGAACAATTTTTTGAATGGTATGACCTGAGTGAGGAAAAGAGGTGTAAGTTTGCCAAACTTTGGATGACCGACCAGGCTAGACTCCATTGGGGAAACATAGAGCACCTACGCAGGTAGAGGGATGAGCCCCTCATAGATACCTGGATGGGTATGAAACTAAAACTTAGAGATAAATATGTTCCTCCATCCTACCAACATAAACTACTAAACCAATAGCAAAGGTTAAGGCAGGGCAATAAGACTGTGCTAGAGTATATAGCCCAATTTGATGAATGTGCCATAAGGTGTTGTCTAGATGAATCTCCATCAGTGACCCTATCTAGATTTAGAGCTGACCTACGTGAAGACATCTATAGGGAATTGTATTTAAGAGGAGTCGATACCCTAGACCAAGCCTACCAAGTAGCTAAAAATTTTGAGAGATTTTAGAAGGTACTACTAGCCCATCTACCAGAGACCTTTAGGGCCAGTGCTCCTAGTTCTAGACCAAACCCTAACCCAGTATACCTAGGTTGACCCAGCTCAAACCTAACTTGACCTAACCCAAATCCAAATCGACCAAACCCAACTCGACCCAGTCCCAACCCAACCCGTCCCAACCCTAACCCACTTCGTCCCAACCCTAGTCCAAGTCAACCCAATTCTAGCAATTTCATACCTTTTAGGAATGATAAGGGTAAGGCATCGGCATTCCAGAAAACCCCAAGTCCTAGTCCCAATGCATGTTTTAAATGTAATAAGGTAGGTCATTATGCTAGCCAATGCCCAACCAGATCCTTACACATAGTGATGCAAAACAAATTAAGGGATGCGATGCGGAAGTAAATTAAGATTAACTAATTTTTTTTGTGGTTTTTATATGTTTGTAGAAGTTGGCTTTAAATCAAAGAAAAGCTAACCTGATATTGAAAGATACTAATATGATAATTGAAAGCACAACTTTAAGGAAGCTAAATTATCAGAGTAATTTAGAAGCAACGGATCGCTGGGGGTTGAGAAACTCCCAGACCTAGGGTTTCACTCCGAGCTTTCAACAGAACAGAAATAAAGAGAAGGGAAGGTTGATCTAACCAGACAATGATCTTCACAGATTTTGGTGGAAGAACTCTCCCGAGCAGATTGTTGGATCCTCGGAGTCGGATATCTTCGTAATGGATCCTCCAATACTGGTCCTTTGGCGGGTTGGCTTCTCCTGAACTCAAGATCTGGAAGAGAAGAAAAACAATTGATGGAATCAGAGAGTCAAGGAAAAGATTTACCAGGTTGATGAACTTGAAGATCGAAATTGCTGAAAACTGGATTCTCCTGGATGCTGATGTGATTTTCCTTGGAACTTGCTCTGGATCTGAAGTAGCCGGACTGGATCTGGATGAAGGTGGACGGCCTGGACTTGTAGAGAGAGAGAGGCCGTGGGAGATGGATGGATCTAGGGTTTGATGGATTGAAAATAATGAAGGGCGGCTAGGGTTTTGGAATTTCAAGTGGCTAACCTAGGGTTTTGGATAAAGATGGAGATCTCTCACCTCCTCAAGGCTCCAATGGAACCCGGATTACCCCCTCACGGAGCTCAACACTTAGAATAGTGCGGAAGAAGAGAAACCTAGGTCACTCAACACAAGAGAATAGCAAAAATAATTTTTCTTCATTGATTTTCTAAAGTTACAAAGAGAGGTCTATTATATAGACCTAAAATTTTCTCCTAGCTTGTACAAATTCCCATGTGGGACTAAACTCTTCCAACCCCTAGATTAGGTAGAAAATCCTCTCCCTTGGCCAACCAAGAGTCCAAAAAAAATTGGGACGGCCATAAAGGAATTGTTTTGGAACTTTTATGGCACCTCCTTTGGAGTTGGATTTGGATTTGGAGTCCTCTTCTTCTTATGGTATTTCTTCTTTTCTTCCACTCCAAGTTAAGCTCTTTGATTTTGATTTGAACTTCAATTAGGAGTAGGTTGGATGTCCTTCTTTGATTTCTTCTCCAAGAGAAGTTTTCTTCCTTCTTTGCTTAGGTAAATTAGGCAGGTGTGGGCGCCTCCTTTAATTTAGCCTCCAATTTGATTTTTTCTTCTTTGGATGTGGGGACCATGACACTGGGATGCCTCTATGGCGCCTCCTGGACTCTGGCGTGTGCTCGGAGTGTGGCTGGGCGTGTGGCTTGGAGTGTGGCCTCCACTTGCTTGAACCTTGAGTTGATTGGAAGAGAAATGTGGCACCATTTTGGACCAAATTGAAACCACATTGGGACTTGCACTGAGTCAACATGACTCAACAAAATTTAAATGGTGACTCAAGAAATAAATAAAATAAATAAACTGGTTGACCAGGTCAACCTTTATTACAAATCCTAATTTCTCGGGCAATGTCAATCAGAGATCCAAATGGAGCTCTGAAGTCTTCTTCTGAGTCTGGTGCCCGCACCAATTCTCCCAGGGTGGGAGGAACTCGACCCTGTCGAGTAAGGCTCAAGTTGGCTCTGGTATCTCTCCAAGAGGTCTGGGTCCAATTCTTGTAATTCTTCTCGGGAGATCCAAGAGTCATCAGAATCTGGCCTTCCTTGCCAGCGGACTAGGTACCTTTGGTATCCTCGATTACGAGTAGAGATAACCTGATCATCCAGGATCTTTTCAATCTGCTCTTTCCTCACAGGCCAGTTTGTTGGTGGACACACAGGGTCGGGATCACTCTCAATGATAGGGTTAGGCTCAAAAGGCTCACTAGGAATCACAGCTGGCTCCCTGTACTCTACTAAGTCTGTAATGTTGAAAGTAGAGCTAATGCCTAGTTCTGGAGGCAACTCGAGCACATAGGCATTGGATCCTACTCTCTTTACCACTCTAAATGGTCCAGCTCCCCTAGCATGTAACTTTCTAACGGTTCCAGGAGGAAATCATTCAGGCCTTAACCTAATCATCACATAGTCTCCCTCAACAAAAGATTTGACTCGCCTTTGAGTATCAGCCAACTTCTTATAAGTTTCATTACTTAAATTTATTTTGGCATGAATTTCTTTATGCAAGTCTTTTATATGCTGTGCAAAATTCTCAGCAGATTCGGAGACTCGAGTGTGGACAGGTAAAGGGACTAGGTCAAGAGGTGTGTGAGGTTTGTACCCATGTACAATTTCAAATGGACTCTTACCCGTAGACCTATTGACCGAGTCATTGTACGCAAATTCTGCCCTTGGTAGGTATAAATCCCAATTTCTGGTGTTTTCACCAACAAGACATCTCAGCAGATTTCCTAGGCTATGGTTCACTACTTCAGTTTGGCCATCAGTTTGGGGATGATAGGCAGTTGAAAACTTAAGTTTTGTCCCTAACTTATGCCAAAGGGTCTTCCAAAAGTAACTGGTGAACCGGACATCCCTATCTGAAACGATTGTCTTAGGTAGGCCATGGAGTCTAACTATCTCATTGAAGAAAAGTGTGGCTACCTTAGACGCATCAAAGGTTTGGGAACAAGGCAGGAAGTGGGCCATTTTAGAGAATCGGTTGACTACGACACAGATAGAATCATGTCTCCTCTGGGTCTTAGGTAAACCTAACACAAAATCCATACTCACATCTTGCCAAGGACGATCTGGGACAGGGAGTGGGGTATAAAGGCCAGTGTTTTGTTTTCGCTGTTTGGCAACAGCGTAGGTTCGACATCTAGCTACAATATTAGCTACATCCCTTTTCAAGCTAGGCCAGAAAAAGTGGTCTTCAAAGCTAGAATGGTCTTGTCTTTTCCAAAATGGCCAGCTAAACCTCCAGCATGGATTTCCCAAATCAAAAATTCCCTAAGAGAAGTTCTAGGGATGCAAAGCCTATTTTTGAAGAACAAAAAACCATCTACAAGGGTATAATCCTGGTGATTACTAGACGGTCCTTGAACTAGATCCTGATACACAGTTGTGAAATCCGGACAAGACTCATATTCCTCTTTGATTTGCTCAAACCCTATGACCTCAATTCTAACAGAAGTTAATAACAGAGATCGGCGACTAAGGGCATCAGCTACCTTATTCTCAACTCCAGCCTTATGTTTCAGGACAAAAGTATAGGACTGGATATATTCTACCCACTTAGCATGCCTAGGGTTAAGCTTCTTTTGGGAGTTCAGAAATCTAAGAGCCTCATGGTCCGAAAATAGTACAAATTCCTGCGGTAGCAAATAATGTCTCCCGTAACGCAAAGCTTGCACCACCGCATAAAATTCCTTATCATAGGTAGAATACCTAAGCTTAGCATCATTAAGTTTTTCACTAAAGAATGCTATGGGATGATTCTCTTGGCTTAGGACTCCACCTATTCCTACACCTGAAGCATCACAGGCAACCTCAAATACTTTAGAAAAATCGGGTAATCTCAGAATGGGTGCCTGGGTCATTTTATCCTTAAGATCTAGGAAGGCTTTATGGGCTGACTTAGTCCAATGAAATTCTCCCTTCCTAATACAATCAGTGATTGGAGCAGCTAAAGTACTAAACCCCTTGATGAATCGCCTATAGAAGGTAGCCAAGCCATGGAAACTTCTAACTTCATGCACATTGGTTGGCTCTGGCCAGTCTACTATGGACTTAATCTTCTCAGGATCGGCCGTCACGCCGTCAGGGGTTACTACAAAACCAAGAAAGATAACTCTACTAGTCATGAATTCACACTTCTTAAGATTGCCGTAGAGTCTCTCATTCCTCAAAACTTGGCAGACTGCTCTAAGGTGGTCTAGGTGATCTGTTGGGGTCTTACTATAGATCAGGATGTCATCAAAATAGACCACCACAAATTTTCCTATGAAAGCTCTAAGTACCTGGGTCATAATTCTCATGAAAGTACTAGGGGCATTGGACAACCCAAAAGGCATAACAACCCATTCATAAAGACCATCCTTAGTTTTGAAAGCAGTTTTCCATTCATCCCCGGGTCTAATCCTAACCTGATGATAGCCGCTTTTGAGATCAATCTTAGAAAAAACCATTGCACCAGCCATCATATCAAGCATGTCATCTAGTCTAGGGATGGGAAACCTATATTTGATTGTAATTTTATTGATGGCACGACTGTCAACACACATCCTCCACGTGCCATCTTTCTTTGGGGTCAGTAAGGCTGGGACTGCACAAGGGCTAAGACTTTCTCTAATAAACCCCTTCCTCAATAATTCTCCAACCTGCTTTTGCAGTTCTTCATGCTCAGATGGATTCATCCTGTAATGGGGCAAGTTGGGCAAAGTCGCTCCTGGGATTAGATCTATGGCATGCTGGATATCCCTAAGAGGTGGAAGGTGGTCTGGCAAATCCTCGGGAAAGACATCCTCAAATTCTTTTAACACAGGTTTAACTTCTTGAGGAGGCTCTGAGGGTTCCGAAATTCTAAGTTCCTTAGCAGTCAACATCCAGATGGGTGAACCACTATGAATTTCTTGTTCTAGATCCTTAGCACTGATTAGGTTCACTCCAGTTTTCATCTCCTTAACCTTACCAGCTCCTTTAGTTACCTTGTCCTTAGGGGGAACGGAATGGATCGTAATCTTCTTCCCATTGAAACTAAAGACACAGGTATTGGATTTTCCTAAGAGGGTGGCATCATGATCATACAACCAAGGTCTTCCGAGAATTATACTGCTCACCCCCATGGGTAAGACATCGCACCAAATCTTTTCGTGATAAGATTGCATTTGGATTTGGACTTGACATCTAGACTGGATGGGTATGGAGGTAGAATCTACCCAAGAAACCTTATAGGGGTTGGGATGGGGAACTGGGATTAAGCCTAACATCTTGACAGTGCTAGTAGAGATGGCATTTACACAGCTCCCACTATCTATGATGATCTTACATACCTTATCCCCTAATTTAAGAAAAGTCTGTAGGATGTTAGTCCTACGCCAATCCTCTTGAACTAGATTCTGGGATAGGATGCATCTTACAACTCCTAATTGGTCAGATTCATTGGGTTCCTCCTCTCCTTCATACTCCTCAACCAAATTCATTCCGGCCTCATAAACTTCTTCTTCAAATTCCTCACTGGGCTCGGAATTATCATTCTCTCCCTCTTCTATGTAAAGGGATCTCCGTGGGCACTGGCTAGCAACATGACCTACCTTATGACACTTGAAACAGGCTATGGCAGTACACTGACTGGAAATGTGACCTGGTTTCTGACACTTAAAACAGGTGATATTTGAACTAGGGGTTCTCTGGGTGTCAGGTGCCTTACCTTTGTCCATGGGCCTAGGGGTAGAAGTACCCTGAAAAGGTTTACTAGGGATAACTTGGCTAGGTCCATTCCTTGGGATTGGGGCACTAACCCTAGAAGGTATATGTCCTCTCTGAAATTTCTCAGTGTTCAGTGCAATCTGGTAGGCTTGGTCTAGATCAGTAACCTCTCTCAAAAATAGTTCTCTCTTGATATCTTCCCTCAATCCAGCCCTAAATCTAGATAAAGTGACTTCGTGGGCTTCACTCACATCACATCTCATTAGGTATTCATCAAAAGTAGTTATGTAGTCTGAGACAGATCGGTTTCCTTGTTTCAGGTTTTGCCATTGGTCTAACAGGTTTTGCTGGTATGAAATGGGTAGGTATTTATCTCTCAGTTTTTCTTTCATACCCTACCAAGTGGTTATGGGCTCAACATTCCGTCTCCTAGTGGTTAGCTCAATGTTCCCCCAGTATAACCTAGCTTGATGCACTAATTTCATCTTGGCAAACTTGTATTTCCTCTCCTCAGACATAGCATACCACTCAAAGTATTGATCCATCTCACCCTCCCAATCAGAATACACCTTAGGGTTCAGACTACCATCAAAAGTGGGTGCATCTAATTTGATGTTCCTGATGAACCTATCATCTCTATCTTCAGGCTCTGGGTCAGGCCTCCTATGATTAGGTTCGGGATCTCTATATAAAGGCCTTCTAGGCTCTTGATGTGGGTGAGGTTGAGGCATATTAAAATCGGGGTCAGGAGTCCAATTTCGATGTCTAGGTTCTTCAAGTACTTGGACTCGGTCCCTAAGTTGGGTAAGATCCTCATGAATTTGTGCGCTAAACTGGGCCACAGTGTTTGTCATATCCTGATTCATTTTAGCCATACTTTCAGTAAGAGTTCTGATCATGGCCTCTAAATCAGGTTGGGTTTGACCAGGTTGATATGGCACTCCGTTTCTGGTAGACATGATGATTCAAGCAAGCACACAAAATGAGACTAGACTAAACCGACTACTGGATCACTAGACCTAGAGTCCAAACTAGATGCCCAATCAGAGTGGCAAGCTAGCCTGTAGTAACTCAAGACTCAGCCAGGCAGGTGTAAGGGGAGTGTTAGGTCCCTGATTGCCAATCCTAGACACCAATCAGTGATTGGCCAGGTAGGCGGACCAGCACACAAGCCCTTCGGGACGTAGTCCCTGAACCACCGTTCTAGACACTGAGTGCTAAGCACACACAGAATAACTCAGCAAATTGACTCAACACTAGCCTAGACCCGACCAATTGGTGTCCCTAGCCCACTAGGGCAAATTAGGTCTAACTGATTTTAAATTAGGTCTAGGTTCGAATGATTGGATGGTGGTTTTGGGCTAAGGAGAGGTAATCAACTCCTCCCCTTATCTTAGATGCTCAATTGCCCTTAAGTAAATTATGAGATGATCACTCCAAAAAAGAATTGAATTGCAGAACACAAAAAATAGAGTTACTGTATTTTAATTCTCAGAATTTTTATCGAAACCAATAAATCATAGAGGAATTACGGAAAATAGGTTCAATTATACTGGTTTCAACGAAGCAAAATTATGCAATTCAGAGTTTTATGCAGGGAGAAATAATTCAGACAACAGGAAAATTACGGGCTGCAACTAGATTGTCTTCCCCGTTTATAATCCCTGCTACGAAGTTATAACCCAATGGATCCCCTACACGCCCTAGGAACACCCCGTGGAATGGGAGGAGGAGGCTTGCGCCTCGCTTAGTTCCTAGGACCGGACGTCCTGGGGAGTCTACTTCGAGCAGACAAAATAAAAAGAGAACAATCAAAGCAAGCAAGCAAATCAGAAACCCTAGACTGGGCTCTGATACCAAAAATAATGCAGAACAAATTAAGGGATGCGATGCGGAAGTAAATTAAGATTAACTAATTTTTTTTGTGGTTTTTATATGTTTGTAGAAGTTGGCTTTAAATCAAAGAAAAGCTAACCTGATATTGAAAGATACTAATATGATAATTGAAAGCACAACTTTAAGGAAGCTAAATTATCAGAGTAATTCAGAAGCAACGGATCGCTGGGGGTTGAGAAACTCCCAGACCTAGGGTTTCACTCCGAGCTTTCAACAGAACAGAAATAAAGAGAAGGGAAGGTTGATCTAACCAGACAATGATCTTCACAGATTTTGGTGGAAGAACTCTCCCGAGCAGATTGTTGGATCCTCGGAGTCAGATATCTTCGTAATGGATCCTCCAATACTGGTCCTTTGGCGGGTTGGCTTCTCCTGAACTCAAGATCTGGAAGAGAAGAAAAACAATTGATGGAATCAGAGAGTCAAGGAAAAGATTTACTAGGTTGATGAACTTGAAGATCGAAATTGCTGAAAACTGGATTCTCCTGGATGCTGATGTGATTTTCCTTGGAACTTGCTCTGGATCTGAAGTAGCCGGACTGGATCTGGATGAAGGTGGACGGCCTGGACTTGTAGAGAGAGAGAGGCCGTGGGAGATGGATGGATCTAGGGTTTGATGGATTGAAAATAATGAAGGGCGGCTAGGGTTTTGGAATTTCAAGTGGCTAACCTAGGGTTTTGGATAAAGATGGAGATCTCTCACCTCCTCAAGGCTCCAATGGAACCCGGATTACCCCCTCACGGAGCTCAACACTTAGAATAGTGCGGAAGAAGAGAAACCTAGGTCACTCAACACAAGAGAATAGCAAAAATAATTTTTCTTCTTTGATTTTCTAAAGTTACAAAGAGAGGTCTATTATATAGACCTAAAATTTTCTCCTAGCTTGTACAAATTCCCATGTGGGACTAAACTCTTCCAACCCCTAGATTAGGTAGAAAATCCTCTCCCTTGGCCGACCAAGAGTCCAAAAAAAATTGGGACGGCCATAAAGGAATTGTTTTGGAACTTTTATGGCACCTCCTTTGGAGTTGGATTTGGATTTGGAGTCCTCTTCTTCTTATGGTATTTCTTCTTTTCTTCCACTCCAAGTTAAGCTCTTTGATTTTGATTTGAACTTCAATTAGGAGTAGGTTGGATGTCCTTCTTTGATTTCTTCTCCAAGAGAAGTTTTCTTCCTTCTTTGCTTAGGTAAATTAGGCAGGTGTGGGCGCCTCCTTTAATTTAGCCTCCAATTTGATTTTTTTCTTCTTTGGATGTGGGGACCATGACACTGGGATGCCTCTATGGCGCCTCCTGGACTCTGGCGTGTGCTCGGAGTGTGGCTGGGCATGTGGCTTGGAGTGTGGCCTCCACTTGCTTGAACCTTGAGTTGATTGGAAGAGAAATGTGGCACCATTTTGGACCAAATTGAAACCACATTGGGACTTGCACCGAGTCAACATGACTCAACAAAATTTAAATGGTGACTCAAGAAATAAATAAAATAAATAAACTGGTTGACCAGGTCAACCTTTATTACAAACCCTAATTTCTCGGGCAATGTCAATCAGAGATCCAAATGGAGCTCTGAAGTCTTCTTCTGAGTCTGGTGCCCGCACCACATAGGGGAACTTGAGGAGGAGGAGCCTGAACCCAATGATGAAGATGGAGAAGAGGTCTATGAAGCTGAGGCAGACTTGATAGATGAGTATGAGGGAGATAAGGAGGACTTTGATTAGTTTGACCTAGTAGGGGTAGTTAGGTGCATCCTAGCCCAGACCAAGACACAGGAAGATTAGCGTAGGACTAACATCTTACAAACCTTTATGAAGATCGGGCATAAGGTATGCAAAATTATTATAGATAGTGGGTGCTGTGTGAATGCCATCTCACTTAAAGCAGTCAAAACCCTAGGCTTGAACCCAGTTTCCCATCCTAGCCCCTATAAGGTTTCTTGGATAGACTCCATATCCATACCCATTAAGTCTAGATGCCAAGTCCAGATCCAGCTTCAGTCTTATCAGAATAAGGTATGGTGTGATGTTGTGCCCATGGGAGTTAGTAGTATAATTTTAGGTAGACCATGGCTTTATGACCATGATGCTACCCTATACGGCCAGTCTAATGCATGCATGTTTAATTTTCATGGGAAGAAGATCACAACTGACCCCACCTCACCTCAAGACAAAGTTAAGAGAGGATCTAGCTCACTAAAAGAAAAGAAGTCTGGAGTCAATTTAATCAATGCTAAAGAGCTAGAGAAAGAGATTTCTGAGGGAACTATAGTCTGGATATTAGCTGCAAAAGAAGTACCTGATCAATCTGATAAAGAGTACCCTTAGGAGGTCAAGGGAATCTTAAATGAATTTGATAATATATTTCCTGATGATTTACCTGACCAGCTACCACCACTAAAGGATGTCCAACATGTTATAGATCTAGTCCCAGGAGCAACCCTACCCAATCTACCCCACTATAGAATGAAACTAACTAAACATTTAAAGTTACAAAGATAGGTATGTGAACTCCTTAGAAAAGGGTTTATTAGGGAGAGCTTAAGTTCTTGTACGGTACCAACCCTATTAACTCCTAAGAAGGATGGCACGTGGAAAATGTGTGTCGACAGCCATGCCATAAATAAAATTACTATGAAATATAGGTTTCCCATCCCCCGATTAGAAGATATGCTAGATATGATGGCCGGTGCAACCATCTTTTCAAAGATTGACCTTAAGAGCGACTATCATCATGTTAGAATCAGACCTAGGGATGAATGGAAAACTGCATTTAAAACCAAGGATGGTCTGTATGAATGGGTTGTCATGCCTTTTGGGTTGTCCAATGCCCCTAGCACCTTTATGAGAATCATGACCCAAGTCCTAAGGATGTTCATAGAAAAATTTGTAGTGGTTTATTTTGATGACATCCTAATCTACAATAGGACTAAGGAGGACCACTTGGATCACTTGAGACAAATTTGCCTAACCCTTAGGAAGGAGAGAGTCTCTATGCCAATTTAAAGAAGTGTGATTTCATGACCCATAGAGTTATCTTCCTAGGATTTGTGGTGACCCCTGAAGGAGTATCAGCTAATCCTGAAAAGGTTAGATCCATTGTAGAGTGGCCAGTACCCACTAGTGTCCATGAAGTACATAGTTTCCATGGTCTAGCCACCTTCTAAAGGAGATTTATCAGGGGATTTAGCACCATCGTGGCACCCATAACTGACTGTATTAGGAAGGGCAATTTTGAGTGGACCAAAGCAGCTATAGAGCCTTCCTAGAAATTAAGAATAAGATGACACAAGCACCAATCTTGAGGTTACTCGATTTTTCTAAAGTCTTTGAGATAGCTTGTGATGCATCGGGAGTAGGCATAGGAGTCTTGAGCCAAGAAAATCATCCAGTAGCCTTCTTTAATGAAAAACTTAATGAGGCCAAACTTAAATACTCAACCTATGACAAGAAATTTTATGCGGTAGTACAAGCCCTTAGATACTGGAGACATTATCTACTACCCCAGGAGTTTGTCCTTTACTCTGACCATGAAGCACTCCGATTCCTAAACTTCCAGAAAAAGTTAAATCCTAGGCACGTCAAATGGGTAGAGTTTATCCAAGCCTATACCTTTATGCTAAAACATCATGCTGGAACTGAAAATAAAGTAGCAGATGCCCTTAGTCGATATGCCTTTCTTTTAATCTCTGTTAGCACTGAAGTCATTGGATTCAACCGATTGAAAGGAAAATATGAGACATGTCTAGACTTCAGTGAAATATTCCAATCCCTTAACCAAGGACCATCTAGTACCCATAGCGAATACACCCTCCAAGATGGTTACCTCTTTAGAAACAATAGACTATGTATTCCCAGGACTTCACTTAGAGAATTCTTAATTTGGGAAACCCATGCAAGAGGTCTCGCTGGTCACTTTGGCAAAAATAAGACTATCTTAGCTGTAGAGTACCAGTTCTTTTGGCCTAGTTTAAAAAGGGATGTTGCTCACATAGTGTCCAGATGTCGAACTTGTGCTGTTGCAAAGCAGTTATATACCCCTTTACCTGTACCAGATCGCCTATGGCAGAACCTTAGCATGGACTTTGTGTTAGGCCTACCTAAGACCCTGAGGAAACATGACTCCATCTGTGAAGTGGTTGATAGGTTCTCAAAAATGGCCCATTTCATACCTTGCTCTCAAACATTTGATGCATCCAAAGTAGCCTGACTTTTCCTTGATCATGTGGTTATGTTACATGGCCTTCCTAAGACCATAGTGTCTGATAGGGATGTTCATTTTATCAGTTATTTTTGGAAGACCCTTCGGCACTTATTAGGAACCAAACTCAAGTTTTTCACAGTCTACCACCCTTAGACTGATAGCCAAATCGAGATAGTAAACTGAAGCTTAGGAAATCTACTTAGATGCCTCATAGGTGAGAATACCGGGAATTGGGACCTTCTTCTGCCCAGAGCCGAGTTTGCTTATAACAGTTCTGTTAATAGGTCCATAGGAAAAAGCCCATTTAAGGTTGTTCATGGTTACAAACCCAACAAACCTCTTGATCTGATCCCCTTGCCCTTGCATTCACGAGTTTCTAAGTCTGTTGAGTCACTTGCATAGCATGTTAGGGATTTGCATAAGAAAGTTAGTCAAAAGATAAACATAAGTAATGAACTCTATAAAAACTTGGGTAATTCTTGAAAAAGAGCTAAAGAGTTTTCTACAGGGGATTACGTAATGATCAGGCTTAGGCCTGAGTGGTTCCCTCCAGGGACCATAACCATAAAGAAACTACATGCTCATAGAGCTGGACCTTTTAGAATAATAAAGAGAGTTGGATCCAATGCCTATGTGCTCGAGTTGCCACCCGAGTTAGGTATTAGTTTAACCTTTAATATTTCAGACCTTATGGAGTACAGCGAGCCAACAGTGATACCTAGCGAGCCCTTTGGACCTATCCCTTCCCTTGAGAGTGAACCTACCCTAGAGTGTCCAACTACAAATTAGCCTATAAGAGAGGAAAGGATTGAGCGCATCCTGGAAGATCAAGCCATCAGTATCTGGAACAAAGGCTATCAGCAGTATTTGATCCGATGGCAAGGTCAGCCAAAATACGATGACTCGTGGATCACCCGAAAGGATCTACAGCACCTCAGCCCAGACATTCTTGAGTAATATAAGAGCTGAGATGACCCATACTCGACAAGGTCGAGTTCCTCCCACCCCAGAAAAATTGGTGGGGGAACCAGGATCCGATAAAGATTACTGAGCCTAATTTGGTTTACTGATTAGTTTCAGTCCTCTAATAATGTGTCACTTATTTTAAGTGAGCCAAGTTTTATTTTAAGTATCCTATTGAGTCCTGTAATAAGTTGAGGCAGGAAATCCAACTGAGTTGTCTCAACCTCATAAGTCTAGATGAGTCCTATAAGTCTGTGTTAGTCCAGTTTTATACAAGAGGCGGATCACCAGCCAAAACATTCACCAGGCCCTCCCAGGTCAAAGTAGAGTCCAAGCCCATGGTGCCTCCACACTTGAAGATACCTGGCACCCCAAGAAATATGCTTTCTTCCAGGCCCCAGCCCAAAAGCCCATCAGGAAATGGCACCCAGGGTTTTCCCTAGCCCATGAGCCAAGCCCACTTGGAGGCCACCCAAGCTCACTTGAAGGATGCCCCACTTGCTACCCAAGCCCACAAAAAGGCACCTCAAAGTCCAAGCCCAATCCAAGGAGGTGTCCTAGCCCATGAGAGGTTCTTTGACCAAGTCCAAGAAGGAGAGAGAAGTCCACATCCTACTAGGAATCAAGTTTTAATTCTATTCAAACTATGTACTCTTAGTCCTAAGTAACTTTGTAATCTAAGTTTGATTGGGAGACTAGGGACCTGGGTGAGCCTATAATTGCCCACCCCCTTCCCCTCTTGTAATCATCTCTTATTCATGAAATAAAACTCTGGTAAATTTTCTTGTGATAAGTTGTGTTGCTCTTTGGAAGTGTGTGTGTGAGATTTGAGTGCCCTAATCCCTCAAACCCTAGCCGCCCAAAGCATCCACCCTCCAAGCCCCAACATGCCCAAGTGCAAGAGCCCTAGGCGACCATACCAGCCAAGCATCTTCTTCCACTCCAAACCACCATTATCAGCAACTCCGCTCCCATCTTCCTTCAAAACCCTAATTTCATTTTGTCTTCTTGTTTTCTTTCTGACTGACCCCTTGACGTGTGCAGAATCCCCGTGGTATTCACCTCCAAAGAAGAGGCCTTCTTTGCCTCCTGGACCAACCAAAGAAAAGCTGGCTGATCCATGGAATGACAAATTGATCATCCAGGCGATGATCTGGAGTCCAGAGTGACCCCGTCTTCGACAGGATCTTCCATCATTATTTGGTATAATCCTTCCCCCTCCTGATTTCTGATTTCATTGAAGGTAAGCTATCCTAACCAGGGGTTTCTCAACCCTCGAGGTCCTTCTTTTATTATTCTGCATGAGTTCATATGCGGGTACTTTGGTTCTTTCATTGCTAGTTTTCCTGCTAGTCTTATCTATTTTTTGGGACTTTAGCCACCAATTTAATTCTTAAAAAAAAATAATAATACAAAAAAATTAATTACTATTATTTCCTGCATTCATATCAATCCTAGAGTTATCTCATTTCAGATGATGTACTCCCCTGCATGGGAGAAGGGTCGGCTAGGGAGGATAACCCGAATAATGATGTTGTCATCATTGAAATGATGATAGCGAAGCATCCTGTAAAAAGAATCATGGTTGATAGTAGAAGCTCCATGGATATCCTTTTTTATGATGCGTTCGCAAGGATGAACTTATCTGCTAACCAAATAAAGCCGGTATTCATGCCCCTAGTAGGCTTTACTGGAGATTCAGTTGGGATGGAAGGAGAGATTACACTCCCAATAACTATCAGGATCCCGCCTTGGCAAAGTACGGTGCTGACAACATTCATCGTTATGAGGCTCCCCTCACCTTACAATGCTATCTTAGGGCATCCCAGACTCAACCTGCTCGACGCTACCATCTCCATAAGGCATCTCCTCTTTCAGCTCCCGACTCCATGGGGGATTGGAAAGATGAGATGATCATGCCAACCAGTCCTGCACTACCTGCAGGCCCTCCCAATACCTCGAGGGGCCATTCCGAGCTCCTTGATTCATCAGCTGAATTCGGTGGAACCGGAGCTGAAAGTTGGACTAGTTGAGCCCTTGTTATCTTTCCCCCTAGGGTAGGATCCCTTGAGGACTGTGCAGGTTGGGGCCTTGCTACCTGAAGGAGAGAGATCCCATCTGCTTGGCTTCTTGCGGGCCAACACAGATGTCTTCGCCTGGACTACCACCAACATCTTCGCCTGGATTGCCATCGACATGCCTGGCATCCCTCCGGAAGTGATCACCCACAAGCTAAATATCGACCCCAACCATCGCCCAGTCTGGTAGAAGAAAAGGGGCTTCGCCCGGGAGCGACAGAAGGTGATCGACGAGGAGGTTGAGAAACTCCTTATGATGGGCTTCATCCGAGAGGTACGATATCCAGGCTGGCTCACCAATGTGGTGATGGTCAGCAAAGCCTTTGGGAAGTGGAGAATCTGTGTAGACTACAATGACCTCAATCTAGCCTATCCAAAGGATAGCTTCCCACTCCCCAAGATAGACTAGCTAGTGGATGCGTCTTCAGGTCACAAGTTCCTCAGCTTCATGGATGCATTTTTTACAATCAAATTTGTATGCATCCAGACCATGAGGAGCACATAGCCTTCATGACCGACAGAGATACGTACTATTACAAGATGATGTCATTTGGTCTCAAGAATACTGGGGCCACATACCAGCATCTGGTCAGCAAGATCTTCAAAGACCAAATCGGTCGCAACATGCAAGTTTACGTGAACGATATACTCATCATGAGAGGCCCAGAGTTAGATTACATTACTAACCTAGCAAAGGCTTTTGATAACCTCTACCTCTATCAGATGAAGTTGAATTCAGCCAAGTGTGCATTCGACATGGCAGCGGGAAAGGTCCCGGGTTTATGGTCACCTAAGGGGAATAGAGGCCAACCCCTAGAGAAGATCCAGGCGATTACTGACATGAGACACCTTATCTCCAAGAAAGCGATTCAGTGCCTAACAAGATGCATCGCAGCATTAAGCCACTTCATCTCGCATTTTGTCGAGCACTGTCAACCATTCTTCAAAGTGTTGTGAAAGATGAACGACTTCTCTTGGACTAAGGAGTGCCGAGAGGTGTTCGAGGGGCTAAAGAAGCTCCTCACCTCTCCACCGCTGCTATCCAGGCCTGAGCATGGGGAAGAGCTCTACCTGGTGATTTCACCCGAAGTGGTCGGCTCTGTCCTGGTCCGCACCGATAAGGAGGGCACCCAGTGGCCAGTATACTATGCTAGTAAGCTGCTCCATGATGCAAAAACCAGGTACACATGATCCAAAAATATTATTTTTGCACTAATAATATTTGCGCAGCACGTCAGGCCCTACTTCCAAGTGCACCCCATCACCGTCCTCACTAATCAGCCCTTGAGGGCTCTTTTGAGCTGCCCTGATACTTTCGGGCGCCTGGCCAAGTGGGCAGTGAAACTTAATGAGTTCGAAATCACTTATCGCCTGCGACCAACACAGAGGGCCCAGGTCCTCATAGATTTCCTGGTGGAATGCACCTGGGCAGATGAAGATCCGGAGCCAAAGGACTGACGGGCCAAATCTAAGCCAGACCAGGCTTCACAAGAGATGAAATGGGTACTCCACATCGATTATGCATCCAACACTAGAGGGAGTGGAGCTAGCCTCATACTCGCCAACTCCAATGGGGTCATCATGGAGTACGCACCGCGATTCCTCTTCAAGGTGACCTACAACCTAGCAAAATATGGGGCACTCCTCAAGGGTTAAGAATATCCCACGAATTAGCCATCAAAAGGCTAAAGGTCTTCACTGATTCCTAGCTTGTAGTGGGCCAAGTCTCCGATGAGTATGAAGTGCAGGACCCTATGATGGCGAAGTACCTGGATAAGGTATGTTCGTCCATGACAAATCTCCAATACTTCAGAATCTCCCACATTCCTCGAGCGGAGAATGCTTGGGCTGACATCCTCTCTAGATTAGCTACTCTGCCAGAGTCGTTGCTAGGACATACCTTCATCGAATACCTTAAGATGCCTAGCCATGAGTCCATAGCAGAAGTACAGCAAGTCACCTCTAAAGCCAGCTGGATAGACCCCTATGTCAGGAATATCACCACTGAGGCCCTTCCTGAGGATCAGAGGGAAGCCGACCTCCTCAAGAGGAAGGCCACATGCTACGTGATGATGGACGGACAACTATACCGGAGATCTTACTCCTACCCCCTACCGAAATGCTTGAAGCCCTCAAAAGCTGCCTACGTGCTTCAAGAAATACATGAAGGCATCTGCGGCAATCACGTGGGGTGCAGGACCCTATCCTACAAGGTAATCTGGCAAGGATACTTCTGGGAGACTATGGTAGAAGATGCCATTGACTTTGTGAGGAAGTGTGCCTGATGCCAACATCACGCCCACATTCAGTGGCAACCAACGACTCTGCTTTCCCAGTTATTAGCCCCATGGCCATTCGCCCAATGGGGAATGGACATCCTAAGTCCCTTTCTTGTCGCATCTGGTTAACGAAAGTTTTTGATTATGGCCATCGACTACTTTACCAAGTGGGTCGAGGTCGAAGCTCTGGCTCGAATAATAGAGGCGAAGGTCATATCCTTCTTCTGGAAGTATGTAATATACCAATTTGGCCTCCTACATTTGATCATCACTGATAATGGGAGGCAGTTCGATAACCAGGCTTTCGAGAAATTTTGCATCGACCTCGGCATTCGCCACCACTTCACTTCGATAGCTTATCCTCAGACCAATGGGAAGGCCACAATGACCAACCAAACTATCCTGAAAGGGCTCTGCACGAGATTAGATGAAGCCAAGGGTCGATGGGTTTATGAATTGCCCAGTGTATTGTGGGCTTACCACATTACACCCCGCATGGTAATAGGCGAGACGCCCTTCAACCTCGTCTTCGGCATTGAAGCCATGATTCCAGTGGAACTCGACCTACCCATGTTACAAGTAGAGTAGTATAATGAAGCTGAGAATCTGGCCTACCTCCTCCTCACCTAGATTTGTTGGATGAGATAAGAGACAATGCTCGGCTCCAGATGGTGGCTTACCGACAGCGAGTGGCATGCTACTACAACTCTCGTGTGAGGCCCAAAGCATTTCTCCCAGGCGACCTCATCCTCGGGCGAGCAGAAGTATCTCAACCAAGAGAGTGTGGAAAACTCTCCTTAAATTGGGAAGGTCCTTACAAGGTGGTCGAGGCTCTACCGGGAGGAGCCTACTATCTCGCTGAGCTCGATAGTGCTCGATTCACGTGAACCCAAAATGCCAACAACTTGAGAATATACTACCAGTAATGTAAGGTTCTTCCTCCATAATTAAAGTTCCTTTTTGGTGCAACCTCATTTTTCACTTGTGCAGGAACTCGTCCGTCCGATTCCAAGTCTAACGGAATAAGCCCGAAAACTTATGAAGCTCGGCACTCTAAGCTTGGAAACTTATGAAGCCTGACACTCTAAGCCTGCAAACTTACGAAGCCCGGCTCTCTAAGCCCGGAAACTTATGAAGCCTGATAATCTAAGCCCAGAAACTTATGAAGCCCGGCACTCTAAGCCTGGAAACTTATGAAGCCCGGTACTCTAAGCTCGCAAATTTTTGAAGCCCGGCACTCTAAGCCCAGAAACTTACGAAGCTCGGTACTTTAAGCCCAGAAACTTACGAAGCTCGACACTCAAAGCCAGCAGTCCCACCTCTAAAGTTAGGAGACATCAACAGTCCCACCTCCAAGGTTAGGAAACACCAGCAGTCTTGCCTTCAAGGTCTGGAGACACTCCAGCCACCTTGCTCATAGTCCGAAGATTTCGAATGGAAATTTCAAGCAATCCCACCATCTACCGCCTGACTCATAGCTTGGTGAATCAAGCAACCCAGCCACCTTGCTCATAGTTCGAAGATATCGGATGGGAACTCTAAGCAATTCCACCATCTATCGCCTGACTCACAGCTCGACAAAGTGAGAAGATCCAGAGGTCTTAAATTCGGGCTTGCATGACCTCAAAAATCAAGGAAAAGAGGACGAGGTGCTTTCAAAGACCTTCGTGCCTATCCTAAGGCCTTAAAGTATGCCTAGAGTGGTCAAGGCCTAGAAAAGGCACATGTACAACCATTGAAAGAAAGATGGTGCAAAACTACACCAAGTTTGTTGGGCAAATCAGCCTATTTCCTCACTACAAAGATAAGACCCCTGTACACTTCTAAGAATTCCTTGAAAGTACATCAAAAAAAAGGGAAAAAAAGAAGAGAGAGAGGGGCTAAGTAAGGAGCAGCAATTGAAGAAAAAAGATGTTCATTGACAAAATCTCCTTTATAACTTTATGAAGGAACCCTACAGGCCGAGAGACCTCCAAAATCCTAAGTACAAAAAAGGGAAAGAAAAGATATTCATGCATCAGTCGCAGACTCCTTCCCAAATCGGTGAGGGACCACAGCTGGCTAGGTGGCATCTTATGTGGCCCTGGATCCAGCCTCGACTACGGCCTCCACCAGCTCCAGCTCCGGCTCCACCTCAATGACTGGCATGCTCCATTGCCCAAGGAATAGAAGGAAAGGCTGGATGTTGTCCAACCCCTTCTACCTGAAGAGGCGGACAGCCATATCCTTGAAGTCTCTGAACCCCTAGTGGAAGGAGTCCAAAATGGCTTCGACAACCTCATCCTTGAAGGCCTGGGATGCCATGGATTTGGGGTTGGCCTTGGTAGCTTTTTTCTTGGCCATCTCCATCAGTGACACGGCCGCCATAGCCTTCTCTGCCACCACTACAACCCTGGCTATCTGTTCCTCTAGTTTAGCCTGGAGGGTATATACTCTCCCTTTCTGGCGGGCTACCTCCACCGCAGAAGCGGCCGCCTCTCCAGCTCGGCGGGAGCTGACCCCCTGACCACCTTCTCTAGCTCAGTTAGGGCTTGGGCCTGGTGAGCTTGACCACCATATCGATCTCTAGCTCAACTACCATGGCCGGGCACCTAATTTGGTCAGCTGAGATATCCTCCAGCCCTTGGGAACCTGGTGAGACAGGCCCTGGGCCTCATCCCTCTCCCAAGCAGTGGAGGTGGTGGTGCGGGCACCAGACTCAGAAGAAGACTTCAGAGCTCCATTTGGATCTCTGATTGACATTGCCCGAGAAATTAGGGTTTGTAATAAAGGTTGACCTGGTCAACCAGTTTATTTATTTTATTTATTTCTTGAGTCACCATTTAAATTTTGTTGAGTCATGTTGACTCGGTGCAAGTCCCATGTGGTTTCAATTTGGTCCAAAATGGTGCCACATTTCTTCCAATCAACTCAAGTTCAAGCAAGTGGAGGCCACACTCCAAGCCACACGCCCAGCCACACTCCGAGCACACGCCAGAGTCCAGGAGGCGCCATAGAGGCATCCCAGTGTCATGGTCCCCACATCCAAAGAAAAAAAATCAAATTGGAGGCTAAATTAAAGGAGGCGCCCACACCTGCCTAATTTACCTAAGCAAAGAAGGAAGAAAACTTCTCTTGGAGAAGAAATCAAAGAAGGACATCCAACCTACTCCTAATTGAAGTTCAAATCAAAATCAAGAGCTTAACTTGGAGTGGAAGAAAAGAAGAAATACCATAAGAAGAAGAGGACTCCAAATCCAAATCCAACTCCAAAGGAGGTGCCATAAAAGTTCCAAAACAATTCCTTTATGGCCGTCCCAATTTTTTTTGGACTCTTGGTCGGCCAAGGGAGAGGATTTTCTACCTAATCTAGGGGTTGGAAGAGTTTAGTCCCACATGGGAATTTGTACAAGCTAGGAGAAATTTTAGGTCTATATAATAGACCTCTCTTTGTAACTTTGAAAATCAATGAAAAAAAATTTTTTGCTATTCTCTTGTGTTGAGTGACCTAGGTTTCTCTTCTTCCGCACTATTCTAAGTGTTGAGCTCCGTGAGGGGGTAATCCGGGTTCCATTGGAGCCTTGAGGAGGTGAGAGATCTCCATCTTTATCCAAAATCCTAGGTTAGCCACTTGAAATTCCAAAACCCTAGCCACCTTTCATTATTTTCCATCCACCAAACCCTAGATCCATCCATCTCCCACGGCCTCTCTCTCTCTACAAGTCCAGGCCGTCCACCTTCATCCAGATCCAGTCCGGCTACTTCAGATCCAGAGCAAGTTCCAAGGAAAATCACATCAGCATCCAGGAGAATCCAGTTTTCAGCAATTTCGATCTTCAAGTTCATCAACCTGGTAAATCTTTTCCTTGACTCTCTGATTCCATCAATTGTTTTTCTTCTCTTCCAGATCTTGAGTTCAGGAGAAGCCAACCCGCCAAAGGACCAGTATTGGAGGATCCATTACGAAGAGATCTGAATCCGAGGATCCAACAATCTGCCTCGGGAGAGTTCTTCCACCAAAATCTGTGAAGATCATTGTCTGGTTAGATAAACCATCTCTTCTCTTTATTTCTGTTCTGCTGAAAGTTCGGAGCGAAACCCTAGGTCTGGGAGTTTCTCAACCCCCAGCGATCCGTTGCTTCTAAACTACTCTGATAATTTAGTTCCTTAAAATTGTGCTTTCAATTATCATATTAGTATCTTTCAATGTTAGGTTAACTTTTCTTTGATTTGAAGCCAACTTCTACAAACCTATAAAAACAACAAAAAAATTAGTTAATCTTAATTTACTTCCGCATCGCATCCCTTTATTTGTTCTGCATCATTTTGGTATCAGAGCCCAGTCTAGGGTTTCTGATTTGCTTGCTTGCTTGTGTTTGATTGTTCTCTTTTATTTTGTCTGCTCGAAGTAGACTCCCCAGGACGTCCGGTCCTAGGAACTAAGCGAGGCGCAAGCCTCCTCCTCCCATTCCACGGGGTGTTCCTAGGGCGTGTAGGGGATCCATTGGGTTATAACTTCGTAGCAGGGATTATAAACGGGAAGACAATCTAGTTGCAGCCCGTAATTGCCCTGTTGTCTGAATTATTTCTCCTGCATAAAACTCCGAATTGCATGATTTTTGCTTCGTTGAAACCAGTATAATTGAACCTATTTTCCATAATTTTTCTGCGATTTATGGTTTCGGTAAAATTCTGAGAATTAAAATACAGCAACTCTGTTTTTTGTGTTCTGCAATTCAATTTTTTTTTGAGTGATCATCTCATAATTTACTTAAGGGCAATTGAGCATCTAAGATAAGGGGAGGAGTTGATTACCTCTCCTTAGCCCAAAACCACCATCCAATCATTCGAACCTAGACCTAATTTAAAATCAGTTAGACCTAATTTGCCCTAGTGGGCTAGGGACACCAATTGGTCGGGTCTAGGCTAGTGTTGAGTCAGTTTGCTGAGTTATTCTGTGTGTGCTTAGCACTCAGTGTCTAGAACGGTGGTTCAGGGACTACGTCCCGAAGGGCTTGTGTGCTGGTCCGCCTACCTGGCCAATCACTGATTGGTGTCTAGGATTGGCGATCAGGGACCTAACACTCCCCTTACACCTGCCTGGCTGAGTCCTGAGTTACTACAGGCTAGCTTGCCACTCTGATTGGGCATCTAGTTTGGACTCTAGGTCTAGTGATCCAGTAGTCGATTTAGTCTAGTCTCATTTTGTGTGCTTGCTTGAATCATCATGTCTACCAGAAACGGAGTGCCATATCAACCTGGTCAAACCCAACCTGATTTAGAGGCCATGATCAGAACTCTTACTGAAGTATGGCTAAAATGAATCAGGATATGACAAACACTGTGGCCCAGTTTAGCGCACAAATTCATGAGGATCTTACCCAACTTAGGGACCGAGTCCAAGTACTTGAAGAACCTAGACATCGGAATTGGACTCCTGACCCCGATTTTAATGTGCCTCAACCTCACCCACATCAAGAGCCTAGAAGGCCTTTATATAGAGATCCCGAACCTAATCATAGGAGGCCTGACCCAGAGCCTGAAGATAGAGATGATAGGTTCATCAGGAACATCAAATTAGATGCACCCACTTTTGATGGTAGTCTGAACCCTAAGGTGTATTCTGATTGGGAGGGTGAGATGGATCAATACTTTGAGTGGTATGCTATGTCTGAGGAGAGGAAATACAAGTTTGCCAAGATGAAATTAGTGCGTCAAGCTAGGTTATACTGGGGGAACATTGAGCTAACCACTAGGAGACGGAATGTTGAGCCCATAACCACTTGGCAGGGTATGAAAGAAAAATTGAGAGATAAATACCTACCCATTTCATACCAGCAAAACCTGTTAGACCAATGGCAAAACTGAAACAAGGAAACCGATCTGTCTCAGACTACATAACTACTTTTGATGAATACCTAATGAGATGTGATGTGAGTGAAGCCCACGAAGTCACTTTGTCTAGATTTAGGGCTGGACTGAGGGAAGATATCAAGAGAGAATTATTTCTGAGAGAGGTTACTGATCTAGACCAAGCCTACCAGATTGCACTGAACACTGAGAAATTTCAGAGAGGACCTATACCTTCTAGGGTTAGTGCCCCAATCCCAAGGAATGGATCTAGTCAAGTTATCCCTAGTAAACCTTTTCAGGGTACTTCTACCCCTAGGCCCATGGACAAAGGTAAGGCACCTGACACCCAGAGAACCCCTAGTTCAAATATCACCTGTTTTAAGTGTCAGAAACCAGGTCACATTTCTAGTCAGTGTACTGCCATAGCCTGTTTCAAGTGTCATAAGGTAGGTCATGTTGCTAGCCAGTGCCCACGGAGATCCCTTTACATAGAAGAGGGAGAGAATGATAATTCCGAGCCCAGTGAGGAATTTGAAGAAGAAGTTTATGAGGCCGGAATGAATTTGGTTGAGGAGTATGAAGGAGAGGAGGAACCCAATGAATCTGACCAATTAGGAGTTGTAAGATGCATCCTATCCCAGAATCTAGTTCAAGAGGATTGGCGTAGGACTAACATCCTACAGACTTTTCTTAAATTAGGGGATAAGGTATGTAAGATCATCATAGATAGTGGGAGCTGTGTAAATGCCATCTCTACTAGCACTGTCAAGATGTTAGGCTTAATCCCAGTTCCCCATCCCAACCCCTATAAGGTTTCTTGGGTAGATTCTACCTCCATACCCATCCAGTCTAGATGTCAAGTCCAAATCCAAATGCAATCTTATCACGAAAAGATTTGGTGCGATGTCTTACCCATGGGGTGAGCAGTATAATTCTCGGAAGACCTTGGTTGTATGATCATGATGCCACCCTCTTAGAAAAATCCAATACCTGTGTCTTTAGTTTCAATGGGAAGAAGATTACGATCCATTCCGTTCCCCCTAAGGACAAGGTAACTAAAGGAGCTGGTAAGGTTAAGGAGATGAAAACTGGAGTGAACCTAATCAGTGCTAAGGATCTAGAACAAGAAATTCATAGTGGTTCACCCATCTGGATGTTGACTGCTAAGGAGCTTAGAACTTCGGAACCCTCAGAGCCTCCTCAAGAAGTTAAACCTGTGTTAGAAGAATTTGAGGATGTCTTTCCCGAGGATTTGCCAGACCACCTTCCACCTCTTAGGGATATCCAGCATGCCATAGATCTAATCCCAGGAGCAACTTTGCCCAACTTGCCCCATTACAGGATGAATCCATCTGAGCATGAAGAACTGCAAAAGCAGGTTGGAGAATTATTGAGGAAGGGGTTTATTAGAGAAAGTCTTAGCCCTTGTGCAGTCCCAGCCTTACTGACCCCAAAGAAAGATGGCACGTGGAGGATGTGTGTTGACAGTCGTGCCATCAATAAAATACAATCAAGTATAGGTTTCCCATCCCTAGACTAGATGACATGCTTGATATGATGGCTGGTGCAATGGTTTTTTCTAAGATTGATCTCAAAAGCGGCTATCATCAGGTTAGGATTAGACCCGGGGAGAATGGAAAACTGCTTTCAAAACTAAGGATGGTCTTTATGAATGGGTTGTTATGCCTTTTGGGTTGTCCAATGCCCCTAGTACTTTCATGAGAATTATGACCCAGGTACTTAGAGCTTTCATAGGAAAATTTGTGGTGGTCTATTTTGATGACATCCTGATCTATAGTAAGACCCCACAGATCACCTAGACCACCTTAGAGCAGTCTGCCAAGTTTTGAGGAATGAGAGACTCTACGGTAATCTTAAGAAGTGTGAATTCATGACTAGTAGAGTTATCTTTCTTGGTTTTGTAGTAACCCCTGACGGCGTGGCGGCCGATCCTGAGAAGATTAAGTCCATAGTAGACTGGCCAGAGCCAACCAATGTGCATGAAGTTAGAAGTTTCCATGGCTTGGCTACCTTCTATAGGCGATTCATCAAGGGGTTTAGTACTTTAGCTGCTCCTATCACTGATTGTATTAGGAAGGGAGAATTTCATTGGACTAAGTCAGCCCATAAAGCCTTCCTAGATCTTAAGGATAAAATGACCCAGGCACCCATTCTGAGATTACCCGATTTTTCTAAAGTATTTGAGGTTGCCTGTGATGCTTCAGGTGTAGGAATAGGTGGAGTCCTAAGCCAAGAGAATCATCCCATAGCATTCTTTAGTGAAAAACTTAATGATGCTAAGCTTAGGTATTCTACCTATGATAAGGAATTTTATGCGGTGGTGCAAGCTTTGCGTTACTGGAGACATTATTTGCTACCGCAGGAATTTGTACTATTTTCGGACCATGAGGCTCTTAGATTTCTGAACTCCCAAAAGAAGCTTAACCCTAGGCATGCTAAGTGGGTAGAATATATCCAGTCCTATACTTTTGTCCTGAAACATAAGGCTGGAGTTGAGAATAAGGTAGCTGATGCCCTTAGTCGCCGATCTCTGTTATTAACTTCTGTTAGAACTGAGGTCATAGGGTTTGAGCAAATCAAAGAGGAATATGAGTCTTGTCCGGATTTCACAACTGTGTATCAGGATCTAGTTCAAGGACCATCTAGTAATCACCAGGATTATACCCTTGTAGATGGTTTTTTGTTCTTCAAAAATAGGCTTTGCATCCCTAGAACTTCTCTTAGGGAATTTTTGATTTGGGAAATCCATGCTGGAGGTTTAGCTGGCCATTTTGGAAAAGACAAGACCATTCTAGCTATTGAAGACCACTTTTTCTGGCCTAGCTTAAAAAGGGATGTAGCTAATATTGTAGCTAGATGTCGAACCTGCGCTGTTGCCAAACAGCGAAAACAAAACACTGGCCTTTATACCCCACTCCCTGTCCCAGATCGTCCTTGGCAAGATGTGAGTATGGATTTTGTGTTAGGTTTACCTAAGACCCAGAGGAGACATGATTCTATCTGTGTCGTAGTCGACCGATTCTCTAAAATGGCCCACTTCTTGCCTTGTTCCCAAACTTTTGATGCGTCTAAGGTAGCCACACTTTTCTTCAATGAGATAGTTAGACTCCATGGCCTACCTAAGACAATCGTTTCAGATAGGGATGTCCGGTTCACCAGTTACTTTTGGAAGACCCTTTGGCATAAGTTAGGGACAAAACTTAAGTTTTCAACTGCCTATCATCCCCAAACTGATGGCCAAACTGAAGTAGTGAACCGTAGCCTAGGAAATCTGCTGAGATGTCTTGTTGGTGAAAATACCAGAAATTGGGATTTATACCTACCAAGGGCAGAATTTGCGTACAACGACTCGGTCAATAGGTCTACGGGTAAGAGTCCATTTGAAATTGTACATGGGTACAAACCTCACACACCTCTTGACCTAGTCCCTTTACCTGTCCACACTCGAGTCTCCGAATCTGCTGAGAATTTTGCACAGCATATAAAAGACTTGCATAAAGAAATTCATGCCAAAATAAATTTAAGTAATGAAACTTATAAGAAGTTGGCTGATACTCAAAGGCGAGTCAAATCTTTTGTTGAGGGAGACTATGTGATGATTAGGTTAAGGCCTGAACGGTTTCCTCCTGGAACCGTTAGAAAGTTACATGCTAGGGGAGCTGGACCATTTAGAGTGGTAAAGAGAGTAGGATCCAATGCCTATGTGCTCGAGTTGCCTCCAGAACTAGGCATTAGCTCTACTTTCAACATTACAGACTTAGTAGAGTACAGGGAGCCAGCTGTGATTCCTAGTGAGCCTTTTGAGCCTAACCCTATCATTGAGAGTGATCCCGACCCTGTGTGTCCACCAACAAACTGGCCTGTGAGGAAAGAGCAGATTGAAAAGATCCTGGATGATCAGGTTATCTCTACTCGTAATCGAGGATACCAAAGGTACCTGGTCCGCTGGCAAGGAAGGCCAGATTCTGATGACTCTTGGATCTCCCGAGAAGAATTACAAGAATTGGACCCAGACCTCTTGGAGAGATACCAGAGCCAACTTGAGCCTTACTCGACAGGGTCGAGTTCCTCCCACTCTGGGAGAATTGGTGCGGGCACCAGACTCAGAAGAAGACTTCAGAGCTCCATTTGGATCTCTGATTGACATTGCCCGAGAAATTAGGGTTTGTAATAAAGGTTGACCTGGTCAACCAGTTTATTTATTTTATTTATTTCTTGAGTCACCATTTAAATTTTGTTGAGTCATGTTGACTCGGTGCAAGTCCCAATGTGGTTTCAATTTGGTCCAAAATGGTGCCACATTTCTCTTCCAATCAACTCAAGGTTCAAGCAAGTGGAGGCCACACTCCAAGCCACACTTCGAGCACACGCCAGAGTCCAGGAGGCGCCATAGAGGCATCCCAGTGTCATGGTCCCCACATCCAAAGAAGAAAAAATCAAATTGGAGGCTAAATTAAAGGAGGCGCCCACACCTGCCTAATTTACCTAAGCAAAGAAGGAAGAAAACTTCTCTTGGAGAAGAAATCAAAGAAGGACATCCAACCTACTCCTAATTGAAGTTCAAATCAAAATCAAAGAGCTTAACTTGGAGTGGAAGAAAAGAAGAAATACCATAAGAAGAAGAGGACTCCAAATCCAAATCCAACTCCAAAGGAGGTGCCATAAAAGTTCCAAAACAATTCCTTTATGGCCGTCCCAATTTTTTTTGGACCTTGGTCGGCCAAGGAAGAGAGGATTTTCTACCTAATCTAGGGGTTGGAAGAGTTTAGTCCCACATGGGAATTTGTACAAGCTAGGAGAAAATTTTAGGTCTATATAATAGACCTCTTTTTGTAACTTTGAAAATCAATGAAGAAAAAAATATTTTGCTATTCTCTTGTGTTGAGTAACCTAGGTTTCTCTTCTTCCGCACTATTCTAAGTGTTGAGCTCCATGAGGGGGTAATCCGGGTTCCATTGGAGCCTTGAGGAGGTGAGAGATCTCCATCTTTATCCAAAACCCTAGGTTAGCCACTTGAAATTCCAAAACCCTAGCCACCTTTCATTATTTTCCATCCACCAAACCCTAGATCCATCCATCTCCCACGGCCTCTCTCTCTATACAAGTCTAGGCCGTCCACCTTCATCCAGATCCAGTCCGGCTACTTCAGATCCAGAGCAAGTTCCAAGGAAAATCACATCAGCATCTAGGAGAATCCAGTTTTCAGCAATTTCGATCTTCAAGTTCATCAACCTGGTAAATCTTTTCCTTGACTCTCTGATTCCATCAATTGTTTTTCTTCTCTTCCAGATCTTGAGTTCAGGAGAAGCCAACCCGCCAAAGGATCAGTACTGGAGGATCCATTGCGAAGAAATCTGAATCCGAGGATCCAACAATCTGCTCGGGAGAGTTCTTCCACCAAAATCTGTGAAGATCATTGTCTGGTTAGGTAAACCGTCTCTTCTCTTTATTTCTGTTCTGCTGAAAGTTCGGAGCGAAACCCTAGGTCTGGGAGTTTCTCAACCCCCAGCGATCCGTTGCTTCTAAACTACTCTGATAATTTAGTTTCCTTAAAATTGTGCTTTCAATTATCATATTAGTATCTTTCAATGTTAGGTTAACTTTTCTTTGATTTGAAGCCAACTTCTACAAACCTATAAAAATAACAAAAAAATTAGTTAATCTTAATTTACTTCCGCATCGCATCCCTTTATTTGTTCTGCATCAAGTGGATCCCGCTACTCTCACCATTTTCGGTTGTGGCAGACCGTCGATGCATGGAGGGGCCATTGGAGATGGAGGTGGGACCCCCCCTACGATCCTGGTTTCACCCTTGGGTTGCCCGGTAGGAGCTTGAACCCTAAGCCCGGATGGCACATGAGGAATAGCTGGCCCCCTCATGTCAGGCCTATCGCTGGGCCCTGGTGTTGATTCTTCCAAAGCCCTCTTCTTGGGCGCTCCCTCGGGCTCTTTAGCAGTAGCCCTCTTTTGGGACATCCCTAGGAGGTCATCGAAACTGCATCCCTGTAAAATAGAGCAAATCTGTTAGCCTCATTTCAAGGCAAGACTTGTTACTGAGTAGAGACAGAGCCTAGCATCAAGCCTTACCCTAGGGCTAGGCTTGGCTGACCCCAGCATCTACGAGATTTTCTTCACATAATAAGTCTCGAAGGGCTAGAACTTGGGAGGAGAGAAGCCGATCAAAAACTTCCTTATCAGTTGGCTCGATCACAGACTGTCAGTTGGGGAAGCGGTCCGGGTCGCTCCAAACCCAGTCCACCCCCTCGATCGAAGTGAAGAAGAAGCTACACTTCCATCCCTTGATGGAAGTGGACAGGTCAAACTTGAGGGCCCCCCTATGGGGGGATACAAACCACCATCCATTGTCGAATGGGTGATGCTTCAAGGTGAATAAGGCCCTGAAAAGGGAAAAACCAGTGATGATCCTATGGTGGTGGGATGATAATAAAGCTGAAGATGGTCCAGATGGCATTGGGAGCGAGTTGAGCTGGAACCAAATTATAATGGCTGAGAAAAGAAAGGAAGAAGATATGGAAGGGAAGCCGAAGACCCCCAAACAAAAGTCTTCATATAGGGCTATCCGGCTTGGGCCACTAGAAGTGACCTGGTCCCCCAACCTAGGAATAGAGAGTTGAATGGAATCAAGGATCCCAAATAACCTCCAAATGCGAAGGAGATCCCCGTCGGTCATCATCGAAGCAATGTCGATGGGGCCACCAGCCTCCTTATCGGAGGGAGCAAGTTGAAGAGGAGCTGTAGGGGGTCCAATGACAATCCCCGATGGGCGGGGACCCCTATGGAGCATAACCGGGACTTCCTCTTCCTTGCTATCCGAGGAGGGAGGCCATGGCTAAGAAGGCCCCACACCATCAGAAAAATCCTGGTGATGGTGCCCCCCATTGGAAGGACTCATCATAAATGGTAGAATGTAAAACTAGAAGGCCTAACCAAAGTACTCCTCAGGTGCAGGCCAAAGGAGGAGAGCAAAGGAGAGGAAGGAAGAGAAGAAGGAAGCCTAACCTGCTGGAACTTTGCAACCTCGCCCAAGAAGATGGAGGAAGATTGTTCTGGGGAAGAAACTGTCTTTTATCACTTGAGAAACCCTTGGGAAACAAAAGGGCAAGTCCCTTTCAAGCGGCTCGAAGCTCCGTCACCTTGTACTGACCAAAGGCATGCACCATATCTCACTTTGATCCAGTCAGAGTGCACCACATGTTGGCAACCATCAGAAGCGATGCCCCGAATCGAAGGTGACCCCTTCGAGCCCAGCACAGCAATTATGGCCACCCTTGATGAGGGGTGACATGGCATCACCCTATTAGTGCAGAAGCATAGCCTCCAGAGTGCCGGTGCACAAGGCATTGATGGCGTAGGAGACACGCCCCTCCACATCAGCATGATCATTACTCCCCTTTCTCCGAGCATCACTTCATTCTCTGGGCTCGAGAGTAGGGGCACCTGATATGGTACATTCGCTGACATGGAGTCTTGCTAGTGGCAAATCTGGTAAAGGCCCCGCCACCTGGACACGGTGGTGAAGTAAAGAGCCAAGGTCAGCCCTTCTGCTGAGGTTAGCTCCCTGCTGGGGTCATGCTCATGAGGCAAGCCTCCATCTAAGATCAGCTTCCGGCTGAGGTCATGTTCATGCTACCAAGGCGAGCCCTCTTGTCTCATGAGGTGAGCCCCCCGTCTGAGGTCAGCTCCTGGCTGGGATCATGCTCATGCTACCAAGGTGAGCCCTCTTGTTGAGGTCAGCTCCCTATCAGGGTCATGATCATGAGGCGAGCCCCCTATGTGAGGTTAGCTTCTGGCTGGGATCGTGCTCATGCTTCCAAGGTGAACCCTCCTGCCAAGGTCAACTCCCTGTTGAAGTCATGCTCATGAGGTGAGAACCCCATCTAAGGTCAGCTCCCGGCCGAGGTAGCACTCATAATGCCGAGGCAAGCGGCCCCCCAATGTAGGGCTTCTCCCATCCCATGAAGGCCATTATTCCCACCAACGGTATGAGGGAGAGGATCAATGGAGATTCAAATCATGACAAAGAGGGACCTGGCCACCCACAGCCTTCGGGAGGTGGTGCATGTCCTGCCATAAATATAGGCTCTATAGCACACCACCTGCATGACTTGCACAATGCAACCCCCCATAACACGAAAACCTGAACCTTTCTAAGAAGGGTATTCCATTAAGGCCCCATGCCCTGCGACACTCCAACGGTTCCCACCAAAATGGGAACGCGCCACCATGGCTCGGGGCTCGGCTACACAGCGCCCACCCCTCCCACGGGAAGTTACACCACCAAAAGGGTAAGACTGGCCCGACAGAAAGGTGACAGTAAGCAACTGAAAACCCCTCCAAAAAAGACACCTGGAAGAGGCCCCCAGACCTGGTCTGGGCCACCCTATGAATATAAAATCAAAGGGGGAGGTAAGTAAGGAGGTAAGTAAGTAAACAGTGGGAGCAAAGGGATAAGGAGCCACTCTAGTGAACCACCCAAGCTCTCTCTCGTTTCTCGCAACCCTTCTCCATTCCATTTACTCACCCTCTATAAGGAGAGTCTCCAAGCTCTCTGCCACAGAGATTCTGTTCTTCTCGATCATCCCACTGACTTGATCATCGAAGTGTTCCCACCGAAATCCCTGGCTCAGGTCTCTTCTATTTTGTAGGTCAGCCCACCAAGGAGGCGATCGGAATAGAGGACCAAGTGCCTCGCGAGAACCCGATGCATCAGAGCTATAGGCCACGGTGATCCAGGTGGCAACAGCCCACATATCAACAGGTTCAAAATACTTGGTTACCTTCTTTGCTACTTTATTGGCCACCACCAATTCTTGCTCCAAGTCATTTTTCATCCCATCATACTTAACAAGAAAGTTCATGAGGTGATTGATATTGGAGATAAGCTAAAACAAAAGTAAAAAGATGAATCTAGAAGAAAAGAGAAAAGAACTAGAAAAAAAATGAAAGAAAATGACAAGATGAAGGAATAGTTACCTAGAAAATCACAAGGAAGCTATTGCCAAGTAATTGGAAGAGAGAGTGTATTTCCTGCTCTGCTCTATCCATAGAAAGAAAGATCATCTCCAACAACTCTTACACGATCTATAAATCTCTATGACCCACATCATTCACTTTAATCCCTTCTACAGAATGAGGTGCTCTTCTTGAGCATTTGAAGATTGGACAGTAGTAACAAAACAGGATGGTCGGATAATCTCTGATGACTTAGTAGGACTGACCATCGGATGAGTAGATGTTTGAGGTAAAGGCACCTCTACTAGAGTAAGAAACTAGTTGCTCTCTAATATGGGTGTGCTTGATGAAGATATCGGAAGAGATGATTCATCCAGCTTCTTCTTCTTGGCCTCTTGAGCAGCATTCGACCTCTTCCTGTTGGCCACTTTCTAGGTTCTCTCTAGATCGAGCTTTATTTCTACAAACATAAAATCTAGACAGTGATTAAGAAATTGGCAAAATTCAAGAATTATATAAAAACAGAAAAAGAAAGCAAAAGAAACTCAAAGTGGTTGGACATACTATAAGGACCAACCAAGTTGATGCCTGCATCATACAAAGCTTGATCAGTTAAGAGAAGTTTGAATTTTGATACATGAACCTCGAACAATTTTTCATAGTGCTCCAAGTCTTCATCTAAAAGATTTTTATTGTAGTTGGGCTCAATCCAGGCCTTGTCCCAGGATGACCTAATCCTTAAAGGTTGATTCAAGAAAATGAAGAAAAATCTATTCTTCCATCTGTTGATGGAAATCAGGATGCCCTCTACAACTTTACAGGACAGCCTATGGGCAAAGTAGTACCATTTTTTATTGTATAGATAGGACTTCAATATAAACATGGATCAAAATAAAGAGTACCTTAGCTCTATTTTGACCAAGTCACGGATAAGAATGAAGCTTATGATTACCCTAAAATTATTGGGAGAAAATTGATTCGAGGTTACCTAGTAAAAATCTAAAACATTCTTAATGAACAAATGAAGAAGAAACCAAATCCCGGCATCGAATGCATCTTCATAGAAAGTGACATCTCTAGATAGAGGAGATAGAACCCAATCATCAAGACCTGGCACAATCAACCTAATGCTATTGGGGATGAAATATTTATTCCTAAGTCTTCTAACATCTGCTTCACTAATCTTGGGTTTCTCGTGATCAGAGCCTAAGGAGGCCCTCCTATGGCATTTGACGAGAGCATCGAAAGGAATCAGATGCTCTTCCTTAGTTGGGTTCAAATTTATTATGATTTTGATAAAGTTTATCCTAAAACTTTTTATCTTTCTAATGGCCTTGTTTATCTTAGGGGTCATGGCTACAAATAGGGAGGCTGGAAAGAAAAAGGAAGCTAGGGTCTCTTACAAGAGAAAATGGGATCCTAGATCTCCTACCCAAAGAAAATGAATAGGACTCCAAAGGGGGTCATCTATTAAGATGTTTGAAGATGAAAGCAAAAGAATAGAAGACAAAAGATCTGGGTTAAAGGAAGATACTTCTATTTATAATGATATTTGATAATCTAGATTAAATCATCTCATAATTAAGATTCTAGCCATGTCACTCGATCTCTGGCTAAAAGCATGGGCCACTCATTCTGTACCACGTGGGTTACTCTTACTGGCTGAGAGGCATACCCCACATATCGGGAAGTCACTTTCTTTTCAAAAATTGCTCACTACCAGTTTAATAATTTCTCATAAAAAGGTGCATGAAATATTAAATACCATATGGTGAAATGACGATGCAACTAAAATATGTTTTTCATAAAAAGTCTATAAAAATTTATCATCATACTTTCAAGTTAAATTGAGTGAATCACTTTGAACTTGAAAGTGTGGACAAGTGTTACAGGGTAATCAACTTGTTTAATCCCTTTTGATTTAGTTATGAGTAATTATTGATGGCGGAAAAGTATTTGGCTAGGCTCTGATCTCTTATTAAAGCATAGAATGCCTAACAGCTAGAGCTTGACCTCTTACTAAGGTGTAAGTACTTATCGACCAGGAGCCAATACCTTATTGAGGCATAGGATGCCTAACGGCCAGAAGCTAATCTCCCATCGAGGTGCAGGAAGCCTATCGGTCAGGGGACGATCTTGTATTGAGCACATAATGCTTAACTATTCATCGGGCAAGTGTCAATCACTTTTCTGAACCAGGTACAGAGTCCTATAACTTTATTTAGTAAGAAGCATATTTTTTAAAATCATTAGAGCTGTTACAATAAGATTGATAAAGTGGTTATCAAGAAGTATAATAAAGTCCCTAGTAAACTACTTCACAAACTAACCTCTTAATGGCCTAACTGACTTAACAACTTATTTAACAGTATAACTGAATTATGAATGGTTACAACTGCCTAATCAACTTGTCCCTAAATCTTTATAAATAGAGGGGAGGTAGGAAAAAATTTGGATTCTTTATCTTCATTTTCTTCTCATTGTTCTGCCTTTCTAAGCTAACTTAAGTATCAGAGGGTCCCCCATTGAAGAAATCCATCCATTTCTCCAATGATGATGACTTCTTTTATAGGTCTAGGGACTAATTAGGTCTACTTCTAAAAGTTATCAGCTAGTTTCTTGAAGGATTTCAAGACTCCCATAAGCTTAAAGCCATCTCAATGCATCCAATTTATCTAGCTTGGAGAGGAGTAGCAACAGGACCCATAGTTGCACCACCACGGACGGGTCTCATCCTCAGCCACCATTCTCCAACAAGATCCTCAATATTTTAGGGAAGAAAGGGGACTCAAAAAGAGTTCTTGACCAAAAAGAAGAAGAAGAGAGGAAAAGAAAAAGAAAAGAAAAAGAAAAAGAGGAAAGAGAAAAAGAAGAAAAGAAAAGAAATTAAAAAATAGTGAAGAAAGAAGAAAGTCATTTCTCTCTTCCCTCTCACCATTCTCTTTCTTCATATTCTTCCATTATTTTGTCTATACCTTCTATCTACTTTCTCTCTCTATTTTTTTTAAAAATATTTTCTCTAGATGATTTCTTTCTCCCTTCTCTCACTCACCTTACTTCTTTGACTTTCTCTCTCTAAAGTTCCACATTCTCTCTACTTTCTCTTTTCTAGAATTTTCTCTCTCTAAATTGTTTCTTCTTTCTTATTATATCTTTATAATTATTCGATCTAGTAATGGCCTTCTTTCAATGATTTTAAATGAACTTAGTAAAGGATCCTAATCCATAGTCAACGAACTACATGCTATCACCCACCTTGACTAAACCCATATATCATTAGATCTTATCATTCATAATTTTTGTTGAACTATTAGTATACTAGTTTAATTATAATTAAATTGCTTTGATTAGATTGATCAGAATATTGGATAATGTTGCTTGATCAATCATATCCCATCATGCTAATTTCTCTCTCCCTCTTGTGTCTCTTCCTTTCTCTCTCTAAGCTAATTAGAAATCTAGTTTAAAGTTTTGATTCTTTATTTATAAATCCAAGATAACTTTTTGGAGAAAAGATCCAAAATTAGTTTGATATCGTGCAATTTATCGAATCCCTTGTTTTCCAAGTTTTTCTATGTTTGTTGTCGGCTGGTCATCGTCGACCTCGACTAGACCTTATAGTACAATTCCTATTGAACTCAATATAGATTTCCATTTTTGAAAAAAATAAGTACTCTCTCTTTTTCTTATTTTCTCTCTCCTTTTTGAGATCTTATCTCTCTCCTTTCTTGGAGATGCATAACATTAAGAGGTCCCTTCCTTGTAACCTATCTTAACCCTCATTAAAAGGTCTTGCACTTTGATCACTAGATAGTGCATTGACCAGTCTTGTTTTTCTTCATTCTTGTCATGTATAAGCCATACTCCCAGCTTAATCCAATCCATCCGGGTTCTTTAGAGATTCTTAGTTTGTTAAAAACTTTAAGTTATGGATAATAATTGATTGTATATTATTAATATTGAATATGTGAAACTGACCTGCTTAATTAAAGTTAGATTTCAAAACGTGTCAAATAAATAATCTAACATTTGAAGTATATTTTCTAATGATCTTTTGAAAATCATAATCAGTTATTTAATTTAATTTATTATTTCCATCTTCTATTTAATAAAATGAGTCAAGCATATGTTGTTTTATTATTATCAATAATATATTTTGTTTTTGCATATGTTCTTATTATAGTTATAATGTAGCCCTACCAATAAGGATTATATGTTGGATCTATTAACTTGTAATTCGAGAAACTAATTTCAACACCATATCATCGGTGATTAGAATAGTGGTATATGTTATCTAGCACTATGTGCAACATATTTTTGTTATCAAATCCATGACACTGGATTACATGACCATATCTTGATATTGAGTTCAGTTATAAAAATCATTATTTTCAAGTAAATTTATGTTATTTGAGATTTGTTTTCTCAGTCAATGTTATATGATTTATTTGCTCAGCATACTTAGACTCCACTTTAATATATTATACTGCTTACTAGACTAACTCAAAATTTTTTTATATTTTTTAAAATATGAATCATGATTGTTTAGGATTTTAGAAAGTACACTAGATTGCTGGAGCAATTAGAATAGAAGACTATCTTGGCCACTTATGTCAATTAGTTTTTATTAGTATAGTTTAGATTTGAAGGTTTTGTATGAATTAAATATTATTATTGATAAGAATAATTTAATTGAATCTTTATGAAAATTAATTTTTAAGTATTAAGAAAAAAAATATTTTAAATTATTGTGATTTGATCTATAGCCTTGCATGCTTGTAGAATTTGCTCTGCAAGTATGTGGCATCTGTTACATGCTTGATTCCATATGTGAATATATATATATATATCTATATATATATACCATTTCAGACATGGCTTTCTTTGATTTTTTTTTTTTATTTATCTCATTACAACCTTTGTAAATTGACATTTTATATAGTTAGTGATAATTATTAGAAATGATCTTCAACTATCCAAGAATGAATTTCCATGTTTACTAAGAATTTGTTAGAAATTGCATACTCAAATTGAATTATAAGCTTTGATATGATCATGCCGGTTTTGTAAATACAAATATCTATTATAGCTCTACAACTTTCACAAAATCAATTTTCAAATAAAAATATATTATACGAGAATTTTGTAGAAATTAAATTTAATTTCTAAAAACAAAATCATATTACCAGCTGCTATAAATTCCACGTAGAAAAACTATTTTTACCTCTAAAGTGAAATTCCATTACTAAATACTTTAAAATTTGCATGGAGAATTAATTTGGATTTTTAAAAATGAAATCCAATGAAATGCTGCTTGAATACTTGGACAAAATATTCTAGCAAAAAACTCAAAATCTTAGGTTTGAAAGTTGTGCAAAAAACATTAAATTAATTTAAAATATGAACCATTTTTTTTACTACTCTGAAAATATGGCAAAAAGTGCTAAAATAGCCATTTAAATCTAAAATAAATTATTTTAGCTACTCTAATAATGTGTAGAAGTAGATTATTCATTTTTTGAGTAGCGTGTTTACATGCCTATTCTTTTTTTTATATATATATACAGACATGCCTATTCAAAATAATCCTCCTTATTATTTTCTAAAAAAAATTATTTTACATGGTTATTAGCAATTTCTAAGAATCATATCCAGCAATCAAGATCAAATATCCAGGTTAACAAAGAAGGTTTTAGTACTTGCATACTTAATCCGTATAGTAAATTTTGTTATAACATGTATAGCTTAATTTAAAAGTAACAAGTATTCAAGCTTTTATGATATAAATTTTAAAAGAAAATTTGTGACCCCGAAATCTATGTAGAATCAGGCAAGTTGGCCCACCCGCCCTGCGAATTTCAACGATCCATCAAAGTCACGGTCAAAATCCTTGTCTATGGTGTGTTTTATGTGAAGAATTTTAAAAAAGATCGATGGAGATTTTTTTGATTCCCTTTCCAAGAGGTTTGGGCGTGAAGTGGGAGACGATTGTTGAGATGGTCCATGTTCATCCAACAAAAGAAGAGGGCCACCTTTCCAATGTAACTAAAGTTATGCAAGCTCCAATGGATCATTAGAATTTGATCGGGATCTAATTAAACTAAATAATAATATCTACTTGGTCATCTTCATATCCTAAATTATTTTAAAATATACAATTCGATGTAGTACTATTTATTATGAATTTTTTACTTTCATTGTTTGACATTGGTTTTACAAAGATAGGACTAATCTTCATCATTTATAGATCCGTGCACTCTGCATATTTACAGTGTACCTATTTTTGGGATAGTAAATCTATCAAGAAGATTATTGCTAGTTTTGTCCAACTTGACTAAGTTCCAGAATGCTAACCAGCAAAGATCTTATTGTCTTCGAAGTTACTATCTTATGTGAAAATCCGGATAACATCCCTCGCACCATTAAAGCAACTCTCGAAGATGCAACAACGTATGTAATTTCAATTTCTATTAATAATACTAAAATTGGACGTCAACCCTCTTCTGCTATTTGCTTGAGGATAGATTTCAAGCCAAATTAGACTTCCCATGCCCTGACACGAGGTACCACCTCAAACTCATCGTTTAGCTCAGACTCATCCTCATCAAATGATACTCCAAAAATTCTATAATAGCATTATAATCTGTAATGATAAAAAGTAATGACATAATATAATGACATTAGAAGCAAATTTATTATGAATGATATTCTATAATGACATTATATAATAACAATTTGTTATTTAGATGTTGAAAGGACAATTGAGATCGTACATATTCATAGATACTCAAGTGATACATGCAAATTCAAGTGGTATACATTCATAATTTGAAGTGCCATATACAATTTCATACAAATCACATAGTATGTGAAACAATCCAAAAATTCCTGAACCTATGTTGGAACTTGTTGTACCCATCTGGCGGATCCTGGATCGAACCGGCCCCTTGCGCCCGACCGACTGACCCCTGAAGGAGGGTCCGGAAGAACCATCGGAAGGCCGACCCAGGCTGAGCCGAGCGGCTCTCTTCTGCCAAAGATACGGCTGACCCACCTGAGAACCTCAGAGAGCCGTCAGACGCCTCCCTCGTGCACGCGTTGGCTTCTTGGGAACTCCTGGCGAACACTTCGGTCGACCAGACGACCCTCTTCAGCTGAGGCCGACCCACCATTAAGGGAATCGCTCGAAGGCTCCATAAGCCCCTCTCCAACAAATTCTGACATTATGTTGCAACCAACTCCACCACGTGGCCACGACTCTGCGCCACCAGACCATCACCCTGATCCTCCTGACGGCGCCGCCAGGCCACTATCCTGCTACCGCGCCAGGCCACGACCCTGCGACCATGCCGGCTCTCCCAGGGGCAAATCGGGACTTTTTCAGCATGTCCCTTAACGGAATTTGGCCGCACTCCACGCCTATAAAAGGCACCCGGGGGACCTCCGCGAAAGGTGAAGTACTCCTTCCCTACCATGAGCGATTTTCTCTTGTAACTCTCTCCATTCTTTTGCTCCAATCCCTCCTCTAACTTAGGCATCGGAGTGTCCCCCGCCGAAGCACCTCCGGCGCCTAGGGGACTTCGTGCAGGTCGACCGGCGAAGGAGCTCTCCAGTGTGCCCGCCGAGCCTGGTCCAGGTGGAGGCGTAGTAACAGATTGGTGCTAAAAGGAGGGCCTGAACCTTCGTTCCGCTCTCCACTCTAAAAGGAGAGATTAACTGGGGAAAGTTATCAATGGTGAGGGGAAGAACACAAAGTATCTCTGCCAGAGGAAGGCATTCTCGCCACAGGTCTAAAGCACCTCGCGGGGAAGATGACACAGCCGCTGCCGCCGAGCCTACCATCACTCTGGGACTATAGCAGTTCCAAATGCTGGTGAACTGCATCGACACGCTTACCTCAATGGTCCAGCATCTCCAGGAAGTGGCTAACGACCGGCGGCAGCCACCCGCGGCGTCCTGCATCAATCATCAACTGGCTGCCGGGCGGAGTCAGCAGCCGGAAGTGCCCCTACCTCCTTCCCACGCCCTCCGGAGCCTCGAAGGTCCTTGGGGGCTCGCGCTAGCGGGAAGAGAGCGAGGTCGGTTTCCCCTTCTTTCACTGACTCCGCCCCCGTTGTCGGTCGGCGCCCTGCCGAGGATCCACATGACTATGGCAGTAAAATCATGCACATGGAAGAGCGCATGGCGAAAATCATCGAGTGCCAGAAGGCTGAGGGGGGGTAGGCGTACGACACCCGCCCACCTTTTTTCGCTGAGATCTTGGGGGAGCCTATCCCTCGACACTTTAAAATTCTTTAGGTGGACCCCTACGATGGTACCACCGACCCACTGGATCATCTAAGTGCTTATAAGGCCCACATGATGGTACAGGGCACCTCTGACGCCCTTCATTGTATCGCCTTTCCAGCAACCCTGAAGAAGGTCGCCCGGATATGGTTTACAGCCATCCGACCAGGTATGATCTGATCTTTTTCTCAACTTGAGATCCTTTTTCTTTCTCATTTCAGGACATGCAGTCGGGCCCCGAAGAACACCGACTGCCTCCTCCTTATACTCCAGAAGGAGGGGGAGACCCTCCAGGACTACATGGCCCACTTCAATTCAACGGCCATGGAAGTCCCAGACTTGAATGAGGTGGTAGTAATGTCGGCCTTCAAGAGAGGGCTCCGATCATCCAGGCTCACATTTTTCATGGACAAGAAGTTCTCGAAGGACTATACCGAGCTATTGGCTAGGGCACACAAGTACGCCTTGGCAAAGGAGCAATCGGTGAGTTGATGCCAGGCGGAAGGGAGACCAGACCCCAAGAAGCATAGTGATAAAGCTCCTACAGTCTGACCCCCCGGTGATGACAGTCGACCAACTCGGCATCGAAGCCTGAAGCCGAGGGACTTCAAAAAGTTTGAGACCTATGCTCCCCTCTCCCTTCCAAGGGAGAAAATCCTCATGAAAATTGAGAACAAGGCTTACTTCCAAAGGCCTCGACTGATGAGGGGCCCCCTGTCGCCAGAAATAAGAACAAGTACTGCCGGTTCCATAGGAACCATGGGCATAATACTGAAGAGTGCCTCCAGCTGAAGGACACCATCGAAGAACTCATCAGAAGAGGGTACCTGAGTAAGTATGTCCGACCCTACCGGGATCGAGCTGAGACCTCAACTGTTAGAGATCCTCCAGAGGAGGCTGAGCTCCCCAATCAGTGTCCGACAAGTGGAGGCGTTGGCATGCTGCATCGGCGGTCCAACTGGGGGCGCGAAGGGGGCCAAGACATCGTAAAGAGGCCCAGGGGATCCGGTGTAATCAGTTTTTCTGATGAAGATCTCTTGGAACCTCATCTCCCAGGAGATGACCCTGTCGTCGTGTCGGCAATTATCGCCAACAATGATATAAAGTGTGTCCTCATTAATAATGGAAGCTGTGCAGAAGTTTTGTTGTACGATGCCTCTGTTCGAATAAACTTGTCTAAATCAAGGCTGTGGGAATCCCTGATGCCGCTCACTGGCTTTGGAGGAAACTCCATCGGGGTAAAAGGAGAGATCACCTTACCCATGACCCTCGGGACGAAGCCTTACCAGTGGACTTTTCTCATTAATTTTGTGGTCATCCGTACGACCTCGGCATACAACGCCATCTTGGGCCAACCGGCTCTCAACAGGTTCCGTTCCATTGTATCCACTTACCATTTGCTGGCAAAATTCCCGACTCGTAATGGGGTCGGGAAAATAAGGGGAGACCGCAGGATGGCTAGACAATGTCTGGCCATACATGACAGGCAGTTGGACGGGCACCCCATGCTTGAGCAACTTGACCCCAGAGATGAAACCAACGACCACGGTCAGCCTGTTGAGAAGATCGTGTTTGTTCCCCTTAAAGAAGATGACCCTCCTAAAGTACTTCAAATCGGGAGTATGCTGACTGAAGAAGCCCGACAGGAGCTGGTCGGTTTCTTGAGAAGCAATGCTGATATCTTTACCTGGTCGACTTCAGACATGCCAGGCATCCCATCAGATGTCATCACTCATCAACTTAAGGTGGATCCAACATATAGACCCGTCCGACAGAAGAAGAGGAGCTTCACCACCGAAAGGCAGAAGGCCATCGAAGAAAAGGTGAAGAAGCTCTTTGACACTGGCTTCATCAGGGAGTCCCATTACCTAGAGTGGCTGGCCAATGTCGTCATGGTGAAGAAGGCTAGTGGGAAGTGAGGATCTGTGTAGATTACATGGACCTCAATAAGGATTGTCCAAAGGACAGCTTCTCCCTGCCAAAAATTGATCAACTGGTGGATGCTACGGCCGGCCACCAGCTCTTGAGCTTTATGGATGCCTTCTCTAGGTACAACCAAATCAGGATGCACCCCAAAGATGAGGAGAAGATAGCTTTTGTCACAGACAAAAGGCTGTATTGTTATAGGATGATGCCCTTCAACCTGAAGAATGCAATGCCACTTTCCAATGGCTGATCAACCAAGTCTTTGAAGGGCAACTCAGGCGGAACATGGAGGCCTACATCGATGATATGATTGTTAAGAGCCTCCGCAAGGCCGACCACATCAAGGACTTGTAAGAATCCTTTGACGCACTAAGACATCATCGGATGAAGCTAAATCCTGCTAAGTGCATATTTGGGATGACCTCCAGGAAATTTCTTGGTTTCCTGGTCACTCAAAGGGGGATTGAGGTCAACCCTGAGAAGATTAAGGCTATTATGGACATGGCACACCCAACCAGCAAAACGCAGGTACAAGAGCTCACGAGCCGTATTGCCTCTCTCAACCGTTTCATCTCCCGGTCGGTTGAGAAGTCTCTGCCATTCTTCAAGACCTTGCACCGGTCGGACCACTTCCAGTGGACCGATGAGTGTCGGTTAGCTTTCGAAGCCCTAAAGAATTATCTGAAGAACCCTCCGCTCTTGGCTAAACCAACGGAGGGAGAAGTGTTGTACCTATACTTGTCGACCTTTGACGAGGCCGTCAGCGCCATCCTTGTGCAGGTAGGGGATGAGGACCAACAGAAACCTGTCTATTACATCAGCAAGGTCCTCCACGATGCTGAGACAAGGTACCCCAAAGTGCAAAAGCTGGTCTATTCACTAGTCATAGCGGCAAAGTGCCTCCGGCCTACTTTCAAGCAGATCTGATTGTTGTACTGACTGACCAGCCCCTCAAGGCAATCCTCCGGAGCCTTGACACCTCCGAGCGGCTCACCAAGTGGGCCATCAAACTGGGCAAGTTCGACATCACCTTCCAGCCCCGATCGGCCGTGAAGGCTCAAGTGATCGCTGATTTCATTGCAGAGTGCACCTGGAAGATGGAGGCAGCCCCAATAGCAGTTGAGGCGCCTGTGTTTGATCCCGTGGAAGAGGCCAAGCTCGCTTGGACTCTCCATATGGACGGAGCTTCCAGTCTTTCAGGGTGTGGTGCAGGCCTGGTCTTGGCTGACCCCGACAGGCAATGTCTGGAGTATGCTCTATACTTTGCATTCCAGGTATCGAACAACCAAGCAGAGTATGAAGCCTTGCTTGCAGGGCTGAGGATAGCCAGTGAGTTAGGCATTGGCAAAATCCGTGCCTTCTCCGACTCCCAGTTGGTAGTCAATCAGGTGAAGGATGAATTTGAAACAAGGGATCCATCCTTGGCTAAGTACTTAGACAAGGTAAAGGACTTCATATCTCAGCTTAAATTCTTCGAGATCCTTCACATACCTCGACTGCAAAACTCCCGAGCGGATGCCCTGTCGTGACTAGCTACTGCCATGGTCAACACCTCCGATCGGACCTTCGTGGAGCATCTGCAGCACCCAAGCATTGCTGAAGAGCCGACCGAGATCCATCAGGTCGAACAGGATGCCTCATGGATGGACCCAATCCATACATTCCTGGTGCAAGGGACTCTCCCAGATGACCCGGTGGAAGCCAAGCGCATATGCTCGACAGCTTCTGTGTATATCATCCTTGACGGGACTCTCTATAAGCGGTCATTCTCACAACCGCTGTTAAAATGTTTGGGGCCGACCGAAGCCAATTATGCACTCCGGGAGGTGCATGAAGGCATCTGCGGAGATCATATTGGTGGGAGGTCCCTGGCTTACAAAATTATCCAGCAGGGATATTATTGGCCCACAATTCAAAAGGACATGTCGAACTTCGTGCAAAAGTGTGACGCTTGCCAAAGGTACTCCAGTATCCAAAGGAGGCCAGCTAGCCAGCTTACCCCGCTTGCGGTGCCTTGGCCATTTGACCAGTGGGGCATAGACATCCTGGGACCCTTTTCCCCAATGTCCGGCCAATGGAAATTCCTTCTCGTGGCCATCGATTACTTCACCAAATAGGTAGAAGCTGAAGCATTGGCGCAAATAATGGAGGCCAAGGTGGAGAACATTGTCCAGAACTGCATCATCTTCCGGTTCAGTATCCCACAGACGATCATTACTAATAACAGGAGACAGTTTGACAACTCAAGGTTCTGGGATTTTTGTCAGCAATACCACATTTTCCATCGTCTTACTTCTATCGGTCACCCTCAGTCCAATGGAGAGGCTGAGGTCACCAACTGAACAATCCTGCATGGGCTGAAGACTCGGTTGAACGAGGTCAAAGGACTTTGGGCAGAAGAGCTTCACTCGATGCTGTGGGCATATCGGATGACCACCCAATCAGTGACCGGGGAGACTCCGTTCAACTTAACCTACGGGAGTGAGATGGTCATCCCCATAGAAATCTCTCTGCAATCCTTACGGGTTGATCATCTTACTGAGCCGACCAATTCGGAGCAGCGGAGGGCTGTCTTGGATCTACTAGAGGAAACCAGGCTCCGAACAAGCTTAAAAATGGCGACTTACCAACAGAAGATGGCTCGGTATTACAATTCACGGGTCAAGGCACGATCCTTCCAGGTGGAAGATCTGGTTTTGCGAAAGACAAAGGTATTGAGGTGACCGAGAAAGGGAAACTTTCCCCCAATTAGGAAGGCCCCTATCGAGTCATCGAATTGATCCGGGCCGGAATCTATCGACTCGAGCATCTGGACGGACAACAGATAGCGCACCCGTGGAATGTAGATAACATCCGCAAGTATTATCAATAAAGTCTATAGTTTCTTCCATCAAGACTTCGAAAGTCCGACCCCGGTCGGTAGAGGCTATAGGGCAGCCCACTCTGAAAGTCCGACCCCAGTCGACAGAGGCTCTAGGGTAGCCCACTCCGAAAGTCTGACCCCGGTTGGTAGAGGCTCTAAGGCAGCCCACTCCGAAAGTCCGACCCCGGTCGACAGAGTCTCTAGGGCAGCCCACTCCAAAAGTTTGACCCCGGTCGGTAGAGGCTCTATGGCAGCCCACTCCGAAAGTCTGACCCCGGTCGGCAGAGGCTCTAGGGTAGCCCACTCCGAAAGTCCGACCCCGGTTGGTAGAGGCCTAGGGTAGCTCACTTCGAAAGTCCGACCCCGATCGGCAGAGGCTCTAGGGCAGCCCACTCCGAAAGTCCAACCCCGATCGTTAGAGGCTCTAGGGCAGCCCACTACGAAAGTTCAACCCCGATAGGTAGAGGGCAACCCACTCCGAAAGTCTGACCCTGGTCGGCAATCATCTCGAGACAACCTACGCAGGGCCGCGTGGGGAACAGGCTACAACTTCGGCTAACCTACGGACCGGGGCTTGGAACGAATTTTTGAGTACTAGTTCCGGACTAAGCTACCGCCCCCAGCTATCCTACCGGCTTCAAACTCGAATGAGCCGATAGGAAATACTTAGGAATTTTCCTAAGGAGTTCAAGTTCGAGTTATGCTAATGTCTGTCGGCCATTTCGAAAGGGCTCATGATCCTGAAAAGCCGATTGAAACTACTTAGAAGAGTTTTTGAAGGGGAAAACAACTCTTTCATGCTAATGCACACAAAGGTAACAAAAGTTCTTCTTTTTATTAATGTTAAAAGCGGACCCTTACAAAGAAGGTAGGTCGGGCCTTTACAAACCCCTTAGGTCCGACCCACAAAAGATGCGTCGGGGGCCTCAACTTCAGCCCCGTCCACTACAAATGAAAGATCTGCCGGGACTACGGAAACTGGAGGTTCAACTGGGCCGGCCACCGCCTCCATGTTGGCTGGAGCTGGGGCTTCGGCCCTGGCCTCTTCCACCTCGCCCTTCGCTTGGGGCTCCGATTGAGGCTCTTCCTCCTCCATCGGATCTTTCAACTCAGCGCTCGACAAATCCAACTCCGGGAAGAGCGAAGCCACCTTCTTCAGGCAGTCGTCATAGCCTTCCCGATAGAAGTCCGACGCCTCTTCCTCCATATCTTCGGTGAAGCTGGGGGAGGCCTTGTATGCCACCACGGCTTCTCAAGCATATCTTGCAGCCAGCTCTTTGGCTTCATCAAGTTGGGTCGCCAACTGTGCTGCCGCCACCCATTCGACTTGGACCCTCTTGTCGGCCTCCGAGGACCGTTCCTCCTCTTGGAGCCGACAGGCAAGGGAATTCATCTTTGCCTTTCTCCTTTTCAGTTTAGCCTCCCGGTCGGCTAGCTGATTTTGGGCCTCTTTTAGCGCCCCCTTCGACGACTCAGCCTCCGCCCGAGCAGCCGATAGCCTTTCTTCGGATGACTTCAAGGATGCTTCTACGGTCGCTTGAGCTACCTCCAGTTCCTGTACCCTCTTGACGGAAGTCTTGGCCATGTGTAGCACCCGGCCGATGCCATCGTCTATTAAAGAGATGCCATAAAGAAGCTGTAAGCCCAAGATTAAGTTAGCCCTATGCAAAAAAAGAAAACATGCAAAGAAACAAACCAGGTATCTTACCCTCATAAGGTCACGGTAGGACTCCACAGCTACGTCGATCAGTTTTTTCTGAATTGATAACTCCCAGTTCGCGTCGGTCATCGGCCCCCTAAGCAGACTTCGAGCTCTCCGAGGGTGGTCCAGGGTTGATGAATTTCTTCATCAGACTCTCCTTCGGCTGCCTCGCTGTCGACCGCCCCTCCTTCAGCCACCTCTTTCCCCCTATCCACCGGGGAGACTGTCTCCTCCGGGCCCGCGAACGAGGGAGTCGATGCCACCCCCATGTCAGATGGTTCCGGCAGCTCCTGCCCCGGTCGGGTAGCCGATCTTCTGGCAGAAGCTGACGGCCCCACCACCTTCCTTGCTAGCCTCTCGGTGAGGGGGACGCCATCTTCATGTGACTCAACCTCGATGACGGGAGCGGGTCTCTCCTCCTCCCATTTCTTCTTCTACCTTTCGGCGGCTAGCATGGAGGCCGACTCTGGGATGGCCCTTTTTCGCACCACCCGTCGGATGACCTTGGATTTGTCAATCCTCTGCATCCTGCCTCCTGTTATGGAAAAGTCAAAGTAGGTGTAAAGGAAGAAGTGAAGAGGGGGAGTTAGACTTAAGAGAATAAACCGTAAGAAAGGAGGTCGGCCCTTGCCTAGGAATCTTTGGGGGCTGACTCCCACCTAATGAAGGACTTCCTTCCCTAATAGCTCATACGCCACGGTCAGGTCGGCGCCGTTGATCTCGTTAAATTTAGCCTAGTTGGCTAATAAGATCAACCTCCCCTCGCGGAGTCTTGGCCACGGCTCCCTCCACAACGACTCGAACCCCCAGGGTTGGAGACTGCTGACGAAGAAGAACCGGGTCTTCTACCCATGGATAGCCGACAGGAGACATTTCAGGATTTTTTGGCCGGGACGAGCGATGAACAACATCCACTCCCGGCTCCTAAAGTCCTTCTTCAGAGAGAAGAAGTTGCCGAAGAGGGACAATCTGGGTTCAGACTTGGCCTTATGACACAGTACAATGAAATAGCATATCGCCCGGATGCTGTTCAGGGTCAACTGCACTGGGGTTACCCTATAAAAATTAAATATCTCTACGAAAAGGGGATGTAGGGGGAACCTCGGTCTGGCCTTAAGGTAGGCTTCGTACATTGGGAGGGTCCCTGGCCTTAATGGATTGTTAGCTCTCCCCTCTTGGCCTGGGAGCGTAAGGTGCAGGGTAGAAGGAATGCCATACATAGCCCTAAGATTCTTGACCCGTTCTAGGGTCATGGTCGATGGTATCTCACTCGGCCCAAGATCCCTAGGTCTACGGGCCGAACCTCCGCTACCATACGCCATTGGAGCTAAGGGAGGAGGGAGAACTGGGAATCTAACCATGAATCGAACTCTTAGACACCGAGTTTTACGGAAGAAGGAGGGGACTCTCTCTCACGAAGCACAGGCGCAGTAGGGAAGGTCCCCTCGCAATGCCTCGCCCCTCCTTTTATGGGCCTCCAAAGGGGGGGGCATTGCCGTCCATTTCGTGGGCATTCCAACTACCCATCGGATGACGTGACCGCCTATGCCTCATAGTTCAAAACATCAGGGGCATCTCATCGTGCAGGCGGCGATCCGCGTGAACACTGGATCATTGGGGCAGGGGTGGCCTGGGAAGCGACATCGGCCGTTTGGTTACTGTCGCATGGCACGGCGCCCTCCTCCATCCCGGCATAATGCGAGCCATCCTGGCCCTCATCATGGCATCCACTTTGCATTATTTGCCATGCCTGCACCCCAATGCATGGCTGACAGCTATCTGGGGAGCCGTTCAAGAGAAATTTGAAGCGACCTGACGCCATGACCTAGGATCCGCTACAGGTGCACGCAACCCGCACCGAAGTAATGCTCCTACCCTTTGAAACCTCGTGACGCCTCAAAGTCCAAAAGCAGGGGGGCAACTGTTGTACCCATCCGGCAGATCCTGGGTCAGACCAGCCCCATGCGCCTGATCGGCTGACCCCTGAAGGAGGGTCCGGAATACCCACCGGAAGGCTGACCCAGGCTGAGCTGAGCGGCTCTCTTCCACCAAAGATATGGCTGATCCACTTAAGAATCTCAGAGAGCCATCAAATGCCTCCCCCACGTGTGCGTTGGCTTCCCGGGAACTCCTGGCGAACACCCCGGTCAGCCAGATGACCCTTTTCAGCTGAGGCCAGCCCACCATTAAGGAACCGCTTGAATGTTCCAGAAGCCCCTCTCCAGCAAATTCTGACATTCTGTTGCAACCAACTCCACCATGTGGCCATGACTCTGCACCACCAAGCCATCACCCTGATCCTCCTGACGGCGCCGCTAGGCCACGATCCTGCTACCGCGCCAGGCCATGACCCTGCCACCATGTCTGCTCTCCCAGGGGCAAATCGGGGCTTTTTCAGCATGTCCCCTAACAGAATTTGGCCACACTCCATGCCTATAAAAGGCACCCTGGGGACCTCTACGAAAGGTGAAGTACTCCTTCCCTACCACGAGCGATTTTCTCTTGTAACTCTCTCCATTCTATTGCTCCAACCCCTTCTCTAACTTAAGCATTGGAGTGTCCCCCGCCGGAGCACCTCCGGTGCCCAGGGGACTTTGTACAGGTCAACCGGTGAATGAGCTCTCCAGCGCGCCTGCCAAGCCCGATCCAGGTGGAGGCGCAGCAACAAAACTATTTAACACAATACATTTCTAATTGGCACAATCCATTTTAATTTGGTGCAATATATTTCTATTTGGCACAATATATTTTCATTTGGCATAATATATTTATGTTTAGCATAATGCATTTCCATTTGGCATAATACATTTCTATTTAGCATAATATATTTTCTTTCACTGATATGGGGCCTATTGTTATACGGGGCCTATAATTTTATTACACATTATGTAAACCCTTTCATTAATAGATTCATATTGTTTCCACCTAGATTGTCGTGGCCTGTAGCTCTGGTGCAGCATCGCCCGTCTCCCTCCCTGCCGGTCCTTTGGCGCGCCACCCGATCCTACAAAAGAAAGGAGACCCGAGCCGGAAATTCCGGCAGGGACACTCCGACTTTCAAGTCAGTGGGACAATCAAAGGGAACAGAGCTTCTGTGATTGAGAGTTTCAGGAAACTCTCCATGTAGAGGGTGAAAGGAAGAATTGAGATGTGAAGGCAAGGCCGAACTGGGATAGGTGAGCTTGGAAGGATCTTTTAACTGGCTCCCTGCCCGTTAGCTCCCTATCTCCTGTTTCTCTATCACTTGCTCACTTATCTCTTGTCTTCTTTCTCTCTGACCTTATGTATGTGAGATGGCCTAGACTGGATCTCGAGCTTTGTCCCGGTGTCCTTTTCCATGTACCCTCTCTAGGAGGGGCTTATCATTGCCTGCCGCTTCCCCTTCTAGGACCGGTCCTTAGGAGGAGATCCTTCTGTTAGGGGTGTGTTGGGCAGATCCTGTCCTTCTAGTGGTATAGTCTCCCGTGGGAGGGGCCGATGCCATGCCACTGAACCCTGTGCTATGGTGGGATGTTTCCATTGCAAGAGAGATTGTCAGAGCATCGTAGGGCTCTGGGACCTTAACGAAATACTCCTCTTAGGGGAGATTCTCACTCGTGTCGCAAAGTTTGACACCCCCGGCTGCACGATTATCAGCATGGCAGCTCGTCACGAGGCTCAAAGCCTGGCGAACCAACTCCGTGCAGGGTCTGCCAGTGATGCGTTGTGGAGCGGGAGTCAATGAAGAAGTGCGCTGCACCTTCTGGAGGTCATGGGTGACTGGGCTCTCCTTTTTCTTGTCGTTGGTGGGAGCATCGGCTTTTTTGAGGTGAGAAGGCATGCCTTAAGAATGTGAGCACGACCTCAGCTAGGAGCTGACCTCAAACGGAGAGCTCACCTCATGAGCTCGACCCCGCCTAGAAATTGACCCTGGTAGGAGGGCTCACCTTGAGTGCATGAGCACAACCCCGGCCGGGTGCTGACCTCAGCTGGAGGGCTCGCCTTGAGTGCATGAGCACGACCCTAGCTGGGAACTGACCTCAAACGAAAGGCTTGCCTTATGAGCTCGATCTCTCCTGGGAGCTAACCCTAGCAGGAGGGCTTACTTTGAGTGCATGAGCATGACCCCGGTCGGGAGCTTATCTCAGACGGAGGGCTCATCTTATGAGCTCGACCCTGCCTGGGAGCTGACCCCGACGGGGGGGCTCATCTTGAGCACATGAGCATGACCCCAACCGGGAGCTGACATCAGATGGAGGGCTCACTTGATGAGCTCGACCCTGCCTGGGAGCTGACCCTGGTGGGAGGGCTCCCCTTTAGCACATGAGCATGACCCAACTGAGTGCTGACCTCAGATGGAGGGCTCGCCTTATGAGCTCGACCCTACCTGGGAGCTAACCCCAACAAGAGGGCTCGCCTTGAGTACATGAGCACGATCCCAGTCGGGTGCTGACCTCAGATGAAGGACTTGCCTTATAAGCCCGACCCCACCTGGGAGCTGACCTTGGCGAGAGGGCTCACCTTGAGCGCATGATCTTCTATTCGGGCACCACGTCTAGGTGGCAACCCCTACCCACACGACTGCTAGCTGGCATCTGCATAGGCTCCATGTCAGTAGATGTTGCCATATCATATGCCCCCACTCTTGAGCCCAGAGAACGATGCAATGCTCAGGACGAGGAGAGTAATGACCATGCTGACATGGAGAGGCACGCCCTCTGTGCCATTAATATTTCATGCACTGTTGCTCCAAAAATTGTGCCCTCCCTCTATCAAGGCGACACCATGCTTGATTTTTCGATGAAGGGATCATTAATACTTCCTTGGAATTGAAGCGACGCTCTTGACCCAATGCATCGGGCCATCGGATGCCGGTACATGGTAGCTCTTGGTTGGCCGGGAGTCGAAGAGATGCACGCCTTCGGTGGGCACAAGGCTGTAATGGGCGGCAGGCTCTATTGTGAAGGGTCATCTTCCCCCTTCTACTCCTTTAAAAGCAGCTTTGACCGCATTGGATTGAGCTTTCATAGAGTCCTTTCTCTCTTCTCTAATTTTTTCATTTTCTAGAGGTTTTGAAGCCCTTCTTCCCATGTTCCTTTCCTTCCAACCCTCTCCCTCGGCCTGTATTGAGGGAGGGATTCTAATAGACTTTAGGTCTTCGATTCGAAGGTTGGGGAGCCATGTAGTGGCCCTTTGGGAGCAAGCGGCAGGTGCTAAGGCAAAGGTATCCGGCCTAGAGAAGAAATCCACCAAGCTCAAAGCCTTCCTCAAGGGAAAGAAGATGAGGAGCCCCCCGAAAGGCAGGGGAAGCAGAGAAAGAGGCTGCCTTAACAGCGAAGGTGGTCCTCCTGTGAATCTTCTTGATGTACTCGGACGAGGAGGCGGCACCGGTCGTGGTCACTATGGAGAAGACCACGGCCCCCATGGCATTGATGAAGGTGGCCTAACGAGAAGCCACTGAAGCTGCCCCTGGAATCACAAGATCGGTGATTTTCAAGGATGGGGCAGTAAAGGCAGTGGCTCTGTTCTCCTTTGCAAAAGGTGCCATAGGGTCCCTGAGGAAGGGCGCCTTCCTAGAAGTTCACTTGAGGAAGGGCACCCGCCCCCTTGGGTAGAAGGAACTAGAATGCCTCAACCCGGTCTCATGGGCAGAGTCTAGAGTCGGAGTACTAGCCCGTTGGCCAGGCAAGTGTAGCAAGGGAGGCCTCAGCCTGTTCTCTCTTATCTCGTAACTTAGAATTTTTGGAGACCTCCTGGCCTATCGAGAGTCTCCAAGAAATATAACATAAGACTTAGCAATGAAAACCCTTTTTTCCTTTACAGTTATTGTTCTCTCTTTGCTTTTCCTTTCTTCTTTTCTCTCTCCTTTTTTTTGGTAAGGCTCCTCAGACCGCTGAGAGCCTCTCTGTGATGTAAGAAACATTTCAATGAATGTAGCTTCCCTTTTCACTTTAGATGGAATGCCTTGCATATTGCCTTCTATTCTTGGTTTGACTCCTTGCCGGCAAGGTTGAAGGTGGCGTCAAGTGCGAGGGGGGGGTGAGGTTGGTGATGATGGTATTGCAGAAGTCCTCAAGAAAGGGTGCAGTGCAATGCATGCACCTATGGACTTCGTACCATCCACTGCCAATGTTTCCTGGGGTCATAGGATCCTTGCTTGCATCACATTACATGGAAAGGAAAACAAAGTCCCACCCCATAGTATTGCGTAACATGCATGAGGTGATGGGGCCTTCCCCAATTCCATCGCTTTTGCTTCCCGATTTGCCGAACTGAATTCAAGCGGCTGGGAGTGAGGCTTCTGAGAACTTCCAGTTTGCCTTTGCCAGGCTGGGAGTCCAGCTGACTGATCGCAGGGATCCTGGGATGTCATGACTTGCTATCACTGGACTATGAATCCGACTGGTCGAGTGCAGGACTTCTGGGATGTCCTGGCTTGAGGTGCTGAGCTGCGAGTCAGGTGGTAGATGGCAGGATTCTGGGATTTCCTGTTGACATCTCTAGACTGTGAGCATGGCTGAGGAGTGCGGGCCCGATGGAGGGGCCCGTCTTAAGAGTTTGCCATGCTGTGAGTCACGCGATGGATGGCATCCCGTTGCCATCTCCAGGCTATAAGCATAGTAGAGGAGAGCGGGCCTGATGGAGGGGCCCGTCTTAAGAGTTTGCCATGATATGAGTCACGTGGTAGATGGCATCCTATTCCTATCTCCGGACTGTGAGCACGGCAGAGGAGAGCGGGCCTGACAGAGGGGCCCATCTTAAGAGTTTGCCATGCTAAGTCACGTGGTAGATGGCATCCCGTTGCCATCTCCGGGCTGTGAGAATTGTAGAAGAGAGCGGGCCTGATGGAGGGGCCCATCTTGAGAGTTTGCCATGTTGTGAGTCACACGGTAGATGGCATCCCGTTGCCATCTCCGGGCTGTGAGCACAGCAGAGGAGAGTGGGCCTGATAAAGGGACCCGTCTTAAGAGTTTGCCACACTATGAGTCACACGGTAGATGGCATCATGTTGCCATCTTTGGGCTGTGAGCACGGCAAAGGAGAGCGGGCCTGATGGAGGGACCTGCCTTGAGAGTTTGCCACACTATGAGTCACGCAGTGGATGGTAGGTTGCCCTGCCGCCATCTCCGGACTGTGAGCATGGTAGAGGAGAGCGGGCCTGATGGAGGGGCCCATCTTGAGAGTTTGCCATGCTGTGAGTCATGCGATGGATGGCGGGTTGCCCTGCCGCCATCTCCGGACTGTGAGCACGATAGAGGAGAGCGAGCTTGATGAAGGGGCCCATCTTGAGGATGCCAAACTATGGATATGGTGGATGGATTGTGGGGCTTCCAATATCAGCTCTGGTCTTCTTGGGACATTTCATCATCATTACTTCTCAAGCGGCTATGTCATCCTCTAGGTCGCTCGCCTCATTCGATCTCTTAGCTTGCAAAAAGAGAGGGTACATCATCATCCTCCTTTCTTCTTCGGGGTTCTCCCTGCCCCCCTAGGATACCACCCCTACCAACCTTTCAATGGGCCAGCTGTCGATGGTGTACCGCGACTTTTTCTTTAAGAAAGGCCGTGGGATTTAATCTGAAGGGCCGTGAGAAAGTGGGAAGGGGCGTGAGAAAATCATAAGGGCGTGAGATGGGTGTTTACGGAGAGGTGTGTGGGCGCCTATCTGAGATCTATTTAAAGGATCGGGAAAATCAGAACAGGGTAATGTTTTTCCTTCTTCCTCTCCTAAAGACTCTTTTATTCTTTTCTTGCTCTTGCATTGTTTCCTTTACAGAGTACACCTCTGTCGAAACTCTGCTACTGAACAAGAAGAAGAGTAAAAGTCTCCGACGGTAAAGGAAAGAAAGGAGTTCTGATTTGTTCCTTTCTTTCTTACATTAAGATATCATTGTCTTAATTTCTCCTCCAACTTAAGACAAGCCTTTGTCCTCTTAAGACAAGCCTTTGTCCTCTTAGGACAAGGTCTTTTCTTCAAGACAAGGGTGTCTAAAGGGCCAAGGTCTTAGTGGAAGGAGGAGAAGAGGTCAAGGAAAGGGAGGCAAGCTCTTGTGTGGAGGAATTCAAGCCATAGTCCAAGCAATTGAGTTCTAGGAAGAAGAACTCAATAGAAGGAACCATTGAAAAGAAGATAGAGTTTTCTTGATCATTGCTCTGTGTGGATCACCATCGGAGGGCGGACACTTGGACGCCTGGTGAAATCAATTAGCCTCTTCAACATCAAATTTTGTTGGAATTAGCGATTATAGGTTGGTACCCTAATCCTAATTTACATAGATATGTTTGTCATATGATCTAGTCTTATTTAAGGAGTTCCTGTTTTAGGGTTTTTGGTGTGAATTTAGTTTCATTTTTGAAATTACACTTCCGCTGCATTACACCGGAATCCAACAGTGGTATCAGAGCCACCTTAATTAGGACTATGATCTATGATATTTTGTGTGTTACATATTAGGGTTTTTTAAGTCCTAATATGCTATAACACTTAGCATATTTTTGTTGCATATATGTTTTGGTGTATGCCACTAGTTAGGGTTTTTCACTCAAACCCTAATTATTATAGAGATATGATTAGTTTTGAAGTCATCATACTGAAATAAGGTTGCCTTGGCATAATGGTGGATCCATTATGTGGTAAATGGTTGTCCTAGTATGATGACACACTTTGCATATATTTGTTTATCAGAGTGATATGATTGTGATATGTTCTATAAGAATGTGCTGGCAATTTTATAAAACCCTCCTCTTAAAATTATATTAAGTCATAGTATATTTAACTAATATGCATCACTAGTCATGATGAACAATTGATCATTCGGTGTCTAGAAAGGTGGTTCTAGGAAGGTAAAGAGAATCGTGGTTTTTAATTGGTTTCGTTGATTGACCTGGCAAATTTTTATTGGTGTCTAGGAAAGCAACGGGGGGACTCCCACATCTTTTCCACTTGCCTGGCCGATTTGATTATATTTAAATCTTGACTAAAATGCTTAGTGTTAAAAATACTATATATTGGCCTTCCTTCATGCTGGATCATTATTGTGTTATGAACCACATTATGTTTGTTGTGTTATCTGCAAGACCTAATATGGTGATTGACATAATATTAGTCTAGTGCATAGATATGCTTACAGTATATTCAGTATAATGCCTTGTTGTGTTATCTGCAAGGGCATTATATTTGAGTACTGACTGTATAGAAATGAAAGGGTCTTGACTTAACTAGAACATTATGGTTTGTTGTGTTTTTCTGTAAGACTAATAATGTTCTGGAGGCCAAGTTGTTTTTAAGAATTATATGAGATATAATTGGAAGAGTTTCCTACCTTTGAGCTTATAAAAGATTTGTTGTGTTTTCTGCAAGATCTTTTATAAGTTATTAGGATCTCTATCTCACTAAGAAAAATCGATCAGGGTTTTTTCTCGATTATCATAGTGAGGGCTATGATTTTTGATAAAATAGTGGGAGACATAATTAAATTGAAGACCTAATTTAATTATGTAAGTCATTTCATGGTTGTTTGCTTATGTATTGTTCTTTATTAAATGTAGATAAATGACATCTTCATTATCACTGCGAAGTATCTTAGATACCAACAAACTGACTGGTCCAAACTATGTGGACTGGTTGAGAAACTTAAAGATTGTACTGAGTTCAGAAAAACTTTCTTATATTCTTGATACCCCTAGTCTTAATCCACTAGGGGATGATGCCACACAGGAAGATATGGCCATATACAAAATGTGGCAGAATGACTCCCTCACTGTCAAGTATATCATACTGGCCTCTATGACCAATGAGTTACAGAGGCAGCATGAAAGCATGGATACTCAATCCATAATGCTCAATTTAAAAGAGCTTTATGGAGAACAAAGCAGAACTGCTAGATATGAAATATCTAAGCAGTTATTCCGTGCAAGGATGACAGAGGGAACATCCATTCAGGATCATGTTCTGAAGGTAATTGACTTAATCACCAGATTGGGTCAATTAGGGTTTATTATGGATGGGGAGCTGAATCAGGATTTAATCCTGCAATCACTCCCGAAGTCATTTTCTCAGTTTGTCTTGAATTATCACATGAACAAACTGAACACTTCCTTGCCTGAGCTGTTAAATATGTTAAAAACAGCAGAGAGCCATGTTAAGAAAGAAAAGGCTCCACTTCTTCTTGTTGATAAGACCAATAAGAAGAAATCAGGCAAAAAGGTTTTTAATAGGAGGCTAAACCCTAAGGGTGGCATCAATAAGAATAAGAAAGGAAAGAAGGCCTCAAAACAGTCAACCTGTTTCTTTTGCGGCAAAGCGGGACATTGGAAAAGGAATTGCAAGGCTTACCTTGCAACTGTGAAGCCTGGTGCATCAGATGCACCAAAAGGTATGTACGAGATAAATACTATATTGACATTAAATTCGTCTATATCAAATACTTGGGTATTGGATACCGCTTGTGGTTACCATATATGCAAATGTTTGCAGGACCTCCACAAGTTTAAAGTATTGAAGGAAGGCGACTTCAATCTCTACGGTGCTGGTGGTGATATCATCTAAGCAGAAGCTGTAGGGACCTATATTCTGAAGTTGCCTTCAGCGAAGATCTTGGAGTTAGAAAATTGTTACTATATGCCAAAGATTATTAGGAACATTATATCTATTCCTTTGTTATTTAAACAAGGATATGTAATGGATGTAACGAGCACTGGTTGCTCGATAATGTTATCTAATAAAATTATTTGTTCTGGCATATTTAGCAATGGGCTCTTAACTCTTTCTTCCAATGATAGTGTTTTTCATGTCAATAATAAAAGAAAAAGAAAAGACTTTAATGATACTTTACTTTGGCATCATCGACTTGGTCATGTTAATGAGTCTAGGATAAGCAAGTTATATAAGGAAAAATTCCTTGATCATTAGGAACTTGCGAATCATGTCTCATGGGTAAGATGACCAAGACTCCATTTACCGGACATGGAGAAAGGTCAACTGAGTTATTAGGACTTATACATACTGATGTATGTGGTCCAATGACAACTCAGGCCAGAGGTGGATACTCATATTTTATCACTTTTACAGATGATTTATCTAGGTTCGGATGTGTGTATCTTATGAAACATAAATCTAAAGCCTTTGATAAATTTAAGGAGTATCAAAGTATGGTCGAAAAACAAACCGGGAAAAGTATTAAAGTTCTTCGTTCTGATCGAGGAGGAGAATACTTATCCACGGAGTTTTTAGACTATCTTAAAGTTAATGGAATTCTTTCTGAATGGACTCCTCCTTATACACCACAGCTAAATGGTATAGCTGAAAGGAGGAATCGTACCTTATTAGATATGGTACGATCCATGATGTGCTTCATAAATTTACCCATTTCCTTCTGGGGTCATGCCCTAGAAACTGCTGTTTACATTCTGAACAAGGTACCTTCTAAATCCGTTGTTAGTACTCCATATGAAATTTGGAGTGGAAAGAAACAATATCTTAAATATTTTAAGGTATGGGGATGTCCAGCTTATGTTAAAAGAAATTTTGGACATAAGTTGGAACCTAGAGCGGATAAATGTCTATTTGTAGAATATCCTAGAGAAGGTAGAGGATATCTGTTCTACCATCCTACTGAACAAAAGATTTTTGTCAGCAGGCATGCCACTTTTCTAGAAAAGGAGTTCATTTTAGAAAAGGGCAATGGTAGAACTATTGAACTTGGAGAAGTACAAGAAACACAGATAGACAATTCTCAACCATTAGAACATATAGTTAGGACAGAACCAGAACACAAAACTCCTCCCCGTAGGTCTGATAGAGTGCCACGGGCACCTGAGAGGTATGGGTTTATTATTGAAAATAATGAAGCCCAAGTCATTCAAAATGATGAACCTCTGACCTATACGGAAGGTATCTTGAGTACTGATTCAGATAGATGGCAAGAAGCCATGGAATCCGAAATAGACTCTATGTATGTAAACCAAGTATGGTCTTTGGTTGATGCACCAGAGGGTGTTAATCCTATTGGGTGCAAATGGGTCTATAAGAAAAAGTTTGGGACTGATGGCCAAGTTGAAACCTATAAAGCCAGATTAGTGGCTAAAGGTTTTAAACAAAAACAGGGAATTGATTATGATGAAACATTCTCACCTGTTGCCATGCTCAAATCAATTAGGATTTTACTTGCTATAGCAGCATACCATGATTATGAGATCTGGCAGATGGATGTGAAGACTGCATTCCTCAATGGTTTCCTTGAGGAAGAAGTCTACATGTCACAGCCAGAAGGTTTTATTTCAAAGAATAAACCTAATCAAGTATGCAAGCTAAAGAAATCCATTTATGGATTAAAGCAAGCTTCCAGGAGTTGGAACATCCGCTTTGATAAAACTATTAAAAGGTTTGGTTTTATCAAAAATGTGGATGAACCCTGTGTTTATAAGAAGACTAGTGGGAGTGCCATAGTCTTCTTGGTTCTGTATGTAGATGACATACTCCTCATTGGGAATGATATCCCAATGTTGCAATCAGTCAAGGTTTGGCTATCAAACCAGTTTTCCATGAAAGATTTGGGAGAAGCATCCTATATACTAGGTATTAAGATCTATAGAGATGATCTAAGAGGATGCTAGGTATATCCCAATCTAGGTACATTGACTTAGTGCTGAAAAGATTCAGCATGGATGGAAGTAAAAGAGGTTATCTTCCTATGAGTCAAGGCATACATTTTTCTAAAAGGATGTCTCCTAAGACACCTGAAGAAAGAAATAGAATGAATTCTATACCCTATGCTTTGGCAATAGGGTCCATAATGTATGCCATGTTATGTACCAGGCCTGATGTGGCATATGCTTTAGGCATTGTCAGTAGGTTTCAGGCTGATCCAGGAGAAGATCATTGGAAAGCAGTTAAAAATATTCTTAAGTACCTAAGAAGGACTAAGGATATTTTTCTGGTTTATGGTGGTTCTGATCTTAAACTAGAAGCTTATTCTGATTCTAGTTTTCAATCAGACCCTGATGATAGCAAATCCATTTCGGGATATATTTTTACCCTAAATGGTGAAGCAGTGAGTTGGAAGAGTACCAAGCAGCAGACTGTAGCTGACTCAACCACAGAGGCAGAATACATAGCTGTTAGTGAAGCCGCCAAGGAAGCAGTCTGGATGAAGAAGTTCATCACAGAGTTGGGTGTTGTTCCTGAAATTGAAAACCCAGTGCCACTTTACTGTGACAACACTGGGGTTGTTGCTCAAGCTAAGGAACCAAGAGCTCATCATAAGTCCAAGCACATTCTGAGACGCTTCCATCTCGTCCGAGAAATAGTAGAAAGACAAGATGTCTACATAAATAGAGTTGATACAAAGAATAATGTAGCAGACCCGTTCACTAAGGCTCTACCACAGCGAGAGTTTGATCGCCACCTCGAGTGTATGGGATTAAGATTTAAAGGCGATTGGCTTTAGTGCAAGTGAGAGATTGAAAGGGATATGCCCTACAAGCCAATCTATGTTATATCTCCCAAACCATTGTAATTGATAATATTCTGAATAAAGGCATTATTTTTTTTATCATACGCTGTGTTTTATATGATGAACTCCATAGATTAGGGCTATGATTTTAGGGTTATGATGAAGATCATACCAGTGAGACCTAAAATCTTAAAACCTTAATCTAAAGTATTCCTAGTCAAAGGAACCCTGAGTAGGGGATCAGGGTTTTCCGGTAAGACTAGCACATCCCATGTATATTGGAAAGGGTGACTGCTCTCACAGTCACTTGTGTGTGACACTAATACTGGGATGTGGGTGCTCATTGGAGAATGAGTTCACTGATATGATCCAACTTGAGAACATCTATTGGAGTCTTAGCTACATGTCAATAGAAGGTTCTCATAGTGGGAGTGGTACAAGTAATCCTTTGACCTGAGACTGCCATAAGTACCTTATGTACATGAACCCATGCTTTGGTTCAATCCTAATCATGACACTGAGTCATGCACAGGATTGATACTGGGAATGGTGAATTGGATATGAAGGTAATGAGTAGGTCAACAAGGAATCGATCACTCTTAGTAAGAGGAGATTGCATCTAGCTAGTTAACAATCAAATGATGATTCAGGGAATCTTTGATCAAAGTAAAGATATTAGAGATGGTTTCTAATATCAAGATAATTGAATCATCGATATAAGATTGAGCTAGAAATAAATATAATATTGGATTTGACATATATCTATATCCATAGTTATATTTTGGGTGCAGGCTGATCAAAAGATTTAATTGTACGGTAACTCTCTACTGAAGGGTAATTTTGGTATTTCACCAGAATTTTCATATCTTCCGGGTAGACATGACACGTTGCTAGACATCAATCTTGTCTTGTGGGTTGATCAAATTCAAAGATCACTTATTAGGAAGAGTCCTAATTGATCAAATCGGGTAAGCCCGGTTTGACCTAAATCGATTAGAAAGAGTTCTAATCAAATTAGGTCAACTTGTATTCGAACCCACTGCTAGCTAGATGTGGAACCCAATGGGTCACACACTTAAGAAGATTGATCAAGAGTTTAATTTGGAATTAAATCATCTTTGCAGGATAACACTCTAGCAGGTGTTGCAAACCCTAGCTTCTATTCGAATCGGATTCGAATTAGGGTTCCGGATTGGTTCAAATTGGGTTCTAATTGGATCTAATTAGACTCTAATTATGAAAATAGGGATTATGGCTAACCCTATTGGCTAGCCATGCACCTAGGCTAGCCCCCACCCGCCCCTTAGCATTTTTCATGCCAAAATGCCAAGAGTCCATGCGCTAATGGACTCTTGGCGCGCCATTTGGAAGAGTCCATGGCGCATGGACTCTTGGCGCGCCCCACTTAATTCTCCGATGATTTTATTTGGGGCGGCTTCCTTTCTTAAGAATTAGCGCCTCACCTGTGTGCCCTTGGATGGGAATCCAACGGCTGGAAAGTTTTTAAGAAAAAGAAAAATGCTGACTCTTCCCGGGCGCGCGAAATAACATCTCTTCGGAGATGAAAAGTCGCGACTCCTTTCTTTTTAAAATACCGCGACTTTTTCTTTAAGAAAGGCCGTGGGATTTAATCTGAAGGGCCATGAGAAAGTGGGAAGGGGCGTGAGAAAATCAGAAGGGCATGAGATGGGTGTTTACGGAGAGGTGTGTGGGCGCCTATCTGAGATCTATTTAAAGGGTCGGGAAAATCAGAACAGGGTAATGTTTTTCTTTCTTCCTCTCCTAAAGACTCTTTTATTCTTTTCTTGCTCTTGCACTGTTTCCTTTACAGAGTACACCTCTGTCGAAACTCTGCTACTGAACAAGAAGAAGAGTAAAAGTCTCCGACGATAAAGGAAAGAAAGGAGTTCTGATTTGTTCCTTTCTTTCTTACATTAAGACATCATTGTCTTAATTTCTCCTCCAACTTAAGACAAGCCTTTGTCCTCTTAGGACAAGGTCTTTTCTTCAAGACAAGGGTGTCTAAAGGGCCAAGGTCTTAGTGGAAGGAGGAGAAGAGGTCAAGGAAAGGGAGGCAAGCTCTTGTGTGGAGGAATTCAAGCCATAGTCCAAGCAATTGAGTTCTAGGAAGAAGAACTCAATAGAAGGAACCATTGAAAAGAAGATAGAGTTTTCTTGATCATTGCTCTGTGTGGATCACCATCGGAGGGCGGACACTTGGATGCCTGGTGAAATCAATTAGCCTCTTCAACATCAAATTTTGTTGGAATTAGCGATTACAGGTTGGTACCCTAATCCTAATTTACATAGATATGTTTGTCATATGATCTAGTCTTATTTAAGGAGTTCCTGTTTTAGGGTTTTTGGTGTGAATTTAGTTTCATTTTTGAAATTACACTTCCGCTGCGTTGCACCGGAACCCAACATGCAGTGTGTTGGACAGGTCCTGTCCTTCTGGTGGTGCAGTCTCCCGTGAGAGGGGCAGGTGCTGTGCCATTGAACCCTGTGCCATGGTGGGATGTTTCCATTACTGGAGGGACTATCAGAGCATCGTAGGGCCCTGGGACTTTGGCGGAATACTCCTCTTAAGGGAGATTCTCACTTGTGTCACGAGGGTTGACACCCCCGGCTACATGAAGCTCATCACGAGGCTCAAAGCCTAGCAAAGCAATTCCATGCATGTTTTTCCAGTGATGCATTGTGGAGCGGGAGTCAATGATGAAGTGTGCTGCACCTTCTGGAGGTCGCGGGTGACTGGGCTCTCCTTTTTCTTGCTGTTGGCAGGAGCATTGACTTTTTCATGGCGAGAAGGCTTGCCTCAAAAATGTGAGCACGACCATAGCTGGGAGCTGAGCTTAGATGGAGGGCTCGCATCATGAGCTCGACCCCGCCTGGGAGCTGACCATGGTAGGAGAGCTCGCCTTGAGAGCATGAGCACGACCCCAACCGGGTACTGACCTTAGACGGAGGGCTCACCTCATGAGCTCGACCCCACTTGGGAGCTGACCCTGACGGGAGGGCTCACCTTGAGCACATGAGCATGACCCTGGCTAGGAGCTGACCTTAGACGGTGGGCTCGCCTTATGAGCTTGACCCCGCCTAGGAGCTGACCCTGGCAGGAGGGCCCGCCTTGAGCACATGAGCATGACTCCGACCCATAGCTGATCTCAAACAGAGGGCTCGCCTTATGAGCTCGACCCCGCTTGGGAGCTGACCTTGGTGGGAGAGCTCACCTTGAGTGCATGAGCATGACCCCGGCCGGGAGCTGACCTCAGATAGAGGGCTCGCCTTATGAGCTTGACCCCTCCTAGGAGCTGACCCTGGCAGGAGGGCTCGCTTAAGTGCATGAGCACGACCCTGGCCGGGAGCTGATCTCAGATGGAGAGCTCGCCTTATGAGCTCAACCCTACCTGGGAGCTGACCCTGGCGGGAGGGCTTGCCTTAAGCGCATGAGCATGACCCCGGCAAGGTGCTGACCTCAGATAGAGGGCTCGCCTTATGAGCTCGACCCCGCCTGGGAGCTGACCCCGACAGGAGGGCTCGCCTTGAGAATATGAGCATGATCTCGGCCAGATGCTGACCTCAAACGGAGAGCTCACCTTATGAGCTCGACCCTGCCTGGGAGCTTACCCTGGCAAGAGGGCTCGTCTTGAGCGCATGATCTTCTATTCGGGTGCCACGTCCAGGTGGCAACCCCTACCCACGCGGCTGCCAGCTGGCATCTGCATAGGCTCCACGTTAGTGGATGTTGCCACATCACATACCATTAACAAAATCTTTGGGATACTGCATAACATATTCAAAACTTTCACATTGGAAACTCTATATTCCAAAGAAGTGATACTTTGTCATCTTAAATAACTTCATCACAAAGCCATGAAACGATTCAAGTTTCATAACCAGTACTTCCTGTGTTACATCCTATTGAAGTTGCATACAACAAATGAATCAAGTTTCACCATTTCATATTTTGGAGGACATTACACTCAATATTACATTGCTTAAACTCATTGTGTTTCTTACTTTTACTACCAAGTGGTACAAATTTTGATAGTCTGCCTAGTGCACTGGCTGAACCAATAGTTAAAACTCTTCATAAACTACTTCCTGAAGTTTCTATATCTAAATCTCTTCTCCTTCTTGAAGCTCCTATATCCACAAAATTGCCGGCTCCTTTTCATGAACCTATGCCAAGTCCCATTTCTATAGAACCTCTCCTTGAAAAGCCTCTTCCTGATGAACCTCTATCTAAATAATCTCTTACAAAAGATGTGCCTCTTGCAGAAGATGAACTTCTAGCACCTTCTCTTCTAGATCCTCTTGCGCCCTACTAGTCGAAGCATCTCTAGCAGCTATAGCAATTATTTCCCTACATGTAGTTGAATCAGCCTATATCATAGTCACAAGATTAATATTAATATAAGTTAGAGAATAGTATAAGTGACATTATTAAATGAAATTCATGTGAACTTCTTATGCCACATGTGAACTAAACCAAGGTGCTATTCCATATGTCTTTGGAGGCTATAAAATTAATCACAGCCTTGGTTAGTGCATTGACATTGATCAAGTTAATATTATGTATAGAGTTTAATCAATGTTAAAGAGAGAACCATGATTATATCCTAAAAGGTGTTATGGGTCCTCCATTGGGTTATAAGGTGCTTATTGACTAATAGGGGCTAGAATCCTATATGCTAGGTACAACTTGTGTATGTAAAATGATAACATAATATAAATAAGCTTGTACCTACATGATAATCTTATAAGTGAACTTGTACTTAACATAATATAAGTGCGTCCAACCAACTATTATAATCAAATTTTAGATGTCTTACATTCTTTTCTTTCTGTATCCTCATCCTACCTTGACATTAACATAATATAAGTGTCTTTCATATCCATTATCAACCTCATAATTCAATCTACCTATAAATGTGGCACAGAAGTTTCCAGATTCTAGTTTTAGGATCTCTCGTTTGTTCTATATATAGACAAATGGATCTACTGTCCCTCTCCATACAGAGTCTTTTGATGTTGAATCTCTTCATCAAGTGAATTCTAATCCATTCTAACATTGAAAGTATAAGAAAGTTTATGGCCTCCATTGATCATGGCATTGAGTGATTCATTAAGATTGTTGAGAAAGCCTTGGACTATTGGGATGGGGGAATCTTTTTAAGCACCCCCCCAAAGCTTTCTCATCAATTGTTTCGAATATATGTTATTCACCTTTTAAATTCTCATGGGTGATTACTCAAGCTACTTTCCATATTATATTTTTCAACTCCTTCCCTTGAAAGATGCCCTAAAATGCAGTACCTATGCTCCACCCCAGATAATAGCTCCTTAATTACAATGATCAAACCCTAGAATATAAGTACTTTTATATGTAAATAAAATAGAACATAAAGTAGAATATAGGAAAGAGATGATGCGAGGAACACATACCTTCAACCTATCTGAAATAAATATTCGACCAATGTTATCAGACTTACCTACGTCCTATTCAAAGATCCAATGAAACCAACTCTATGAACCTGTATTTTCTTACTCTACAATAACTATTGCCCCAGGGAAGATATTATCATTCCCATCTCTTCCTACAACTGAGAACAATTATCCTCCAAATCTTGCCTTAAGAAAGCATCCATCTAAACCCATTATAAGTCTGTATCCAAACAAAAATCCTGCCTTCTAGGCATGATATATAATATACATTCTCTTGAAAATAAGCTACCGACCATCATAAGAAGCTTCATAATGCAAAATGACATGACTTCCAACATTTATCTTCCTAATCATTTCTACATAATCCCTCAGCTTTCCATATTGCAGCCTTTTATCTCCTTCAATGATCTCCCTAGCTTTCCTTTTGGCTTTGTACACCTGACTCCTAATGACATTCATAGCAATATCTCTTCTAACATAAGCCTGTATAACCAAAATATCCCATTTTGCATTTGTTTTGAACTTGGGAGTTTGAAAATGTTCTTCGACTGATGACCAAGCAACAACAACAGCAAAACCAACTACCAGCAATGGCGATAGTGGTGGCAATGATTGATTGAGGTCTCAGCAATAGCGACGATGAGGACAAAGGAGCTCTAGCCTTCCCCTTCCTCTGGTTTGTCCTTCAAGTAAGTCATCGAGTAACATTTTTTTTTGGTATTTTAGTCTCACCCCTCCAGATCACTCACCACCATGACCCTACCCTCTCTGATCCTCCTTGACTTCCTTCACCTCCTTGACCTCACCTTTCGGTGAACAACACCAGGCCTGGCCACCTCCTCTGTCGATGTAAAAATTGGGAACTTGGGGAATGTGGGATTGAAAGATTAGAGGCGAAGGGGACGAGTAGTGTGGTGATTGTGGAAACTAGAAAAGTGGGAAGTGGAAAGTGGTCACAAAATTGGGAAGTGGGAATTTTGTAATTGTTCAGTCATAAGCCATTAATCCTTTCTGTGAACAGTGTGAAATGTGAAGTTTAATTGTTTAAACTTTAAAGATTTGTTTAATGGGAAAGAAATAAAAATAATAATTTAGTAACAAGTAATTGAAGTATTAAATTATTGAAGAATATGAGAGCTATGGAATGAAGTGGGACTGTGGACCCGAAATCTCTTGCTTGAAATTTAATTTTAGCATTAATCCTTCATAAAGTTTAATTGTTTAAAGATTCGTTTTAATAAAAAAGAAATAGAGAAATGATTTAATAATTGAAGAAATGAACTAGGTAAATTTGTGGAATGAAGTAATTTGTTAAGCCTATGTTTCTAATTTATATTGCACTAGGATTATTTGTTTAATTATTTGTACCTTGTACTTTGTATTTTGTCTTTTTGTAAATTATCAAAATGGCCTCGTAAGGGAATATACCATCCATGGGTGATTCAAATAATACTTCATCTACTCAAACAAGTGGGGTTAGAGAAAAAAGTGATCCTACATGGAAACATTATAGAAAAGCTCCTAAACTTAGTGGTAATAATAAAAGGATAAAGTTAGCATACTTGTATTATAGAAAGGCATTTGCTATTGGTGGGATCAATCACTTTAAAAACATCTTACAAGAGTAAAAAGAGAAGCAGAGCCATGCCGTAAGGTGCCAACGAATATTTGCCATCAAATAATACAAAATATTCAAATTGTTGGTGAGAAGAAGAAAAAAGCAAAGAAAATAGGTAAAGATTACAATCCCTTTAGTGCAAGGTATGGGAAATATGAGAAGCAAGTATATTATAAGCAAGTAGACGAAGATAATGACAATAACATACAAGAAATTTCACTCTCATCAAATAAGTACATACAAGTAATGCAAAAAGTACAGTTAATGGAGGTAACTGAAGTCAAGTGACAAACACAGTAGGTGAAAAAGGAAAACAACCAATGAAAATTAAAAATTATTTCATACCAAGAACAACACCTGGTGCTAATATCTTTTATGCTTTATTATAGTTGATTGATGGCCAATTTATTTTTTGATATAAGCCTATTACAGTCACAAAATAATTAGTAGGCAACTTGCCAAATATGAATAGTTCACAAATTTTTCAAATATTTACCAAATTCAGTTCCCATGTTTGATTCTCCTTTATTGATATCTTATTTCTCCATACATACTGAAAACTACCCATATATGTTCTTTCATTTTATCTTCATTTTCTCTTGTATTTATATTTGAAATGGACTTTGTTTCTCTCTCTCTCTCAAAGAGATGGTATCTATTTTTCTAATATTTAAATTAATAATTGGACTTCCAAATCAAAAATACATAATATTAGTCATGATTTATGATACTAAAAATATTATAAAACAAAACAGTCCGGTCATCCCTATCCTATGTATCAAGTAAATACAAAAATAATAGAACTTAAACAAAAAAGTATGTAAGGACTCACGAAAGCATCCAGAGTGCATGAAAACTTGTAGTGTTTGTGATTAGAAATGTGCTAGGGAGTGTGTGATGACTAATGGTGTTTGTGATAGGAACCTAGCTAGCGAGAACTCTAGGATTTAAAAGGACTCGTTTTGGCAAATGCTCATAAGTATGTGAGAGGACTTGCATAAAAGTATATATATATATATATATATATATGTGAGGACTTATATAAGTAGAGGTGTGTAACCAAATCACAAAATTGGCCTAAACTACTAATTTCAATTCGGTTTGAATTATTTTTTTCATATTCAATTTGATTTTAGTTTAAAAGTTTTAGAAATCAAAACAATCAGCTCAATTATAGTTATAGTTTTGAAAATTCCAATTATACAAGAACCACCACCAGTTCACTTAATGTTGCGCTAGCCCTGTTGATTTATTGCTTCTATATTTAGCTCATTAAGTCCATTTTATAAATTATCCATTTAGCCCATTGCATAAACTATCTATTTAGTCCACCCCATAGACCGTCGATTTGACACAAGCCCAAAAGCTACAGCCTAATAAATTAAATCGAACTGAGCTAATTTTTTGGTTTGGTTTGAACCCATTTTTTTATATAGTCAGTTCAATTTCAATTTTGCTTTTAAATATTCGATTCATATTGGTTTGATTTGACAATAAATCCCAAATTGATTTTAACCGAACTTTGTACACCCGTGCATGTGTCTTAGTGCCACATGTCTCACGCATCAAGAAGATCTTTAGTGCTCGTACAAACACTTGAAATCCATATGACGAGGACATCATCTAGTACATATTTTGATGCATATTCAAAATTTTTTAAGTAGGCATATGTATTTATTTTTTATTTTTACCTGAGTGTATAGGGATTGAACTTATTTTTATTCTTTCTTATATCCGCTTATGCATAGATCTCAGAACATGGAACTAGATTAGTTTGGTTATTTTAAAATTTATTTTAGATTAATCTATTTGTTTTAGATTAGTCTGAAATCTTAGAATTTTGATCAAGTTAATCTCCAATTTGTTGGAAACTAGAGTTTTTTTAAAAAGGTCTTGTTATTAGAATAGATCATTAAGAAAAATTAATAGAAGTCTTTGAGTTTTTCCCGAGTATATTCTCTCTCTCGTGTTCTCTATCTCTCCTTCTCTCTTCTTCTTCTCCCTTCTCTTCTTCTTCCTTTCCTCATGGTGATTTCTTCTTTCCCTTCCTCTTCTTCTTCTCAGCTTTGCTAAGTTCTAGAAACCCTGACTCTAAGCTTCCCTATTTGACCATTCCTAGTGCCCAATCCCAACAAAAACTTCCCACACCCAACACCTCTATCCCAGCTGACTCTATATAGCTGTCATCTTCCCACTGCGCTACACCGCCCCTTTCCACCGAACAACCACCACCTCCAGCCACCAACATCCGGCACCACCCACCCCTAATCCCACCGGAAATCATAGGGGCTCTTCTCCCCACCCACCCATTATCCTCCACCACCATCCAGAACATCATCCGGCCTTCTCCTCCACCACAACCAACCTAACGCTCATGACCTCCACCTTCCGCCCATCTAGAGAGCCTCACAACCGATCCCCATCCTCTATCTGGGAAAAAATCACCAAACCGAGCATCCCTCACCACCCTAACCCATGCCGCCCGTGCCATCTTCCACAGCTGTCAACCCACCCTGTTAACCTTTCCATCATCTCCGATCTCCCACCACCGGCATTCCTCTCCATCACTTCTCGTCACTGACTCCTCCCACTACCACCCCTATCATCATCAGCGACCGAACCCTTGCGCCTGAGATGCTTAGTGCCCCATTGCCACCGTGTCACTAATCCTTGGACTAAGCATCCATGTTGCTGCATGTCTCTTCTAATGAGCCCTCGTCCTCTGACCATGGTGATCTCTCTGCCTCTCCACCGATCTCCTACCGAGCTCGTTCCCCCAGCCCTTGCTCGCATGGATGTGAAGGCACCCCCTTAAGCACGATCATGAAAGCAAATCTAGAAGTCTCTACCACCTTTGGGTATTAGGAAAATTGGGATTATTTATTTATCAAGATCCTCCATCATGATCACCATCGTCCTATCGGTCAACTCCTCTGAGCCTGATTGATCTTTGATCCCCAAGCACCTTGTTCACATGGTTGTGAAGGCACATGCTCGAACGTGGAATCTGCATGCTTTTCAAAGCAAATCCTAGGCCCATTGCTAACTTCTGTATATTGGGCTATTTTGGATTGATTCGAATTAATTTTGTTAACTTTGGACTGTTTTGAGATTTATTAATTAGGCTAACTTAAATTTATTAGTTAGCTATTGCCTCTTTAATTGTATGACCTAGGTCAGAACATTTCTATTTGATTCACTCATGAATCATTAGCCGGACATCTTGGCAACCTTTGGATTAATCTCCCTCTTCCGGGAAGCCATGACATCTCATGCTCGGTGAGACTTCTTCATGATTTAGATTAGGATTTAAAATCATTGCTAGAATTTTATCTGTATTAGTTTTCCTATCTTTAATTTAGTTAGATCCAAATTAATTAAATTGAATAGACCTAGCATAGCAGTCATTTTTTAATAACCAATGATCCAACCTCTTGAAGTCTTTGAATGTGCATGCTAATCGAGTCACTTCCTAGATCGGACCTTTAATTTTGACTGGATCAAAATTAGCTTAATTATTGCTTATTTTTGATATATACTATTGTTTATTCTAATTACCCATTTAACTTTTTTGCTAATCTCAATAGTGGGTCTTTGGATCCAGGATAGCTTGCCCATCCTATATCAGCTCCTTTTTGGTATCAAAACATAGTTTAGGTTAGATTAAGGATATTTGCATTGCATTAATTAGAAAAAAAATTTAATTTTCATATTTAGCATTCTACATACTTTGTGCACCCTTTAGTATTTTAGAAAATCTCATCCCTAGAAAACCCAAAAAATTATAAGACTTGCTTCGTCAAACATTTTTACATTTGTAGATTTGTGAGATTACTTTAAAATCCATGCCAGTTTAAAATTATATTCTAAGTTCCTGTTCTTAGAATTCTGCAACCTGTAGTTTTAGACAATCTCTGTTCAAACCCTAAGTCCCATTCATAGGAGTGTCAAAAAATTATAAAATTAGTGGCTTTAGAAACTAGACTTGATTTGAAAATTTTTTATATGTGAAAATCTATGAACATACTTTAGAATTCATGCCAATTTGACATGAAAATTTTGATTTGTGCTCGCAAAAATCTACAACCTACAAAATTTTGTAATCCCTATTCTTTCATCAATTTTTGTTAGTAAGATTGTTGAAAAATTATAAAACTTATAGATTTGAAAACTAGGATTCGATAAGGAAAATATCTATATTTGATAATTTTAAAATCGAGTCCCGGATTGATACTAGATTTCAATGGAAAACTGTCACTACACCTTGAAAATCCTAGTAAAAATTCAGTCTATGCAGTCCCTAGAAATCAGTTAATTCTTAATCCTAGGAATATCCAAAAATTTTGAATTTTGAGTTGTTGGAATTTTCATTCATTAAGAAATCTGATCCTGCTTTGAAATACATGAAAACACTTTTCTAGGATATCTATTTTTGAGCATCAATCTAGACTGAAACATAGCTCCTACATATTGCAAAATGGATCCTAATCAAATTGCTTCAATCCTTCAAACCCTCATAAATAAAATTGATAATTTGACCAGCATTTGTCAAAAGAACTTAGTAAGGTTAAAAAATTTAGCAAAAAATTGAACCGATATTAATTAGATTAGGAATTCCCTTTTTAGACCTATGACACAATCAACCAAGAAGGCCATTAAAAAAGGAGTCATAGGACAGACTTTCCAAAGAACCCATTCTAAAATTCAAAGCTTTTTGTGCAATGGACTAGACGACCTATGACACGATCAACCAAGAAGGCCATTAAAAAAGGAGTCATAGGACAGACTTTCCAAAGAACCCATTCTAAAATTCAAAGCTTTTTGTGCAATGGACTAGACCATACTGCTAGTCAGTGCCCATTCATATCATTACTTATAGGGAAGTCTAAAAATAAAAATCCTAAAAATAATCCTGAAGAAGAAGCTTATATAGCGGATCCAGATTAGTTGACATCTGCAATAACTATGACACTATCCAAATAATATTACATCTAAAGAGAAACTAAAGCTAGAAGAAGATAGTTGTATATTGAACCAACTCAAAGAGACAGAAGATGAGAACAAGAATAGTTCTTCATACCTTTGTTAGTCAAAATGATAAAATATGTAAGGAAAACATCAATAGTGGTAGCTGCATTGATACCATCTTCCTTGATGTCATTTAACACCAAGATTTAGCATCTATGAACCACTTGAGCCCATATAATATGGCCTAGATAAGTACTCCATCTAACCCTCTTAAGCATAGGTGTTTATTGAACCATGTCTATCCCAAAGAGTTCTATATTATGGTCAAGTTATTAAGTTTTGGAGGCATTATCTACTTCCACGAGAATTTGTCATGTATTTGGACCACGAGACCTTTGGATTTTTCAATTCATAGAAGAATTTAAGTCTGAAACTAAGAAAGTAGATTAACTTCCTTCAGGTATATACCTTTATCATAAGGTATGAAGTGGACATGGATACCAAAGCTACTGATACACTTTCTTAAAAGGTGGACCTCTTATCGGTAGTAAGTATAAAAGTTATAAACTTTGGCAGTTAAAGAAGAATATGATGAATACCCAAATTTTAAAAAAATAAATAATAATATTGTACACCTCATCATACATGCTAGAGTATTATAGTCAACATCATCTTTTATAGAGTATATTAGGAGTCTACATAAAAAGATCAGTAATAAAATTAATATAAGTGATCAAATAAATAATTAGCAAATTCTCACTAATAAGTTAAAGATTTTGCTAAGGATGATTATGTAATGATTAGGGTCAGACCTGAGCAATTTTTATAAGGGACCATTTGGAAGCTACATGCCCGAGAAATAGGTCCATTCAAGATTTCAAAAAAAGTTGGACCTAATACATATATTAATGAACTATCATTTGGCTATGAAATTAATTTAACTTTTAATATATCATATCTAATTGAATATAAAGAATCATCATTGATACCCAGTAATCTATTTGAGCATGTACTATTCTTTGTGAGTGACCCGTGCCTAAGTGCCCACAAGTCCAATTGAGAGAGTCGTATGATGAGATCAATCGCATCCTGGACAAGCAAATCAAGTTTACTAGGGATTGGGACTATCATAGCTATTTGTTTACTTGTGAGGTAGGTCGGAGTTAGAGGATTCCTAGATTATCTGAGGCTTTCAAAGCAGTATGGAGACTGAGTTGATAGAGTCGAGTTTTCCCCACCCTAGGAAAATGATGAGGACATTGTCCAATACGGATTTTGATACACACCCAATATTTTTTTAAGCAGGCATATGTGTATGCAGATTAGGTTTATTTTTATTTTTTCTTATATCCAGCTCATGCACAGATCTCAGAACATAAAACTAGATTAGTTTGGATTATTTTAAAATTCATTTTAGATTAATCTATTTGTTTTAAATTAGTCTAAAGTCTTAGAGTTTTGATCAAGTTGGTCTTTAGTTTGTTGTAGACTAGAGTCTATTTAAAAAGGTCATGTTATTAGAATAGATCATCGAGAGAAATTAATAGAAGTCTTTGAATTTTTCCCGAGTATCTTCTCTCCTATGTTCTCTATCTCTCCTTCTCTCTTCTTCTTCTCTCTTCTCTTCTTCTTCCTTTCCTCTCGGCAATTTCTTCTTTCCCTTCCTCTTCTTCTTCTTCCCAGCTTCGCTAAGTTCCAGAAACCCCAACCTAAGCTTCCTTATTTGATTGTTCTTAGTGCCCAATCTCAACGGAAACTTCCCACACCCAACACCTATATCCCAGCCGACTCTCATAGTTGCCATCTTGCCATTGCATTGCACCGCCCCTTTCCACCAAACAATCACCACCTCTAGCTACCAACATCCAGCACCACCCACCCCCAATCTCACTGGAAATCACAGGAGCTCTTCTCCCCCAGCTATCATCCTCCATCACCATCCGGAACGTCATCCGGCCTTCTCCTCCACCACAACTGACCCAACACCTATGACCTCCTCCTTCCTCCCATTTGGAGAGCCTCACGGTCGATCCCCATCCTCTACCCTTGAAAAAACCACCGAACCAGGCATCCTACACCGCCCGCACCCATGCCACTCATGCCATCTTCCATAGCCATCAACCCACCCAGTGAACCTTTCCATCATCTCTGATCTCCCACCATCGACGTTCCTCTTTGATCACTTCCCACCATCAACTCCTCCCATTGTCGCCCCTATCATCACCAGCGATCGAACCCTTGCTCCCAAGATGCTTGTGCCCCACTGCCACATGCCACTACACATCTCCTCCGACGGGCCCTCGTCCTCCGATCATGGCAATCTCTCTGCCTCTCCATCGATCCCTTGTCGACCTCCATTCCCCCTGGCCCTTGCCCGCATGGATGTGAAGGCACCCCCCAAGCATGATCATGAAAGCAAATCTAGAAGTCCCTGCGGTCTTTTGGTATTGGAAAAATTGGGATTAGTTATTTATCAGGATCCTCCGCCATGACCACCATCGTCCTGTTGGTCAACTCCTTCAGGCCAAACTGATCTTTGATCCCCGAGCACCTTGTTCACACGGTTATGAAGGCACACACTCGAACATAGAATCTGCATGCTTTTTGGAGCAAATCCCAGGTCTATTGCTGATTTCTTGATTTCTGTATATTGGGCTATTTTGGATTGATTTGGATTAATTTTGTTGACTTTGGACTATTTTAAGATTTATTAATTAGGCTAACTTAAATTTATTAGTTGGCTAATCCTTCTTTAATTTTATGACCCAGGTCCGAAGATTTTTGCATGATTCACTCATGAACTATTGGCCAGACATCCTGCCAACCTCCGGATTAATCTCCCTCTTCTGGAAAGCCATGACATCCCATGCTCGGTGAGACTTCTTCATGATTTAGAAAAGGATTTAAAATCATTATTGAAATTTTATCTTTATTAGTTTTCCTATTTTAAATTTAGTTAGATCCGAATTAATTGAATTGAATAAACCTACCCTAGCAGTCATTCCTTAACGACCAATGATCCAACCTCTTGAAGTCTTTGACTGTGCGTGCCGATCAGGTCACTTTCTAAATCGAACCTTTAATTTTGACTGAATCTAAATTTGCTTAATTCTTGCTTGTTTTTGATATATGCTATTGTTTATTCTAATTACTCGTTTAATTTTTTGCTGATATGAATAGTGAGTCTTTAGATTTAGGATAGCTTACCTGTCCCACATCACCATATAGCATCATAAGCTAACTTTTTGGATGAGGTACTGGGATTTTAACAACATCCATATTTTCGGTTGACAAGTTCCGCAACCCAAGGCTTAATAGGGAGCCAATTCTGGAAATCTTTTTTTTTGGTAAAATGGATATTTTGTAAAATAGTCCTGGAAAAAGTACAACCCAAACTATCTGCAAACAAAATATGTCTAAACTGTACAGGCATTTCTTCAAGAGAGGTGCAAATGAACCCTCCCGAGTGATGAGCAACAAAAGAAGCCGCCCAGTCAGCAGCGGAGTTGGCTTCCCTATAGACGTGGCGGATGATAAGTCCAGAACAATGACGGAGCATCAACGCTATATCCCATAGTAGAGGAAGGGTGGGAGTCTTCCTGATAGCACTCTGGATCCAAGAGATAACCGTAAAGGAATCGCCTTCAATAACGAGGCGATCCAAGTTAAAGATCCTCGTGGCATACTTAATACCCATCCAACTCCATAGAGCTCCGCAAGGGGAACATTTTGTTCTACTAGATGAGAGCCCTCCATCATAATAAAACCAGCAATCGAGGACCGAATAACAAAGGCAGCTCCAGCCATCGGCCCTCTGACACTCCCATTAAAGCTGATAGTAACAAAATCCTGAGGAGGGGGCTCCCAAGAAACTAATATCCGGTGAGGCACTCGAGGAGAAAAATCGGAGTCCCAGATCTCAGACGATGCTACCATCGATCCATGATACTCCATGTCCTGAAACTTTGCTCTCTCCATAATAAAGGTGGTGAGTTAGTCTTTGACCTAAAGATCATGGAATTCCAGGTGATCCACAATTGATAAGTTGGATAAGCTATAAAGCTCCGGAAAATAGTACCAGGGGGAGAATGCAGGGTGCGCATGAAGGTATCCACCGCATCGTCTCTCGAGTACATAAGAGATCTATAGCCAGCCAGGGTCCACACATGCCTTGCCCGTAAGCAAAGAAATTATGTATGGTCCAAGGACTCCTCTAGATCAGCATAAAAAGGACAGGAGGGAAAAATATGAACTCCCCTCAATCTGAGAAAGGATCTCATAGGCAGGCGGCGCCTCATCACCTTCCAGAGAAAGAGACACACCCATGGGTGCACCGGGAGAGCCCAGATCCAACCGACTTGGACAGTCCCCTGTTGAGTAGGATGGTAAATAAAGTAAAGGTCAGGCAACGAAGCAGAGGTGGAAGAAGTGGGCCCTCAAACTCTAGTATCCAGGCTAGGTGAGACCGGGAAAGCAATAGAGAGGATACGATCCTTCAGAGGCTCCCCAAAATACTGAGAGAGCAGCATAAAATTCCAAGTCTGCATCCTTGAGATAATGAGATCACTGACCATCCAGGAATTCGACAATTCCGGAGATACGAATGTTGGCCTTTTATGAAGGGAGATTTCAGAGATCCAGACATCAGCCAATACTCTGATAGATTTTTCATCACCAACCATCCATCTGAAATAGTGAAATACCTCCATAGTCCTCCTCCTGACCTCCTTCCAAATGGGCAACCCTCGAGAGGAGGGCATGAAGGCAACCCCCTCCAGGGATCGGGTGTCATATTTGGCTCTCATAAAGGAGACCCACAAACTGCTCAAATTAAGGAACAAAGTGGTGGCATGACGGGCCAGCAAAGCCTCCCTCCTGCTGACAAGTGAGTAAATGCCAAGGCCACCCACTCGGACAGGCTGGCACACTGACTGCCAACCCACCAGGTTGATACCCTTGGGCGCCGCATTTGACCTCCACAAGAAAGCCCGAAGAATCTGCTCCACCTTTTCCACCTAGCCTTTGGAATAACAATATTAGCTAAGAGATAGATAGGTAGAGAAGTCAATACTGATCTAATCAAGGTCAGTCTACCCATCATAGATAAAGCCCTACCCTACCATCCTTCCACTCGCTCCTGAATAGCCTGCACTAAAATCCGAGACTCATCTCTATGGAGGTAGCTGCCAGAAATGGGAACATCGAGATAGAGGATAGGCCCATCCCTGTCTCGAATCCCGAGAATCGAAAGAATCAAAGAGTGGGTGCGGGTGGCTATCTTCGGAGAGAAATGGACCTCCGACTTCTCCAAGTTAACCAACTAACCTAAAGCCAAGCAGTATTCCATAATAACTCTCCTAAACCTCTGAGCCATAGCCTCAGAAGCCTTGCCAATGAGTAAGCAATCATCGGCAAAAAGATGTGAGATAGGAACTACTGTCAGGTCTGCAAAGAAGGGATGGATAGATGATTCTCTAACAGTATCCCGCAGAGCTCGCGAGAGAGTGCAGCAATAATAATGAAGAGGTAGGGGGACAGCGGACAACCCTGTCGGAGACCAACTATCGAATAAAAGAAATTCAAAGGGGAGCCATTAAGAAGGATAATAAAGGACTGGCACATGATACAAGCCATGATCCTGGAAATCCATAGAGAATGGAAACCAAAGTCATGCAGAGACCGCTCGAGAAAGGCCTACCATACCCGATCATAAGCTCTTTCCATGTCCAGCTTGATTGCCATCAGAGGGGCTCTAGGCAGAGCCCTACGCAAATCATGCATAAATTCCTAGGCCAGCAGGACATTATCAGAAATTCCCCGACCTCCAATAAAGGCTCTCTGCTCAGGAGAGATGATATCTGGGAGAATAGGCTTCATTCTCATAGCCATCATCTTAGCACAAACCTTGTATAAAGTACCACATAAACTAATGGGTCTGAAGTGGGATGGATGAGTTGGCTGAGGATGCTTAGGGACAAGGGTGACAAAGGTTTTCTTCCACTTGTCCAGCATCAGACCTGTCAAGAAGAAGAGTTGCACAGCTGAAACAACATCACCTCTAATAATTCCCCAATATCTTCTAAAGAAGAGAAAAGGAATTCCATCAGGGTCAGGAGCCTTATCCTTAGCCAAAGTCTAGAGCACCTCTCTCACTTCATCCTCAAAAATAGGAGCAAGAAGACCAGCATTATAATCCTATGAAACAACGCTCTCAGGAGCAGAATCCTGGTGATAAGGAGGATCATCCTCATTCGACCTCCATCTGGACCTGAAAAAAGAAACCACCTCCTGTAAGATGTCCACCTCGCTATCAATCCAGCCCCCATCATCAGTCTTGAGAGCACGAATCTGATTGTGATGTCTCCTGACTATAGTGACTTGGTGGAAGAAATGAGAGTTCCTATCTCCCTGAGCCAACCACTGCACCTTGGATTTCTGTCTCCACATTGTTTCCTACTAGACCAAAAGAGAGTTGTAGGAAGCTAGCCCAGAGCATAGAGACGAGAGGTCTTCATCATTCAAACCACCCTGACTGTCCTCCTTACTTTGGAGATCATGGATGACTTTTTCCATCTCAGCCAATCTAACAAAGATATTTCCCACTTCCACTTTGTTCCATTTCCTCAACCGGCGCTTGAGAAGTTCTAATCTCCAGGTGATGCGATACTAAGCATTTCCTCTGATTGGCATTCTCCAAACCTCCCTAACAACTTTCCAAGAATTAGGATAAGAAAGCCAAATTCTTTCAAACCTAAATGGATCACAAATAGGGGGAAGATGCGTGGTGGTCAAAAGAAGAGGACAATGATCAAAAGCCACCCTGTTGAAGTGCCATACCAAAAATTTGGGATGCATCTGAAGCCAACCTGTGGTAGCGACCACTCTGCCCAGCCTTTCCCAAACCCGAGCCCTATCTGATCTGTTATTGCACCAGGTATATTTATTGCCCACAAATCCCAAGTCGATCAAACCATTGGTGTCCAAGAAATGACTGAACTCCCTGGTTGCCACATTTTGGGAAAAGGGGACCCCTCCTCGCTTCTCCTCCACATTAGTAATACAATTGAAATCCCCGTTAAATACAGTCGGGAATCCCTAATTGATCACTTGAGACACCTCGTTCCAGAGATGCCTCCTTTCCTTGTAACAGGTGCTGGCATAAATAGAAAAAAAGATCCAAGATGGCCCATTATTTTCAGTGATGACCATAATGGCATTCTGATCAGACTTGTGAAACACGTCAATCCTGGCAACACTTCTATCCCAAGCCACCATAATCCCCCACATAAGCCCTGGAGTCAATAGCATAGTGGTCTCAATCTCTGGGAAGGCATCACTGAATCCTTTGTAAGGATGATCGAGACAGACGGGTTTCCAAGATTATACAAACATGAGAATGATGAAGAAGATTAATTCTACAAAAAGTAGAGGCAAAGGAAGGTTTCCCTGCCCCTCTTGCATTCCAGGATAATATCTTCATACAAGAAAAACCCTAACCCATGGAAGACCCCTCCCAAGGGACTTCCTAGCAGTTTCAGATTCATCAATAGGCACAGGGCCTTCTTTTCCAGACTGGGAGACCACGGCCTCCTAAAACAGGGCCACCTTTAGCTGCCCCACAATATCATCATGTTCAGGAGATCTATAGTCCACCCCAATACAAATCGGAACAATCCCCCTGTTGGCAGCCCAACCTCCATAATAGGCCTGTTGCCCAGATATGGTGCCCAAGAGGGGGGTGAATTGGGTATTTTAAAAATTAAAGCAATATATGTGCTATCAAGTTCAAAGGTGAAGAGTGATAGTGCTCAAGTAATTGTGCAACGGAAGCAATGAAATAAAACAACAATTAAAGAGCAAAAGAAGATAAAGAGTAAAGCAATGCAAACACACAAGAAGTATAGTGGTTCGGTGCACCTAGCACCTACATCCACTCCCCAAGCTTCACTTGGGAATTTCTACTATAATCTTTAGATTACAGCCGACTTGTTTTACCAGGCTCACAAGTCAAAACCTTACACACTTGTTTTGGCTTCGGGCTTACAAGCAACCCTAGTTGGTTTTATCAATTGGCTCACCAACAAACCTCACTCACTTGTTTTGGCTTCGGGCTTACAAGCAACCCTAGTTGGTTTTATCAATTGGCTCACCAACAAACCTCACACACTTGTTTTGGCTTCGGGAATACAAGCAACCCTAGTTGGTTTTATCAATTGGCTCACCAACAAACCTCACACTAGTTTCAAATTCCCTTGAAACTAGCCTACCATAAATAGAATTTGAATACAATGAATAAAAACAATACAAACTCCTTTTTGAGCAATAAGAAATTCGTTGAAGCTCTTGATGGAGACTCTTCAAGCCTTTTCCCTTGGAATCTTTGACCTCACTAAATGCCAAACTCTTGAAAGTTGGATTCCTCAAAGATGGAAAGCTTTTAGCTAAGGAATCTCTTGGATTTCTCACTCTTTTTGGCTTGGAATTGCTTGAAGGCTTTTTACTTTCACTCTAATCCTTTTCACCTTGTCTCCATTTCTTTTTTGAAGTTTGGTGGAGGTTAAATACCTCATTCATGCTGAAACAACTCCACAAGACCGTTAGAATCAAAAATATGGCCGTTTATGGCCGTTAGAAATCAAATCAGAAGTTCAGAAAAACTAGCCGTTATGCCATGAGTCGACCTCTGGATCAAGTGTCGACCTCAGGTGTCGACCTCAGGTGTCGACCTCTGGACAGGTGTTGACCTCAGGTGTCGACCTCTGAACAGGTGTTGACCTCAGGTGTCGACCTCTGAACAGGTGTTGACCTCAGGTGTCGACCTCTGAACAGGTGTTGACCTCTGGTGTCGACCTCTGGAGCGTGCCACTGAAATTTTGCCGTGCCGGTTTTGCTGAACCATCTTCAAATCCTTTCATATTAATTCCAAAGTCCATATATTTGATTTTCCATTAATTTAAGGACTTTTTCAACTGAAATACAAGCATTTCTTCATTCAACATGGTTGAGTACTAAGATCTAAGAAATACACTTAAAACATAATTAGTACTCATATATACTTAAACAATTTGTCAATTATCAAAATCAAGACTAGAGTCAACAATCTCCCCCTTTTTGATGATGACAAAACCTTTAAGTATATGAATAGGGTAAGCTTAAAAAGATTAACAATAAGATAAACATGTAAGCTCAAAACAATAAGCACCAAGCTCCCCCTCAAAATATGATCCAAAAAATCTTCAAAAATATTTTTTAAAATATGCAAAAGAAAAATTTAAAATTTTCAAAATTTCTTCTTCTTACTAATTCTTTCCTTTAGATAAAAATATTTTACATTCTTCTCCCCCTTTTGCACTTTCTTTCATTTCTCAAAAGATTTTTCATGTTTATCCAATCTTCCCCTTTTCATACTTAACAATTTTCTCCCCCTTTTTGACATCATGAAAAAGGGTGAAAGGCAATACAAAGTGGGAATGAAGTTGGAAAGATTAGCAAGTAGGTCATCAAAATCAATGCATGAAATCAAATATTTATGATAACAATTGAATATGATATAAATTGAACAAGATACCAAAGAATGTAAGCACATGCAAGAAATGATTTGATGTATATTATCCATTCGCCTTACTTGTTCATGGGATAAGGTCACAGCGGCACCCCTACACGTCATAAGAGAGCCCGTTGAATGGGAAGAGAGGGTCTTTAAGCCCTACTTATCTCCTATGACCGGACGGCCATGGTGACTAACCCAATCCGAAGCGGTTACTAGGAATTCTTAAAAAAAAAAATTTTGATGCCAATAGAATATGATACCATTTGAATGTAACTCCTCCAAAGAATTAGATTTGAAAACAAGAAGAGTACTAGAGCAATATAAGCAAAGCATGATATCAACAAGATATTCAAAGCATCAAATATGATAACAAATCTTTGGATGCTCCCCCTGAATGTTATTCCTCCTTTAAAAATATGCATTTATTTCAGGAATAAAACATGAAAGCTTATGCATCAAGATTTGAAATTTTTCAAGATATTCATGATTTACAAAACATTTATATCGCATAAAAAATGTTTAGCATTATTTCAAATTTATTTTAAGATGATTTGATATCCATACAAATGCTAGAAGTAATATGATATCAAGTCTAGCTATTAGAGCAAGGGTTTGTCAATAAGCATACCTTCTTCTTAAAAGTAACCCTTAACTACTAGTTCTATACTTGATCCAAATCATTTCTAGATTATGCATAGATGCCAAAAACAATACAAATCATAGCATTCCACTTGAAATAATTTAGAAATTATATTAATCAAAATCAAGTGAAGATCTAATAATCACAAGTTTGACCATGAGAGCTTGAAATTCATCAACATCAAAATGGTCATGATCACAACAAATGATTATTAGTCTAAGCTTGATTCTAATCAATCAATTAAAACATTTTTCAAATCAATATGCATCTTTAAAAGTATTTTTCATGAAATACATTAATCAAAATCAAGTGAAGGTCTTACAATCATAGATTTAATCATGATAGCATGAAATTCATCAACACCAAAAAGTTCATGATCATAGCCAATGATGATAAGTCCAAACTTGATTCTAATTAACTATTTAAAACAATTTTTCAAAGTAATTGATGCAATAAAAATTAATCTACAATTTTAATTATGGAAGGAGATGTTTAGAATTTACCAATATACATAATCCTTCCTTTTACCATTTAGTCCAAAAAATAGCTTGTCCACTTCTTTAAATTGTCTTGTACAACCTCTTTTCAAGAACTTCCTTTCTTCATGTTGGGTTGCAAGACATTCCTGCAAAACAAATTAAGTGGACACTTTTGGTACCCAAACTTTCTTGGGTCCTTTATGATTAGTAATTATGGTTCCTTTTGGAACCCAAACTTTTCTAGAAGGATAAGCATTGAAACCACATTTATAAGAAGAATTGAAAGAAGCAGGAAAATTGAAGTTCTTCAAGAATTTTTGCTTCTTTTCCTCAATCAAAATATTTTTCTCATTAAAAACTTTTTTACATAAATCTTTTGAAATAACATTTTCTTTTTCTAAAAATTCTTTTTCTTTAGAAAAATTATTCTTTTCATTTTTTAAAATATCAATCTTGGCATTTAAATCATTATTTTTATTTGCAAGATTGGTGTTGTCAAGAGAAAATGAATCTACATGCCTATTTAATTTCTTGTGCTCAATTTTTAGCAAACTGTATTCATGCACAAGATCATTAGATGCATCATGTGATTCTTTAAAGGTAAAATCATAATTATTTTTAGCACATACCTTTTTCTCATTAGCCATGAAACAAAGATGGGCAACTTCATCATCCGTACTTGAGTCTTCGCTATCGCTCCAAGTTGCCATCATTGCCTTGAATTTCCTTTTGGCCTTGAGAGCTATTATTTTCTTTTCTGTATCAGCTTCCACAATCCTTTGTGGTGGGGACATGCAAGATGAGAATGCAACTATGTAACCCTAAAGGAGATTAGCAAAGATTAACTTAGCAATTTCTTATTTGCATATGATTAGTTCAGCATATAGTATCAAAGGAGGTCTAATAAAGAGAACTCGAACGATCAAACGTAAACCTAATTAATAAGACTATCAAAATAACAAAGAAATAGGAATAAGATTCGAACCACACAAGTTAAGCTAGGCAAATTTAATATTTCAGACCTAATCGATACTAGAACATACCTAGCATTAATCTTTCAAGTAGATCAAGATCACTCATGAAGAGACCTCCCAAATGACAAGACCATACTACAAATTGAGGGCCCTTCTTGTTTTCTGGATTATGGCAAATAATTCCTTCCTCTTGAGTTCGGAATCCCGGAGAACCCTACAACAAAGAAACCTTGAGATTAGGAACTTGGTAAAATACGTTAGTCATGAAATGGAGAAACTAAAGAAGAGTCGAGGAAGCAGTGTTGAAGAATAATCTTGGCGCCATGGTAGATCACTTGAAATGGATTTGGCCGGCCTCCTTGTGATGGTCTTCTTGATCAACCTTAGATATTGAAGAGCTAGCTTGAGATTGGAGAAGAAGAAGAGTGTCTTAGGCGTTGGAGATGGAGGAGGAGAAAGTAGGGTTGGCGTGGGATAGGGAGAGGAATTTAGAACTACCACTTAGGCACATAGAACTCACATAGAAGAAAACTTTTATTTTTTCTTTTCCATCCTTTCTTTACAAGAAGACTAAGAGTCTTTTATAGACTATTAAGCCATTTTGAATTCAAACTACACCAAATATCATGGAGAAAAATTTGTGGAGAAAAATATGGGGCATCCCATGAGTAGTGGAGGAAGATGTGGAGGAGGTTGTAGCTAATTCAAATTCAAATTCCCCTTTTCTTCTCTTGGGTGGCAACCTTGGATGGTGAGGTGGCATGTGTGATGTGGCAGCAACCTTGGATGGTGAGGTGGTATGTGTGATGTGGCAGCAACCTTGGATGATGAGGTGGCATGTGGTCCCCACTTGAGGTGGCTTTGGTCTTGCTTTGGAGTATAAGTCTTGAGTCTTCTTTAGTCTTCAAATGTGGTTTGGTTTGATTCTTCATGGAGGTTTGGTTTGATTCTTCATGGATTGGACTTGACTCATTTGGACCCAACTCTCAAATACAAGATTAATCAGGCTGGACTAGTTCCAACATAAAATTGAAATGGACTCGAATTACATAATTATTTGGACTCAAAATTAAAGAAAGAAAAAAATTACAGGACTTTCTTTTACTCATCCAACCATAAGGACTCGGATTTGACTTGAATTGGTTGGAGTCTCTTCCTGATTCTGGTGCCCACACCAATTCTCCCGGGGTGGGAGGAACTCGACCCTATCGAGTGAGGGTTGGCTTGATATGTTTCTAATGCATCCGGGTCGATTTGTTGTAGGTCCTCTCGGGAAATCCAGGAGTCTTCAGATTCAGGACATCCTTGCCATCTAACCAGATAACGTTGGTAGCCTTTATTTCTAGTAGTAATGATCTGGTCATCCAAGATCCTTTCAATTCTCTCCTTTCTCTCAGGAACACTTGGTGGTGGACACTCATTTGGTGTTTCACTCTCAAAAGAAACATTAGGACCAAAAAGCTCACTAGGTATCAATGCAGGTTCTTTGTATTCTTTTAAGTCTGAAACATTAAATGTTGAACTAATGCCATAACTTGGTGGTAATTCTAATACATAAGCATTTGGTCCAATTTTCTTTATTATTTTGAAAGGTCCGGCTTCCCGGGCATGGAGTTTCTTCATAGTTCCCGGCGGAAACCTTTCAGGTTTAAGTTTGATCATGACGGAGTCCCCTTCATTAAATTCTTTTAATCGTTTATGTGAATTAGTCATATGCTGATAGAGTTCATTGCTCATTTGAATCTTTTGGCTAATCTCCTTATGCAATTCCCTAATATGCTGTGCATATGACTCGGCAGACTCGGACACCCGTGCATGTGTGGGTAAAGGAGCTAGGTCTAAAGGCTTCCTAGGTCTGTATCCATGGACCACTTCGAATGGACTTTTCCCAATAGACCTATTAACTGAGCTGTTATAGGCAAATTCAGCACGAGGAAGTAATAGGTCCCAGTTTCCTAGGTTGTCACCAACTAAGCATCTCAACAGATTTCCTAAGCTTCGGTTTACTACCTCAGTCTGGCCATTGGTTTGAGGATGATAGGCAGTAGAGAATTTCAGCTTGGTACCGAGCATGTGCCAGAGGGTTTTCCAGAAATAGCTAGTAAATTTGACATCTCTATCGGACACAATGGTTTTAGGTAAACCATGAAGCCTAACGACCTGATCGAGAAAAAGCTTGGCCACCTTCGAAGCATCTAAAGTTTGAGAACAAGGAATGAAGTGAGCCATCTTGGAGAAACGATCGACAACAACAAAGACAGAATCATACTTCCTAGACGTCTTAGGGAGGCCTACTACAAAATCCATGCTGATATCCTGCCATGGACAATCAGGGACAGGTAAGGGTGTGTACAGACCGGTGTTCTGTCTTTGCTGTTTTGCAACAGCACAGATACGGCACTGAGCTACAATCTGGGCCACATTTCTTTTGAGACCAGGCCAAAAGAATTGGTCTTCTATTGCTAAGATGGTCTTATTCCTACCAAAATATCCTGCTAAGCCCCCAGCATGAACTTCCCAGATCAGAAATTCCCTAACAGAGGTCTTGGGAATACACAACTGATTTCCTCTGAAAAGGTATCCATCTAAAATGGTATAATCACTATGCTCACTAGATGGTCCTTGTTGAAGGGATCGATAGATGTCACCAAAATCAGGGCATGTAGGATATTCCTCTTTTAATCTTTCAAACCCTACTACCTCAGTGCTCACAGAATTCAACAACATTGAACGACGACTCAATGCATCAGCAACCCTATTTTCAGTTCCGGCACGATGTTTTAGTACGAACGTATAAGCTTGTATGAACTCTACCCATTTCCCGTGCCTAGGGTTCAATTTCTTCTGAGAACTAAGGAACCTAAGAGCTTCATGGTCAGAAAATAGGACAAACTCTTGTGGTAGAAGATAATGCCTCCAATAACGTAATGCCTGAACTACCGCATACAGCTCCCTATCATAGGTGGAATACCTTAGTCTCGCTTCATTTAACTTCTCACTGAAATATGCTACTGGGTGATTCTCTTGACTCAAGACACCTCCAATTCCTACCCCAGAAGCATCACACGCAACCTCGAACACTTTGGTAAAATCGGGTAACCTCAAGACGGGTGCGTGTGTCATTTTTTCCTTAATTGTTAGGAAGGCTTTGTCTGCTGCTTTAGTCCATTCAAAAGTTCCCTTCCTAATACAATCAGTGATTGGAGCCACTATCGTACTGAACCCTCTAATGAATCTTCTATAGAAGGTGGCTAAACCGTGAAAACTACGGACATCATGGATACTCTTGGGTACAGGCCACTCTACTATTGATTTAATTTTCGCAGGGTCAGCGGACACTCCTTCAGATGTTACTACGAATCCTAGAAAGATAACTCTATGTGTTAAGAAATCACACTTCTTGATATTGGCATAGAGGCTATCCTTTCTAAGGACTTGGCAAACTTGTCTTAGGTGGGTTAAATGGTCTGCCTTAGTCTTGCTATAAATAAGAATGTCATCAAAGTAGACCACCACAAATTTCCCGATGAAAGTTTTCAACACCTGATTCATAATTCTCATAAAGGTGCTGGGTGCATTGGACAGACCGAACGGCATGACTAACCACTCATATAATCCATCTTTAGTCTTAAAAGCGGTCTTCCATTCATCTCCAGGCCTAACCCTAACCTGGTGATAGCCACTCTTTAAGTCTATCTTGGAGAAAATTGTTGATCCGGCTATCATATCTAACATATCGTCCAGTCTTGGGATTGGAAACCTATATTTGACAGTAATCTTGTTGATGGCACGGCTGTCTACACACATCCTCCAGGTACCATCTTTTTTAGGGGTTAACAAGGCAGGGACTGCACAAGGGCTTAAACTTTCTCTAACAAACCCCTTTCTAAGAAGTTCACTAACTTGCCTTTGTAACTCTTGATGTTCAGTTGGATTCATCCTATAATGAGGCAAATTAGGTAAAGTCGCGCCAGGAACTAAATCTATGGCATGTTGTATGTCCCTTAAAGGTGGAAGATTGTCGGGAAGATCCTCGGGAAACACGTCTTCAAAGTCTTTCAATAATTGGACCACCTCTTGAGGGTGTTCTACAGGGGTGTGGTCCATAGTTTCCTTAGCAGCTACCATCCAAATAGGTGCTCCCTCATTAATGTCTTTTTCTAATTCTCTTGCACCTATCAAATTTAATCCAGTCCTTTTTTCTTTCAGGCTGCTAACTCCTCTTTTGGTGTTGTCCTTAGGCTGGGTTGAATGAATGACAATTTTCTTGCCATTGAAATTGAAAGCACAGGAATTTGATCGACCAAAAATTGTCACATCATGGTCAAACAGCCATGGCCTACCTAGGATGATGCTACTTACTCCCATAGGGAGTACATCACACCAGATTCGTTCCTGATAGGACTGAAGTTGGATTCGGACCTGACATCTCTGTTTGATTGGGATAGAAGTGGAATCGATCCAGGATACCTTATATGGATTGGGATGTGGTTCAGTGGGTAATCCTAGACTCTTGGCTGCACTAGTGGAAATGGCATTGACACAGCTTCCACTATCGATCACGATCTTACAGACCTTTTCTCCTATTTTGACAAATGTGTGTAGGATGCTAGTCCTACGCCAGTCTTCCTGCTCCTTGGTCTGTGTCATGATACATCTCACAACTCCTAACACATCTGATGAGTCTACATTTTCTTCATCTCCTTCATACTCATCAGCCAAGCAATCCCTTGCTTCATAAACCTCCTCTTCAACATTCTCCAAGGGTTCTGATTCACCTTCTTCTGCCTCCCCTATATGTAAAGCTCTAGAGGGACATTGGCTCACAAAATGACCTGGTTTACGACACTTATAGCAAACTCGCTCCCTCTCACCTCGAACTTCAGGGCTCTTTCCTTTGTCTTCTCTAGGAATTGGGGAAATGGCAGGGTTGGTCCTAGGGGTTGGATTCGAGCTGGATCTTGGTCTATTGGTTGTACCAGGGACTGAACTAGGTCGACTAATAGGAGGATTAAACCTAATGGGCTCAGGTCGCCTAAATGTAGCTCTCCTTTGAAACCTCTCATAGTCCATGGCAACTTGGTATGCCTGATCTAAATCATGGACTTCTCTCAAAAATAGTTCCCCTTTTATATCTTCATTCAATCCTGATCTAAACCTCGACAATGTGGCTGCCTCAGACTCGACTACGTTGCATCGCATTACAAACTCATCAAATTTAGCAACGTACTCAGAAACGGTCTTATTTCCTTGTGTCAATCGTTGCCACTGATCTAACAACCTTTGCTGATAAGACATAGGCAAATATTTCTCTCTAAGCTTTCTCTTCATGTCTCTCCAGGTCACTATAGGTAAGTCTCCCCTCTGCCTAGCTATGCGTTCGACATTTCCCCAATACAACCTAGCCTGACGGACTAGTCTGATTTTGGCAAACTTGAATCTTCTCTCTTCAGACATATCATACCAGTCAAAATATTGGTCCATGTCAGCTTCCCAGTCTATGTACACCTTAGGATCTAGGCTTCCCTCAAAGGTTGGTGCATCTAGACGTATATTCCTTAAGGCCCGATCATCCTGATCAAAAGTATCATGGCGAGGTCTTCTAGGATTTGGCTCCGGAGTGTGATCAATATAATCCTGATGTGGCCTTCTATGAATTGGATCAGGTGTATGTTCCTGTCGTTGGGCTCTAGGGTGAACTGAAGGTAATCTGGGTGAAGGTGGTTCAGTTGGGGTCAACCTAGATTCCTCTAGGGTTCCTATCCTTTCCTCGAACTGGTCAAACCTAGCATCCAAACGGTCCATCTTCTCGATCATAGATCTCATAAGGCTTTCCATACTAGTATCCATGGATGAACTAGGTTGGGCTTGTGAAGGGTGGTAAGGTGTGCCTGACCTAGTTGTCATGCAAACAATTAGACTCAGACCCGAACTACGAGTTTTCTAAACCGGTTAGTCCAAATAAACTGAGTTGACTAGATACAATCAAATCAACAGCTACTCTCTTCCACTGGCCAGTCAGGAGGTGGGTCTGTGGGAGGTTCCCCCAGCTTTCACTGGGTCCTAATTAAAAACCACAAGAACCGCTTAGGCTTGAGCCACTTAACCTCTATCCTTGACACCAGCTTCCAATAATAGATGAAGAAATGGGTTGCACAAGCTTTCCCAATTGAATTGAACTGGACCTAGAGTTCCAAGCTAGTTGCCTAATCAAGGTGGCAAGCTAGATTGTAGTAACTCTATACTTGGCCAGGTTTTAGAACAAGGGGAGTGTGAGATCCTGTCTCTGGCCTACCTAGGCCCGGTGGAATTGGCCCGATAGACGGATCAGCACCCAAGCCCTTAGTCCCAATTCTAGACACCAAGTAATAGGGCACACACAAGACTAGTTGACACAATGAGTTGACAATAACCTGGGCTCGACCAAATTGATGTCCCTAACCCACTAGGGCAATTAATGTCTAATCAATTTTAGTTAGGGATTGGATCGATATGCAATTTGGTGATTTTTGGGCTAGGGACAGGTGATGAAATCCTGACCCTATGTCAATTTCATGCCCTTAATTTGATTTGTCATGAGATGCATGCAAATTTCAAATTTCAGGTGCAGAAGTAGTGTGTTGCAGTTTAAATGTGGTATTGATAAGTGCAGAAAAAAATATCAGAAAAATCTAAAAAAATCACAGAAAACTCCTAACTTATAGATGACATACCAGATGAAACAGAATTTCAAAATAAAATCTGTACTATTCTAGACAGATTCTGAAATGAAGATAATGAAATGGAACAGAACAGAACAGAAACCTTAATTACACTGATGGACTGCAAGAATTTTCATTTTTTTTGTAATTTTTTTCTCAGATTGAAATTTAAAACGGTGATAAACAACTTAAAATGGAATAGGAAAAAAAATATTCCAACGAGGAATGTGATACTTGCCTTTGGAGTTGCAGGCGGATTACAGTCAGCCTACAGAAAATACAGCAAGCAGAAAAACAGAACGTGACCAATACAAAATTCACAAATGAAATCTAAAAAGTCCTTTGGCTTTCTTTTTCACGGGTCAATCACAATGGCACCCCGACACGCCTTAGGAGATCCCCGTGGAATGGGAAGAGAGGGTGTTTAAACCCTACTTTCTCCTAAGACCGGACGGCCTGGTAACGCCCCCGATCCAAGTACTTCAAGGACTTAATGCTATGCAATCAGGAACTTATTCTACCATGCTCTGATACCAAGATTGGTGGGGACATGCAAGATGAGAATGCAACTATGTAACCCTAAAGGAGATTAGCAAAGATTAACTTAGCAATTTCTTATTTGCATATGATTAGTTCAGCATATAGTATCAAAGGAGGTCTAATAAAGAGAACTCGAACGATCAAACGTAAACCTAATTAATAAGACTATCAAAATAACAAAGAAATAGGAATAAGATTCGAACCACACAAGTTAAGCTAGGCAAATTTAATATTTCAGACCTAATCGATACTAGAACATACCTAGCATTAATCTTTCAAGTAGATCAAGATCACTCATGAAGAGACCTCCCAAATGACAAGACCATACTACAAATTGAGGGCCCTTCTTGTTTTCTGGATTATGGCAAATAATTCCTTCCTCTTGAGTTCGGAATCCCGGAGAACCCTACAACAAAGAAACCTTGAGATTAGGAACTTGGTAAAATACGTTAGTCATGAAATGGAGAAACTAAAGAAGAGTCGAGGAAGCAGTGTTGAAGAATAATCTTGGCGCCATGGTAGATCACTTGAAATGGATTTGGCCGGCCTCCTTGTGATGGTCTTCTTGATCAACCTTAGATATTGAAGAGCTAGCTTGAGATTGGAGAAGAAGAAGAGTGTCTTAGGCGTTGGAGATGGAGGAGGAGAAAGTAGGGTTGGCGTGGGATAGGGAGAGGAATTTAGAACTACCACTTAGGCACATAGAACTCACATAGAAGAAAACTTTTATTTTTTCTTTTCCATCCTTTCTTTACAAGAAGACTAAGAGTCTTTTATAGACTATTAAGCCATTTTGAATTCAAACTACACCAAATATCATGGAGAAAAATTTGTGGAGAAAAATATGGGGCATCCCATGAGTAGTGGAGGAAGATGTGGAGGAGGTTGTAGCTAATTCAAATTCAAATTCCCCTTTTCTTCTCTTGGGTGGCAACCTTGGATGGTGAGGTGGCATGTGTGATGTGGCAGCAACCTTGGATGGTGAGGTGGTATGTGTGATGTGGCAGCAACCTTGGATGATGAGGTGGCATGTGGTCCCCACTTGAGGTGGCTTTGGTCTTGCTTTGGAGTATAAGTCTTGAGTCTTCTTTAGTCTTCAAATGTGGTTTGGTTTGATTCTTCATGGATTGGACTTGACTCATTTGGACCCAACTCTCAAATACAAGATTAATCAGGCTGGACTAGTTCCAACATAAAATTGAAATGGACTCGAATTACATAATTATTTGGACTCAAAATTAAAGAAAGAAAAAAATTACAGGACTTTCTTTTACTCATCCAACCATAAGGACTCGGATTTGACTTGAATTGGTTGGAGTCTCTTCCTGATTCTGGTGCCCACACCACTTTGCCATAAGTTCAACTCATAGGTCATGAGTGAACCGATAAGCTCCTCCAAAGGTAAGGTTTCTACATCTTTAGCTTCTTGGATCGCCGTCACCTTTGGATCCCATGATTTTGGCAAGGATCTAAGAATTTTGTTCACCAAATCAGCATTAGTATAGATTTTGCCAAGACTTTTTAATTCATTAATAATAGTCATAAATCTTGAAAACATATCAGATATAGATTCATAATGCATCATTTCAAAAGTTTCAAAAGAATGTATAAGCAAATTAATTTTAGTGTTCTTCACTTGAAGAGTACCCTCATGAGTAACTTCAAGTGTGTCCCATATTTCCTTCGCTGATGTGCATGTAGAAACTCTATTAAATTCATTTAAGTCCAATGCACAATAAAGCAAGTTCATTGCTTTAGCATTGAGTTCAAATTGTTTAATGTCATATTCATTCCAATCCTCTTCAGGCTTTGGAATGGAAATGCCATTAACCAAAATGGAAGGAATATGAGGACCACTAATAATGGTTTTCCAAAGATGATAACTAATAGATTGAATATGGATGCGCATGCGAGTTTTCCAAAATATGTAATTTATGCCATTGAAAAATGGTGGTCTAACACTAATACCTACAAGGGTCACCATGAACTTTAGCTCAAAATCGTTAGATTTTCAATCAGAGCACCGAGCTCTGATACCACTTGTTGCCCAGATATGGTGCCCAAGAGGGGGGTGAATTGGGTATTTTAAAAATTAAAGCAATATATGTGCTATCAAGTTCAAAGGTGAAGAGTGATAGTGCTCAAGTAATTGTGCAACGAAAGCAATGAAATAAAACAACAATTAAAGAGCAAAAGAAGATAAAGAGTAAAGCAATGCAAACACACAAGAAGTATAGTGGTTCGGTGCACCTAGCACCTACATCCACTCCCCAAGCTTCACTTGGGAATTTCTACTATAATCTTTAGATTACAGCCGACTTGTTTTACCAGGCTCACAAGTCAAAACCTTACACACTTGTTTTGGCTTCGGGCTTACAAGCAACCCTAGTTGGTTTTATCAATTGGCTCACCAACAAACCTCACTCACTTGTTTTGGCTTCGGGCTTACAAGCAACCCTAGTTGGTTTTATCAATTGGCTCACCAACAAACCTCACACACTTGTTTTGGCTTCGGGAATACAAGCAACCCTAGTTGGTTTTATCAATTGGCTCACCAACAAACCTCACACTAGTTTCAAATTCCCTTGAAACTAGCCTACCATAAATAGAATTTGAATACAATGAATAAAAACAATACAAACTCCTTTTTGAGCAATAAGAAATTCGTTGAAGCTCTTGATGGAGACTCTTCAAGCCTTTTCCCTTGGAATCTTTGACCTCACTAAATGCCAAACTCTTGAAAGTTGGATTCCTCAAAGATGGAAAGCTTTTAGCTAAGGAATCTCTTGGATTTCTCACTCTTTTTGGCTTGGAATTGCTTGAAGGCTTTTTACTTTCACTCTAATCCTTTTCACCTTGTCTCCATTTCTTTTTTGAAGTTTGGTGGAGGTTAAATACCTCATTCATGCTGAAACAACTCCACAAGACCGTTAGAATCAAAAATATGGCCGTTTATGGCCGTTAGAAATCAAATCAGAAGTTCAGAAAAACTAGCCGTTATGCCATGAGTCGACCTCTGGATCAAGTGTCGACCTCAGGTGTCGACCTCAGGTGTCGACCTCTGGACAGGTGTTGACCTCAGGTGTCGACCTCTGAACAGGTGTTGACCTCAGGTGTCGACCTCTGAACAGGTGTTGACCTCAGGTGTCGACCTCTGAACAGGTGTTGACCTCTGGTGTCGACCTCTGGAGCGTGCCACTGAAATTTTGCCGTGCCGGTTTTGCTGAACCATCTTCAAATCCTTTCATATTAATTCCAAAGTCCATATATTTGATTTTCCATTAATTTAAGGACTTTTTCAACTGAAATACAAGCATTTCTTCATTCAACATGGTTGAGTACTAAGATCTAAGAAATACACTTAAAACACAATTAGTACTCATATATACTTAAACAATTTGTCAATCATCAAAATCAAGACTAGAGTCAACAAGGCCTTTCGGAGGCAATCAGAGAAGACAACCCACCCATCTTCACCTTCCTGTCAGCCAGCCTAGGCTCCAGCCCAGGCTGGGCATCTAGCTCCAAAGGCCTCCCTTAAGAACCCCCAGTAACACCACCACCCTTCTTCCCCTCTCCAACAGCTAAGCCACTACCCTTCTCCTCCTCCCCTGTAACATCCACCGAGAAAGCTTTCCCCTTGATCACTCCACCTCCCTTCTTCCCATCCCCTGCACCACTCACCATCAACCCTTTCCCCTTCACTTCCCCACCTACCCCCCCTAGATCCAGTTGCAGAGAACCCAGCAGAGCCCAAGTCAACTCCCATACTCCCAGAGCCCTTCTTCCTCACCTCAGCCCAGCCCAAAACTACTGTTTTCCATTTGGCCACACCCCCGGAGTGCCCGCCACCACTCTCCCTAGATCCCCCCTCCCCCCTAACACCAGAAGAAACAGCCTTCCTAGGTAAGGATACAGATATAGGAGCTTTACCCCCTTGAGCCCTTCAATACAAAGATTAGAGGTACCAACCTTTACCACCGGGGGTGACGCCGACACTGCCAGCCATACTTTCAAGCCCGTCGGAGGAGAGAGAGCAGCCTCCACCAAGATCGGTTTGGTGGTCACTGTCGTAGGGCCTGTAAGGCTTGAAAGCAGAGCAGCCGGTGGGCTTCGATCCCTTTTCAGTGCTCCCGAACCCTAGTCCACCATAACCAAATCTATTAGGCCAGGATCGAAGAGGCCCACTTCCTTAAGATCCCCTAGCCCAGCCAAAGGCCCGATCCAGGGGCCCGTGGAGTAGAACCACATAGAACATCATCCGGGCATAGCTCCGGGGAACAATGATGTGCCACCTTGCAAGGTTTCTGCCACCCATTAGAATCTGGTGGCGAGCTCGATGATGACATGCCCACCGTGGGAGAAGTCCTGAAGGGAGAAGAGGAGGGAAGATCCGATGAGGATCTGCCAGCAACCCTTCCCCCCTCAGCTTCCTTCTGATCCTTGACAGGAGAGCGAACCATCCGAGATAGCCTACTCTGGGTAGCGAGCAGCCATGGCCCAAATTTCAGTCGACCTCTGCCCTGAACCCCCAAATTCATAGCAGAAGCCTCTCCCTGCAACCCCTCCGACCCTCCATCCCCAAACTCCCATCCCTTTCTTCCCCCCAAATCCTCCGGCACTGTATTGCTACAGTCCTCTTCCTCATGGCCAATGATCCCACAGTTGAAGCAGAGAGCAGGCAAGTTCTCATAAACAAAGCATTGCCAAAAAATTTTTGATTTACCTCTAATGAGAACTCCCGGCTTGACTGGCTGAGCAGCATCCAACTCGACCCTCACCTGAGCGTAGCCTGCCTTTTTAAGGTGGTCTGTAAACCTATCAATGGAGATGGGTTTTCCAGCTTCCTTCACCACCGCCATCATCGATGTAGGCTTCCAGAACTCAAAGGCGGCCCCGGTAGTCTGAGCCAAACGACCACCTTCTGTATCCTTCTCTGCTCCGACACGAAATCAGGCTTTCAATCCTCCATGGCCAGTAGCTAGCCACCGGCAAACCACGGCCCGCCAGTATGGACAGAGGAGCAGTCTCTTATCGATTTGAGATGGACCACCAAGTGGTCTTCAGCCAAAGGGATCACCTCCGAATCGTAGGATAGGCTAGCCTTCGAGCGGATCTCCCTTGCCACCGCCTCCGCAGACACCCGCCGACCCAAACTCTAGACAACTACCACCAAACCAGACGATTCTTTCCTCGCCTCCTCGAGCTCCGTCTCTAGCAGCTCTAGGATTTTAGTGAAATACGCATGCAGCAACTCCAAATCCTCTATTGGCAACCTAGGAGAGGACCAAAAAGATCCTCTTCCTGAACCCTGAACCATCCTGGCCCAAGAACGCTCACCATCCCCTGAGCTCCTTCCCTCCCTCCCCTCCTTCCCGCTCGAATCACCCGCTTCCGCCATGGCCATCCAAGGTAGCTTCAGCAACATGGAAACCCCAAACCCCAAGCTCGCTTCCCAAGATACTAAGAGGCTATCACAGTGGAAATTTTTCATATAATGTATTTGTTGCATTTTAGCCCCCAGCCCCTCTAAATCCTCCATGCGGTGATCTTGAATTTTTGTGGCATGCCAAGTCTTCGTCATTGCATCGGAATATCTATCGCAAAATTTTGGACAGGAAAAGTCTTAAAATTAAAAAAGAATCCCAGCCTGCTTAAGAGATCCAAGCCAATCTGCTTCATTGGCCTAGCCTATTTTTCACCGGATAAGCCAACTGAAACCTAAAGCAGGCGCACGATGGACGAGTTAGCCAAATGCATTTGAGAATTTTTTTTTTTTTTTTTTTTTGGGAAAAGTTCATAATATTATATTTTACGTGTCAACAATGATTCCAAGCATATTGAAAACTCATTTAACTCTCCTACTAAACGAGGACACACATACATAATGCATGATACTTAATTTTAATTTTTTTAATGACATTGATGCTTTATTATTTATCGTAGCTTTTGTTCGTTTTAGAAATTTTAACATGAATAGGAATTAGTATTTTAAATGAGATATTGCAGAAAAATAATTTTGAAGTATTTCTTGGAGCTACTTAAATGTAATTTAACATCAAAAAGATATAAAACTAACAAAAGTTCATTATCGTTATGTTTTAAAACATGTATTGTGAGATACATGATAAAACATACACAAATATTTTTAATACATTCTGTTTATATATGGTTTTAAGATTTAAAAGGCCGGAGAGTTTTGGAGAATAACAATATCTTAGGATTAGAAATATTTGAGAAATATTTGAATGCATATAATAGTGAACTAGTCAAATAAATTTCAGTTGTTTATAAATCCACTATATTTCATATATGTTAATGTTTATCATAATATAATAAAGTTGTGACAAATGACAAAAAGATTATTTCTTAGAAATTCAAATAAAAGTAAAAAAGAGAAGAGAACTACTTGTAATAATATTTATTTGAATAAAACTCTTTAGAAATAAAAAATTATCAATTTTGTTTTTAGAAAAAAAAATGGCCTTCTCCACTCTAAAGCTAAAGTTGACAAACTAAGGTTTGATGCTTTTGATATAAACTAATTATAGTGCGTGTGCATGTGAAAATATGGAAAAATTAACCAAAATAAGTATATGTGGATTTAATCGTAACCTTTTAATATTATGTAGATTATGGCAATATTCCCGTTATTCTTGCATTTGCTCTTGCAACAAGGATATCTAGATTATCCAATCCCAAAAGTTATTTAGCCAAACTTTGGTCAAACTCTTAGCTAGCCACTAGGCTAGTTTAAATCAGCTCTTGTTCAATCTAGGAAAGGATTTCAGAAAATTAGATATAACCGGAACAAATCCAATCAAACCCAAAAAAAATAGTTCAAAAATATTGGGCCAGTAAAATCCAATTGTACTCAATGTTAGAGCTAGATATATTATATTAGGATATTTAGATGTAGCTAAGCTATTATAATTATTTTTTAATAATAATGAAACTTTTAAATTGCTCTTTAAATATTAGGAAGGACCAATTCCCTTTTTTTTTTTTTTTTTTAACCCTATAACCATCCCTTCCCACTTGTAGAATGGCACAATATTCGGTAGGTCAAATGTTCTGGCTTAGGATCCAAAACAACAATTAAATCAAGCAATAGTAGTGAATTAAAAAAAAAAGGGAACATATAAATTTATTTTACAGAAAATAAAGATTAGAATAATGAGTTCAACCTCTCTTACAAAGAAGTCTCATCCTAACAAAAAGAATTCTCTCCTACTCTTCCCATCATTCTCTCTCCCTCTTCATAAAACCATGCCCTCTCTCCCACTACAAAATAAAAATATCACCAGCTCCCGCTCCTACTAAAAGACTTATATTCTTTTCATAAAATAAAGGAAGGATCTTATATCCAAGATAAATTAAATATAAATATTTAAGAATGCACTACCCAATACTACAATAGAAACCTTCTCTAAAGAGAGGAGGGGTCAGTCTATTAGTTTACAACTCTAATAAGTAATGCTACTCTTCTACTCAAATTTATAATAAAATTCCTAGTGATATAGTCATTCATAAGCATAATTAAAACCTTGCCCTTATTATTTAGCTTTAGCATTATAGTTTACCATCCATCAAAATTGAAATGGCATGATCGCTAATTTGGAACCCTATCAAATCCAGTTGGCCACCACGATGGTGAAAGGTGCCACCTAGATGCAGTAACCAGGCGAAGCACCAAGTCTAAGACTCTAGCCGAGGTCAGCTCTCCCGAGGTCATCGAGGTCGTGCTCCCACCTTCTAAGTGCTTGCCCAAGATCAGCTCCCCCAAGGTTGATCCCTAGGCCGACATCGTGCTCCCGCCTTCTGAGCCCCCAGCCGAGGCCAGCTCTCCCAAGGTCGAGCCCTCGGCCAGGGTCGTGCTCCCACCTTCTGAGCCCCTGTCCAAGGTCAACTCCCTCGAGGTCGAGCCCTCGGCCAGGGTCGTGCTCCCGCCTTCTGAGCCCCTAGCCGAGGTCAGCTCCCTCGAAGTCGAGCCTTCAGCCGAGGATGTGCTCTTGCCTTCTGAGCCCCTGGCCGAGGTCAACTCCCCCGAAGTCAAGCCCTCGGTCGGGGTCGCATTCCCCCTACTCGAGATCAAGCCCTCGGTCAAAGTCAGTTCCTTCCCTCGAAGTCAGACATAGATTTTTGTACATGGACACGGCCTCTTCCACGAGCACCTTTGGAGCGGCCGGCATAGCAACATCGGCAAGCGATGTCATCACCTTCGTCAGGACCCCGGTGCTACCTGAGAAGACTAGCACCCCTGTGGGTGGTGCTCCACCAGAGCATGCCGCCTGCAATCCCTGAGGAATGGCGTCCTACCATTGCACACTGCCTGCCACCTCTATGGACTGGCATTTTGCCAGAGAACACCGCCTACAAGGGAGCATCCTGCCGGGGCGTCAATCCCCTCAGCCTACTGTCAGCACCTCCTAGAGAAAGGCACTCCACTCGGGGTGTCGCACCCCTCGACCTACCGCTTGCACCAACCCGAAGAGGAAGGTTTTACCAGGGTTTTAGATCCTTGGAACCCAGAGAAGTTCCCCATAGAAGACTTAAAGCTAGTTGAATCAATAAATACCCAGGTAAGAGCCACCCTAGAATCAGTTGACCCTGACCATACCCACATAGTAGTCGACCCAGAGTTAAATGGCCCAGATCACACCCAGGCAATAATGAAAGAGCAGTTGAGGAAGGAAACCCAGATCCTATTACTAGAGCACCACCTGAGAAAATTTTAGAAGAGGAGCCAATTGTAAAGCCTAGTCCTAAATTTCTTGAACCAAATGACTTTATTAAGGATTTGACTTATTAGTACCCTCAAGAAGAATCCCATCCTGTAGTTCCCATTGACAATCTCTTTCCTGAGATTAGTGACCCATTCTTCCAAACTATAAACCCTGTAGTTACCCATCAACCCTATAAGGTCAACCTTATCAGTCTAGGATTAATTCCTGACACCCCTTCTTACATCCTATTCTATCCAATTAAGCCCGAACCCCCTTCTTATTTCTTACCCTGCCAGACTAACCCTAAACTTACATCTTATTTTCTATCCTTTCCTGAAACTTCTTCTATTTTTTTCACTATCAGGTTACATTTTATAGGAGTTTGCATGTTGCATTCATTCATTGTGCATGTTAGGTTTGCATCTTACTTCTTGCATACCCTCTGGAATTTAGTAAGTGTACTTAGTAAATTCTTATATGCATGCCATGCTAGGGTCAAACCTAAAGAGTTTATAGTCTGTTAGGTTTTGTCCCTTAGAGTCCAATAAAATATCCTTTGATAGGGATGTCTAGTTGAGCCTATTAGTTATTAATTGAGTCCAATAAATTCACAGCCTAACTTATATGTCTGCACCTACACTTATCTCTGCACAGTATATGCATTATGAAATTAGTCAAGAGTGGAACATAAGTAATGAACTAAATAACAACTTGGTTAATTTTCAAAGAAAAGATAAAGAATTTTATGCAGAGAAATATATGATGATAAAGAAATTTTCTGCTTGCGAAGCTGGCCCATCCAAAATAATAAAGAGTAATGGACCCAATGTCTATGTGCATGAGATATCACCTGATTTAGGTATTAGCTCCACCTTCATCATCTTAGATCTTATAAAGTCTAGAGAGCCAGCAGTGATACCCAGCGAGCCCCTTGAGCCACTCCCTTTCTTTGTGAGTGAACCCACCCTAGAGCGACCATATATAATTTGGCCTTTTGGTGAGGAACAGATTGAGAGAACTCTGGATGATCAAGCTACCAGTACCCAGAATAGAGACTATCAGTGGTACTTAGTCCGGTGGCAAGGTTGGCCAGAATTTGAGGATTTGTGGAATGCTGGTGTGGATTTGCAGTGCCTCAACCCAGACCCTCCTTGAGCCAAATTAATCCATACTCGACGGGGTCGAGTTCCTCCCACCCTAAGAGAATTAGTGGGGATACCAGGATCAGACACAGATTACTAGGCCCTATTTGGTTTCCTTAATCATGTGTCAAAGTTTTGAAAGTTTTGCAATTAATTAAGATTGAGTCTTGTTATAAGTTGAGGTTAGTTGATTTGTCTCAACCCTCAATCCTAGTCAGTATATTGAGTCATGTACTTCAGTTGTGAGTCCAGTATGAGTTCAAGAGAAGAAGATACCCTACTATGGAGTTCCACCAGGCCTCATCCAAGAGCCAGAAGACCCCACTTCAGTCAATTGGACTTTGTATGCCAACCCAGGGTCCAAGATTCCTGCATGATGCCCAGAAGCCCTCTAGATATTTTTTGGATGCCCAGATTCCCTTTAGATGCCTGGGAATATTTCCAGAACAAGACCTCACTTGATTCCAGAGATTCATCTACGCCCCATCTTAAAGAAGATTCAAGGCCCAGGCCCATAGAAATCAAGATGCCATTTTATTCCAGGAATATTCCATCCAAGGCACCCTAGCTTCCAGGAGGCCCAAGCCCATGCACCCTTCACCCTTTGGCTGGCCCATTGCTACTCCTGGAAGCCCAACACGCCACCCTAGGCATCCTTGGAGTTGGCCAGTCAAAGCATGAAGAAAAAAGGAAAAGACTAGTCAAAGTTCTTAACCTAGTTGGGTTTTATTTTCCTAAGTGTTCTAAGACTTGTAATTCTAACTTAGCTAGGAGGACTTGTAATCTAACTAGGAGAAGACTTGTAATACTTTAAGGAGAGGTTATTCTTAACCTAAGTGTAACCCTAGTTAGAAGAGGACTTAGGAAACATCTATAAATATCCCACCCCTTCCCCTCTTGTAAGCAACTTTTATTCATGATATTAAACTTTGCTGAAATTTTGGTTTAGAAGCTTGTGTGCTTGTGTTGGTGTTGGAGTTTTTGTGTTTCTTTGGTTACTATTGCGCTTGGCTGAATCCTTTGATGCCCTAGCATCCTTCCATGCCCTAGATTTCTGCCATCCAAGTCTTCACATGCCCTAGAAGGAGTGCCCTAGCTGCCATCCAAGCCAAAGAGCATCATCCTACTTTTAACCGCCAGCTTCAAGCTTCTACCCTGATTTCAACCAAACCCTAGTTTTTTTAGTTTTATTTTTTTGCTATTTTGATTGACCTCTAACACTTGCAGGATCCCCGAGGTGTTTTATCTCCCCTGAGGAGGCTTTCCTTACCTCCAAGACTATCCAAATCAGTCATCAAATTCAAGGGAACCAAGCTTCATCATCCAGGCTCCAATCAAAGTGTTGTGTGATCTCTTCATCGGGAGTTCTTCAAATCACTGATTGGTAACATCCTTTCCTTCTCTTGATATCTGATTTGCTGAAGATAAGCTATCCTAAACTGGAAGTTTCTCAATTCCCAGGTCCTGACTTTCATTATCTTGCATGAGTTATTTTGCGATCATGGTGATTCTTTGCATTGCTACTTTATCTGCTAGTTCTTGGCTTTACTTTGGAATTTAGCCTACAAACCTAAATTATAAAAATCACAAAAAAGTTAGTTTATTATTTTTTCTCCATGTTTAGCAATCTTAGAGTCATCCCACATCAACTAATGGTACCCTGCTCAAGAACCATGTGGAGGTCGGCCTCCTCAAGAAAAAGGCTACGTGCTTCGTGCTGATGGACGGGTAGTTCTACCAGAGGTCCCACTCCTATCCACTTTTTAAATATTTGAGACCTTCAGAGGTGGCCTACGTGCTCCAAGAGATACATGAAGGCCTCTGCTGGAACCATGTGGGGGGTAGAATGGTAGCGTACAAGACCCTCCAACAAGGATATTATTAGGAGACTATGAGAGAAGACATGGCTTACTTTGTAAAGAAGTGAGATCGTTGCCAACGATATGCTTATATATAGTGTCGGCCAGCCATGCCACTCTCCCAACTCTCTACTCCTTGGCTGTTCGTCCAGTGGAGAATGGACATTTTGGATCCCTTTTTCCCCACATCCGAATAACAAAGATACGTGATTGTGGCCATCGCTACTTTACAAAGTGGGTCGAGGCAGAGCCATTGGCATGGATCACTGAAGCCAAGGCTAGATCTTTTCTCTGAAAGTTAATTATTTACCATTTCAGCCTTTTCCACTCAATCATCATCGATAATGGATGATAATTCAAGAACCAAGCATTCGAGGAGTTCTGTGCTGATCTCAACATCCGCCACCACTTCACCTTTGTGGCTCACCCTCAGACCAACGAGGAGGTAGAGGTGACCAATCGAACCATCCTCCAAGGGCTCTGTACCAGGCTAGATAAGGCCAAGGGCCGGTGGGTCGAGGAAATCCCTAGTGTTCTTTAGGCCTACCACACCATTCTCAAGATGGTAATAGGAGAGACACCCTTTAGCTTTGTCTTCGGCACTGAAGCCATGACCCCAGTGGAGATTGGTCTGCCCACACTGTGAGTAAAGCAATATGATGAAGCTGAAATCTGGCCTACCTTCTACTCAACCTGGATATATTGGAAGAGACAAGGGACAAAGACCGAGTCTGTATGGTGGCTTACAGGCAATGGGTGGCCAGGTATTACAACTCCCGCATGAAGCCGAAAGCCTTTTGCCCGGGTGATTTGGTCCTGCAGCGAGTTAAAGTCTCACAGCCTAGAGAATATGGCAAGCTCTCCCCTAACTAGGAAGGTCCTTACAAGATAGTCGAGGCCCTCCCTCATGGAGCTTACTACCTCACTGGACTCAATGGCATCCAATTTTTCCAAACTTAGAATGACAATAATCTGAGGATGTATTACCAATGATGCAAGACGTTCTATCATCAATAAAAGTTTCTTTTTGGTGCAACACTACTTTTTACCTATGCAAGAACTCTATCCATCGGACTCCAAGTTTGGCGATGGTAAGCCGGGAAACTCTAGAAGTCCTATACTCTATCTATCGGACTCCAAGTTCTGTGACAGCAAGCTAGGAGACTCTAAAAGCCCTGTACTCTATCTATCAAATTCTAAGATCGACGACGGTAAGCCAGAAAACTCCAGAAGCCCCACACTCCATCCATCAGACTCCCAATTCAGCGACAGCAAGTCGAAAAACCCTAGAAGCCCTGCACTCCATCCATTAGACTCCTAGTTCGGTGACGGTAAGCTAGAAAACTCTAGAAGCCCCGTACTCTATCTGTCGGACTTTCAGTTCGATGATGGCAAGCTGGGAAACTTTAGAAGCCCTGCACTCTATCCATCGAACTTTAAGTTTGGCGATGGCAAGCCAGGAAACTCTAGAAGCCCTTTACTCTATCCATTGAACTCCAAGTTTAACGATGGCAAGCCAGAAAATTCTAGAAGCCTCGCACTCTATCCATCAAATTCCTAATTCAACGATGACAAGCTAGGAAACTCCAAAAGCCTCATACTCTATCCATCGGACTCCAAGTTTGGCAATGACAAGCTAGGAAACTCTAAAAGTCCTGCACTCTATCTATCAGACTCTAAGTTCGACGATGACAAACCAAGAAACTTCAAAAGCCCCATACTTTATCTGTTAGACTCCAAGTTTGGCGATGGTAAGCCAGAAAATTCCAAAAAACCTGCACTCTATCTATCGGATTCTCAGTTCAATGATGGCAAGCCGAGAAACTCTAGAAGCCCCGTACTCTATCTATTAGATTCTCAGTTTGGCAATGGCATACTGAGAAACTCCAGAAGCCCCACAATCTATACATCGGACTACAAGTTTGGTGACGACAAGTCGGGAAACTCCAGAAGCCTTGCACTTATCTGTCGAACTCCAAATTCGGTGATGGCAAGCCAGGAAACTCCTGAAGCCCCACACTCTATCTGTCAAACTTTGAGTCAGGTGAAAGCAAGCTGGGAAACTCTAGAAGCCCCGTACTCCAACCTGCAAACTTTTAGTCTGGTAGAGATGGTTTACAAAATCTCTAAGGTTCCTTCGGCCACCTGCCAACTCTTGAATTAGGTAAGAAGAGCCGGAACTTTGGAGACCTTAAGATTGGCAACCATAGTAAAACTCTCGGTCTAGTAGAGATGGTTTACAAAATCTCCAAGGTTCCTTCAGCCACCTGCCAGCTCTTGAATTAGGCAGGAAGACCCGAAACTTTGGAGGCCTTAAGGCTGGCAACCACAATAAGGATCCATTTATGTGTTAAGTAAAAAAAGAAGAGAGAAAGGAGAAAAGAGAGAAGAAGACAATGGAGAACTCACTTAACGAAAAGAAGTTTCATTAATATGAAAAGAGTTTACAAGAAAAAGAACCCCCCGACAGGCCAGGAGGTTCTCCAAAATATCAAAGTACAAAAGTCAGAAAAAAAAGATCACGACAAAGCTACGGGAGCTTTACCGGGATGCTGGGGGACCTCATCGACATCTTCTCGGCTCTCTGCTAGTGGGGTGGATGGATCAGCAACAACCTCGCTCGGCACTATATTGGCCTCTTTCATTAGGGCCTCCTCCTCTGCAACGCTGATGCTTGGAAGATCCAAGACAATGGCCTCCAGGTCTTGGTCAGGATAGGCTTGGGCTATGTTCACCTTGCAGTCAGTGAACCCCTTGAGGAAAGAGTCCACCACCACCTCCCGAACCTCTTCGATGAATTTGACCGAGGCTTTGAACCTCGACATGACTTATGCGGTCTCTTTTTTGGCATCTTCCATTAGTGCAACTACCGCGCTTGCCTTCTCCTCTGTCATTGAAGACTGGGCCAGCACCGCATCCAAATGGGCCTGGAGGATCCAAGATCGCCCTCCAAACGAGCCACCTCTGCAACGGACTCCTCCGTCTAGTGGGTGGCCTTCTCCTTCTCAGCCACCAATGCTACCTTGAGGTCTTTGGCATGCCTCTCCACCTTGGACATCGATGCTTTGGAGTCAACCACCTCAGTCCAGAGGCTCTTGGTCCTCTCCTCCAAGACTTGGACCCTCTCGGTCTGTGTCTGGGCCTCCACCTTTAGTGCCTCCTAGTGCTGCTTTTGCTGGGCGTCCCGCTTGGCCCATGATGTGCGGTAGTCTCGGATAAGCATCATGTCGATAGCTAGCTATAGTGATGAAAGTGTCAGTAAAACAAATGTAAGTAATAATGAGAAGAAGTGAAAGAGGAGAAAACTTACCGTGAATAGTTGGGTGAAGGCGCTCATGATGGTAGTCAAAGCTGCTTGCCACTACTCTCACAATGGTCGCGTGGCTGAATGGTGAATTCCATCTTCGCTCAGCTAGCACGGTGTCCTGGGTGACTGTCGCATTTGGCAGTACCATAATGGATACCCTATTCACCCAGGGAGTTGTCACAGACGGTGCCATCACCAGTTCCAAGGTGGGTGACGACGAAGACACCTCAGCTGCTGAGGGCATGGTCATTACTCCTGCTATCATCGATGGTGCCAGTCTTCCTCTCGTCATCGCCTCGGCCTTGACTTTGACCACCTCTAGGACTTTGATAGAGGAGGTCGCCGGTATGGCCCATGTAGCTACATCGGGCCCATGAGTCCGGAGCCGAGCCTGCGCTCCAAACGATGTGGGGGTCGGCCCAGCCCTCCTTTCCTCCTAGCCAGATGACGAACTAGCCCTGGGCCCCCGTCCGAACTCGCTATGGGCCCTCTTTGATGGGTCCTCTCGAGGCCTAGGAGATGCATTCCTCTTCCGAGATATCTCCCGGATCTGGTCCATTGAGAATTTCATGCCTACAAGAAGAAGGGAATATCAGTTAGATTCAAAGCTAAGAAGGGGTACTACAGAAAGAAAAGCATGGTTAATGGGCCTTACCCAAAGCTCGGATCAGACTGACCCCGGTCTCAAACAAATTGTGTTCAGCTAGCAGGTCCTGGAGAGGAGGGATGACGGAGGTAACGAGCTGGTTGTACACCTCCCAGTCTGCAGCCTCCACTTGGCATTTTGATTTAAGGAGCAATCTGGGTCACTCTAGATCTAGTTGACCTCCTCGATCGAGGCAAAGAAAAACCTATTCTTCCATCCCTTGATGGAAAAATGAAGGTCAAACTTAATTACCCACGGGTGGGGGGCCACGAACCACCACCCAACATTGAAGGGATGGTGCTTCAGGGTGAAGTAGGCCTTGAATAGAGAAAAACAGGCAACAATCCTATGAAAATGATAGAGAATGAAGAAGCAGGAAATGACCCTAATGGCGTTCGGGGTAAGCTGGGCTAGAACTAAGCAGAAGTTGCTAAGGAAAGGAAGAAGGGGTGCAAAGCTAAACGAAGACCCTCGAGGAAGAAGTTCTTGTACAGAATGATCCGATCTAGGCCACCGGAGGTGACCCGCTCTCTCGATCCCGAGATTGAGAGCTGAATGGAGTCCAGAATCTCATAGGTATCCTGGAGTCGAAGGAGATCCTCCTCCTAGGTCATCACTAAAGAGATGCCAGAAGGACCAGCCGAATCATGGCCGATCGGAGGAACAGGAAGAGCAGGAGGAACAGGAAGAGCAGGACGAACAGGGGGAGAAGGGGGCGCCCTAGGTTGACCTATGACTATTCCCATCAGCCGGGGACCCCTACGAATGTTAAGAGGGACCTCATCCTCCTCATCGAAGGAGGGGGTCCTCAGTCGGGAAGGCCCTACTTCACTAGAATTCCTTGAGTAGGGGTATCTCCAACCAAAAGGATTCATCCTAAAGAGGAGAGGAGAAAGGGACCAAAGAAGGAAAACCTAAAGACTCTAACTGAGGGCTCCTTTAGCATAAGCCGAAGGAGGAGAAGAGAAAAAGGGGGGAAGACTGACCTGGAGCCTCGAAAAGAAGGTCGGAATTAGGTAGAAAGAGCTATGGTTATCCTTGCAATCTTAAAGGCTCGAAAGAGATGGTTAAGGAAAAAGTTTCCTCCTATTTAAATGGCCTGACACCGCATCGTGCTGATCGAAACATGCATCCTTTCGGCCCTCTGACCATCGGATGCATGCCACATGTCGAGATCTATCGAGAATGGTGCTTCGACATGTCGGAGATCACTTCGGGCCTGGTGCCAATCATCATACTCCCCCTGAGCCCATTGATGTGGCATCTCCTCGTTGGCATTGGGGCATGATCTGTGAATCATCGAGGCATTTAATGGTGCCAGATAAATGTCCTTCCATGTTGTCATCAAATTAACTCCCTTCGCCCCGAGCACTGCATCTTGCTCGAGACTCGAGAGTGGGGGATAACTGATGAGGTCAGCTCCCCCGAGGTCGAGCCCTCGGCCAGCTATGGTTATCCCTGCAATCTTAAAGGCTCGAAAGAGATGGTTAAGGAAAAAGTTTCCTCCTATTTAAATGGCCTGACACCGCATCGTGCTGATCGAAACATGCATCCTTTCGGCCCTCTGACCATCGGATGCATGCCACATGTCGAGATCTATCGAGAATGGTGCTTCGACATGTCGGAGATCACTTCGGGCCTGGTGCCAATCATCATACTCCCCCTGAGCCCATTGATGTGGCATCTCCTCGTTGGCATTGGGGCATGATCTGTGAATCATCGAGGCATTTAATGGTGCCAGATAAATGTCCTTCCATGTTGTCATCAAATTAACTCCCTTCGCCCCGAGCACTGCATCTTGCTCGAGACTCGAGAGTGGGGGATAACTGATATGGCATGATCGCTGATGTGAAACCCTATCGGATCCAACTGACTGCCATGATGGCAAAACATGCTACCTGGATGCAGTAACCAGACGAAGCTCCAAGTCTAAGTCCCTGATCGAGGTCAACTCCCCCGAGGTCGAGCCCTCGATCGAGGTCGTGCTCTCACCTTCTGAGCCCATGGTCGAGGTCAGCTCACCCAAGGTCGATCCCTCAGTCGAGGTTGTGCTCCCGCCTTCTAAGCCCCCGACCAAGGTCAACTCCCCCAAGGTCGAGCCCTCGGTCGAGGTCATGCTCCTGCCTTTTGAGCCCCTGGCCGAGGTCAGCTCCCCCGAGGTCGAGCCCTCGGCCAGGTTTGTGCTCCTGCTTTCTGAGTCCCTGATCGTGGTCGAGCCCTCGGTCAAGGTCGTGCTCCCGCCTTCTAAGCCCTTGGCCGAGGTTAGCTTCCCCGAGGTCGAGCCCTCGACTGGGGTCGCATTCTCCCTGTCCGAGGTTGAGCCCTCAGTCAAGGTCAACTCCTTCCCCCGAAGTCAGGCATAGATTTTTACAGATGGACGCGGCCTCTTCCACGAGCACCTCTGGAGTGGCCAGGATAGCGACGTCGATAGGTGATGTTATTGCCTCCGTCAGGACCCCTGTGCTGTCCGGGAAGACTGGCACCCTTGTGGGTGGTGCTCCACCAGAGCATGCCGTCTGCATTCCCTGAGGAATGGCATCCCACCATCGCACACTGTCTACCACCTCTATGGGCAAGCATTTCGCTAGAGCACACTACCTGCGGAGGAGCATCCTGCCAGGGCGTCAGGCCCCTCAGCCTACTGTCAGCACCTCCTAGGGAATGGCACTTCGCTCGAGGTGTCGCACCCCTTGGCCTATCACTTGCACTACCCCAAAGAGAAAGGTTTTACCAGAGGTTTCAGACCCTGTAATATCTCCCTCCAAACTGGTGCTCTACCAGGTCTCCCCAAACATGGCAGGATGATGCCAAAAAGGAGTAGTGTTCTATCGGATTGTCAGTCCCTGCAGCATGCCACGCACGCTCGCCATGAAAGAGACGCACACTCTTCAGTACCCCACCTGCATCCGTGGCAGAATTTTCATATGGAGGCTACAGATCTTGTCCCCTCACCCCTGAGAGGAGGGGGAGGAACATGCCTACATTTGGCTTGCATGGAGCGCTCCCAGGGAGCGCCAGGTGAGGGCTCTGTGCCCCACTGGAGGTATGACACTTCCATAAGAAACTCAAAGGGGCCTCCAGCAAAGGTAAGCGAGAAGGGGCAAGCAATCAACAAGGCTCCAAGGATAAGAAGAATACAAGGACTCACCAGGAGAGTCCTGGTTGCAGCGACCATCACCACCCAAGCTCTCCTTCCCTATCCCAACTCTCATTTCATCATTTCTTAAATCTTTTAAGAGTGGAGACCACTTCAGGATCCATCGAGGAGGATCTATTTTTCTTGATCGTCCACTGACTTGATTGTCGAAGTGCCCCCACCGGGATCCCGGCCCAGGTCTCCCTTCTTTTGAAGGATTGAGCGCTTGCAGAGGATCCCAGGCAGGAAGACCACCAACTGATGCCACATAGGAGCTGCGGGCCATGACGATCTAGGTGGCTACAAAAATCATGATACAATAGTCAATAGCTACATAGCTTGAATTACTTCACATTTAGAGATGTTAAAATCCTTTGTTATAAAACTATTTAGGACCCATTCACTAAAATTCTGTTTGCTTATAATTATTATATATATGAATATATTACATATAACTTGAGTAAATTCAATAATATTGTAATTTTAAATAAATAAGAGATAAAACTCCATCACAACTATAATTTTTAAATTGATTATTTTTTCCTTAAAATCTTAATTATATATTTTAAATCTTCATTGTAGAATGTAGTGGACATGAATTCTCAAAATGTCTTAATAATCCATCAATAACAAGATTTTGTCTATGAAAATAAAAAAAATGACAAGGTTTGTTATTATCTTCTAGGCAATGCATGGTATAAGACCAACAAAAATTGAAAAAAGAAAGAAATTTTTATTTTTATTGAATGAAATATCATTACCAACCTCAAACATTTATGATGAGTATTCTTAAAATTTAAAAAAAAATATATGTGATAAGATTTTGCAAGGTTCATAAAATTAAGTCAAAACTGGACATACTTAAAAAAATGAAGAATACTAGTTTCCATAAATTGTACACAAGAACTACATACCTTCATCTTCCCTTCCTATTATTCCTTAAGCCTTGTTTAACATCACTTATTTTTATTTTCTTTTAAAAAAAGCATAAACACAAAATCCATTTATTTATTTTTTATTTTGAAAAATGACTTCCTCGATTTATGAAAAAAGTGAAAATGAAGATTTTTCATTAATTTTCAAAATTTGAGTGATGAATAATAACTCCTTATATTGCACTCCCAACTTTTTTATTTATTTCTATCTTCTCTTCTTCCGTACTTTTTTTAAAATCCTATTCGAAACCACAGCCCTTCCCATTGGTGAGATCTTGCACACTGATAAAGAAGCATCTCCCATAAGTATTTTCTACATTCCACACATTGTTTCCATCTCCTTCCTCTCTAATGATCCTTCTCTTTTTTTTGCATTGTTTGAGCAATTGGATTAGGGAATGGTATCTTATTTGAGGAAACATATTATAGATATGAAAGGTCAAAGAGGAGCACAAGCAAAAAATGGTTTAAGAAGGGAAGGACTGAGAGCAAGGAAACCATCTAGGGTAGAGGAGGAAAAGTAACCATGCATCTAGGGCAGATAAGCAAGGAACAATGTACGGAGGTCATAAAACAATCTAGTAGGTAGGAAAGAGGAATGATCTAGTAGGTAGCGGAGAAGAGGAGAAACAAGATCTAGCCACCAATCTTCTTGGAGGAGGCCATGCTGAAGATGAAACGAAGGGATGAGATTCACCCCTTCCTTGCCATGGTGGAAGGGATCTATGAGGTCGGAATAATTTAGGATTAAATGCGATGAGATTCTCCTCTTTCCCACCATGGCAGGAAAGAAGAATGGTTTGGTCACCATAAACAGGAAGAGGCTATGCTCGCATCTAGATCACACTTTAATGAACACTTTAGTGAATATGAAAAAATAAGAAACATGATGATGGAGAAAAAGATGTCAAGCTCATTTAACTATAGTTGCTTCTTCGACCATATCTGGATTATTGTCATAAGAACTTGTAAAAGAAAGCATTGAATGCTCTCTCACATGTAGATGGATCGAGTTATGCAAAGGCCATGGAGAAGTTTCATGATTGTTTAAGGAGATAGAATGAGAGATGGATTGGCCAAACTATCTTTAGTCAAGATACTTGATTAATTTTTGCTTTGGTATGCTTAAATTTGGGTTGAAGTTTGTGTGGACCTATTTTGACTATGTATTTATTGATGTTACTTGTTTGTAGGAATGGTACAAGTGATCCTTAAACCAGAAATCATAATTGTACCTTGCATATATGAATCTATGTTTTGGTTCATATTCTAGTATAACTTTTTCAGACATGCATGGGATGCTCTGAACATGATGAAGTATATTTGAAGATTATGAGTGGTTAACAAGGAATCGATCACTCTTTGTAAGAGAGAACATTCTATATAATCTCATAGGATGATGATTCGGGAATCTTTAGCTAGAGTAGAATAAAAATCAGGAAGAATTTTTCAAAGGATGATATCACTTGTTTGTGGGAATGGTGCAAGTGATCCTTAGATCTAAGATCACAATGGTACCTTGCATATATAAATCTAAGCTTTGATTCTTATCCTAGTATGACTCTTTAAACATGTATGGAATATTCTAGGCATGGTGAAGTATTATGTAGGGAGATTATGAGTGGTTAACAAGGAATTGATCATTCCTTGTAAGAGAGAACATTCTATATGATCTCATAGGATGATGACTCAGGAGTCTTTAACTAGAGTAGAATAAAAATCGAGAAAAGTTTTTCATAGGATGATGTTACTTGTTTGTGGAAATGGTACAAATGATTCTTAGACTTAAGATCATAATGGTACCTTGCATGCATGAATCTATACTTTGGTTTATATTCTAGTAAGACTCTTTAAACATATTTGGGATATTCTGTGCATGGTAAAGTATTTATGGAGATTGTGAGTGGTTAACAAGGAATTAATCACTCCTTGTAAAATAGAACATTCTGTATAATTTTACAGGATGATGACTCAAGAGTCTCTAGCTAGAGTAAAATGAAAATCAGGAAGAATTTTTTATGTTTCATTAATTGAGTCATCGTCTTAGATCGAGATATATATATTTAGACATTCGGACTTGATATAATATCATGAGCCTCTTCTATTCGTGAATGTCATATGGAACATCTATTGTGCAGATTTTATGAATGTTGCATTGAACCTATGATATTTGTTGTTCTTAATATTTTGGTTTGGTTGCTTTTAACTACTATTGTCGTTACATATGTTTTGATTAATATTTGATAAATTAGTAAGCACATCTATTATGGTTAAGAAAATATAATGTAATGGAATGGTTATTTTGCAATAGGAAGCATTTAGATCATTGTTGTACACTGACAAGATAGAGAGATGGTACCTATTAGCTATGCTTTAGAGTTTAATGCTGATACGAATGATAATTTACTAAAGATGCCACTTATTATAGCCGTTACAAAGTCTTATGAGAAGTATTTATGGAAGCAATCTTGTAGAATATGTTGCTTGATCGAGCATGAATATATACTTGAGGTGTTCTAGGTCCTTTCAGATAGATGTTACGATTTCTTCATAATGGTTCCACGTGTTTGTGGATTTTTGCAATTTATTGAATGACAAACATTAACTCTTGAAAAATTTAAAATTTTATCTATAAAGCATCGTGTTGTAATATTTTGATGATGAAATCTCACGATAAACAAAATTGAGTTATGGCAGAAAGATTTCAATACACGAAAAAATCCATATTTTGAGACTTCATAGGAGTTAACCGTTCTCCCTTCTTTTGATACAACTTCTCTTGAATTCATTTTAATCAACAAGGTCACAAATTAATAATATTTTGCACTTTATTATAGAAAAGGGATAGGGGACCCCCTCCCAGGACCTCACCTTACCGAAAAATATTCGATTTAAGATGCTAAATGCTTTATTATAGAAAAGGGATATGGAGACCCCCGTAAGCTAAATTTTCATAATCTTTTCTCATCCAAGGATGAGTGCGTCAACTCGACACCACCTCTTACTTATCCAAGAATCGAGTCCTCCACAAAGTTACATCTCGAATCCATGACCTATTAGTTGTGAGACAAGAACCCTACCAGTTGGGCTACCACCTTGGCGATGCTTTTAAAGAATTTTATTAGAGCTATTGATAGGCCACATGTGGACCAGTGAGGAGCAAATTCTATATCATAGAAAGAAGATAGATCCAACACATGATGTCATTGTTTCTCGTACATTCAATATGCTTTTAATATATGCATTGAGGATGAGAAAGAACTGCAGATGATTCTACAATTTTCTTGGAGTACCTAACAAACCTAGAATGAAAAATTTCCTTTACTCCTTAAAGGTAATTTGATATTGTTTTTTATTATTTTTTTAATAAATTATAAGAATGATGTAACAAAGTAATTTATATATTTTTAAAATAAGAAAATATTATCTTGTCGATTCAGAATACCCTAACATGCCAGGTGACCATATCATAGAGAAAGATATTATCTAGATGACTTTAGACAACACGATACAAGACCAAGGAACATATGTAGCATCTTCTAGCTAGCCATTTTGGATAAAATCCTGAGCCATCATAGATTTTTCAACCAATATAACAAATAGCCAACTAGCTTGCATGCTATTGATAGGGATGAGCCTTACAAATCAAACATAAGCAGGAATTTCACCGATATTAACTACATCACTAACTTAAATTAACAAAATAATGTGACCATATGCTAATGTATACAACCAGATCATCTCCATTTTGTACCTGAAACATGGAGGGCCGATCATTGGCCATGCATGATTGGCATGACGACCACACTGCATGGGGTGGAATATTGATGAAATCCCATGCAATTACATGGATCATGCTAATCATGGATGGCCATGCTTGGAGAACCAGCCCTTTACAGTTCAGATACGAACCTAACACAATATCCAAACCTGAGAACAGAAGCTCCGAATTTCTCAAACTGGGCATGACGGACATATGTCATACCATAGACATAAAATAAATAAATAAATAAATGTACATAACCAGCTGAACTAAAGGGGTCTGAGTGTAACTGTATATAAATCACTTCTTCAAGATCATAAGTCCAAAAAGGGCACTACATTATTCATATCAAATTGAAAATGCACCAAAGTCATCTGTGGCATGTCAACTGTCTCGTCATATTTGATGCAATATTCCTGACTGAGGTTTCCAAAAATCAAACGAGCTTTGGGGTGGAATCATATGAATCAATCCTAATTTTATTGACCCTTTTACAAACACCAGACAGGATTTCTAGCCAGAGAAATGGATAATGAATTCCCAAGGAGCAGCATGCTTCCTCCAAGATAGCTTGTATGCCATGGCCACAACTTAGCTCTTAATTACTCTGAAAGAATGAAGAAAATATGAGATTTTGAAGAAGATAAACTGATAATTAGTACACTCAAAAAAACTGCTTAGGCCGACTCACCGGATATGGATTACCAAACTCTACACAGCAGAAAGTGGTGCAGGCTGAGGGCATGACAAGAACTTGGTCAGTAATGAAGCAACATCAATATCATATCAAGAGAAAATTAAGTTGCAGAAAAGATCGACAACAGCAGATTGGCAGGGGGACAGCATTCGAGGGTGGCCTCGAAGTCATTTCGAGGGTGGCCTCGAAGTCATTTCTTCAAGAAGGTCAACCACTGCGAGAAATAGATGGTCATATCGCTTCCAGATTTGTTTCTTGGATGGTGCATCACCAAAAAAAAAATTGGACGAGGATAATTATAGTGCAGAGGTTCTCCCTCCATAGATAATTTTTCACAATAAGAACATAACATTATAGCCTCAACAGCTCTCAAAATTATAAAAAGACCAGAAAAAGAAAGGGAACGGCTCAAGAAAAAGGAGGTCGATGATAGTGGTTAGATAAGGAGACGCATTCAAAATAATCAAGCATAAGATGCTCAAAGAAAATTATATCGTAGCTTACTAGAAAAGAAAATTTTGTTGTGGGAAAATAGATGTTATATGCTAAGATCATGGCTCCAACAAGGACAGTCAAGGCTGTATACAAGGAGGAAGAAACCATGGACCATTTCGCTTCATGTAATGGTAGAAAACGTCAACGGTATGGTGAAAGTGGCAATGTATATCGTATGAGGGTGATATAGGAATACAAAAAATACACCCAATAGCATTGGTGAAGGTACAAAACTAAGTAAACAACAATGAGAACTGCATCAACCAAACACTAGCTTGGAATAAAAAACTGAGAAAATACAAAGCAATAATATGTTAGGTTAGGTTTGTGTTTGTACTCTGGCAACACCAAGTTATCAATAAGGGTGCAAATGGATCGAGTCAAACCGGATCATGCATGATCCCAACCTGATCTAATTTCTTATTCGGGTTCTAATATTAAACCCTAATCCAATCCAATAAAATATTGGATTGGATCAAGACCATGACTAAAATTTTTGATTCAACGGATTATTCAAGTCAGGTCAGATCCACAAATAATGTAGTCCCAATCTAAAACTTTCCAATTTGGTTTGAGTTAAGTCTGCATCAGACATATACATACAAAGTTATAAAGTGAAAGAGTTAAATTTAGACAAAAAAATCCTAACTTTATTATAAGATCTAAATATTGCATGAATAGAATGCCAGATCAATCATGGTACCAATCTACAATCAAAAAGTCAGACTTCCCATCCAAAGATTGATACTCAACTATCTAGTTTCCCATGACTTGCCCTATACCATATGAATAAAACTCATATCAAGAAGCCTGGATTGGTGGAATGCTGACCCCATTTATTTCAAACCAATCAACTGATGATGGATGCCCCTATTATATCAGACTAATACCATCGCTCCCCCTCAATCCCCCTCCCAACCCAATAAAAACCTCAGGTTAGTGGGTATATCGGATTCAGATCGGGTTGGGTGATAGGACATATCCCTTAATTCAGCTTAAAATGATCTTAAGCCAACGATTGCCATCTTAGCTTCCTCTAGAACATAACAAAACATATGGATACCAAAGATCAATTAAGACTTTTACATTGCATCTCTTCTTTCGGCAAATGACATGAGTCAGGTCTAAGTGTGACATCTGTGTTTATTTTTTTTTCCTGGAAAGAAAAAACTTTGGAGATTGAAAGCACAATATTGCAGATCTCCAAGCCAACCACGGTCCAGGCGACCATCACTCATCATACCTTCATTTTTCATATGGAGTGGGGAAAAAAAAAAAGTTTTATGCAAAAGTGTTTGTGATTGGAATTTAAAATGCATAACAAATATTTCAATAATCTTGATAGCATTGTAAAATATTAACGTATGTGGATCATAATGTGATTCACTTTCATCCACAGATGCACAATCCATTCTTCAGCCTCAGAGGAAACTTTGAGTACCAATTAGTTCGCTTACTAATGTGGAAAAGTAGGAACCTTTTCATATCATGGGAGATCAATTGAACACTCAGAAACGAGCAACAGTAGAAGAAAGTACTCAACATAGTTCTTCCTCACAACTTTCTAGGCTTCTATAAAGCACAATAGCTTCAGTGACCAACTGTCAGCACCACTACATTCTTTCCTGCCTCTAATATTAGACACTCAACTCTGCTACCTTCCTCTATGTAGAAGATGTAATTGAGAAAAGGGTTGAAAAGAGAAGCAGCAGCTAAAATGTCAATCAATAGCACATTGCTATAAGATCTCACTTCTCTTGTACATAAAAAGAAAGGGGCGGAAGAGAAGTGAATGCTAACCTCTATCCATTAGCATTTGAAGCATCTCGTTGATTAGCATTAGCCCGTATCTTCTCTCGCCAGTTCTCTCCCCACAGTTTTGCCTCTGCCACTGCTCGCTCCCGATCAAAATTCTTGTTCAAGCTCCCAACAACCACCCTTGGAGAATCCTCCCTTTCTTCTACAAATTCCCGGCCAGACCCTCCACCTTCCTCATTATTTGCTAGGGCTCTGACACCTCCTTGGTGGCTTCTTTCATCATGGTCCCTCCCAGATCTGTTGCTAGAGGCATGTAATGCATTAGGGTCACAAGCTTGGGATGCCAGGTAGGAAAGTGCAGTGACAACATCAGCGATAAGAGGACGGGAGGCAGCTTGTTCTTGGATGCACATGGATGCCACTGCAAAGGCTTGGTAGAGCCCACGCATAGGGAACCGTCCTCCTAGCTTTGGGTCAGCTAATTTTGGGAGCTTCCTTCGATCATTGAACATGGGCCTTGCCTGTGAAGAAACAAATACAAGTGAAGTACCTTAATCTCAAGTGTGAATATCATACATTACTTGGACACAAATTTAGGAATATGTTCAAATGATACATTGAGAAGCACAATTAGCTTATTTTATGAAGGTGCCTTAAAGCTGCACTTGTTTCCTTAGAAACATAGAAGATACCAAGTTCAGATCAAATTTTTCACTCAAAGAACCAGATGATTAATTTGCAGTTCCTTGCACATTGCTCAGCTCTGCATCATTTATGCCACTTGCAGACAATTGCCAAAGCAGCACACACCTTTTACAGATTGTAGCACAGACGTTTATGGAATCAAAATCACATTAGAGTCAAATTTTCCCTCTTATGCTGTTGGATTTATTGTCAATTTTAGGTGTCGAATAGAGATGCAAATATTTATGCATATCTGAAATTCCCTCTTTACTTTCTTAATATATTTGCTCAAGTGACAACCAAGAATTAATCAAAATTGGTGAAACTAGGTAAAATTGGAGTTCTATGTCTGGAAAAGATGAGTAGCTCTTTATGCAAAGTTGCATCAACATTTTCATTGAATGAGTGGAACAATAAGATACAGGCCCTTAAGTGTCCTAACCAAATTAGTCCTCTTTCAACAATTGCCTGAAAATTGTAATTAGATATTCCCAGACTACTAGATGCAGTCTGAACAGTGAACATATATCAAAGCATTCATTAGTTTGAAATTCAAAACCAAATCATAATCTACTGAGTAGATAAAAATGCTTACCCATGAAACAAGATTTTGTTCTCCATGTGGTCTAGTGTTATCAACGACCCTCCGTCCGGTGATCAGCTCCAAAAGTACAACACCAAAACTGTAGACATCAGACTTGACCGTTAATTGTCCAGTCATAGCATACTCTGGAGCACAATACCCATAGGTACCCATCACCCTTGTTGATACATGAGATTTGTCGCCAACTGGGCCAAGTTTTGCAAGCCCAAAATCTGAGAGCTTTGGATGAAACCCCTCATCCAATAGAATGTTGGATGATTTGAAGTCTCTATAAATAACAGGTGGGTTTGCCTTATCATGGAGATACTCCAACCCTTTGGCTGAACCTGTAGCAATCCTCATTCTCGTATTCCAGTCTAGCGGTTCCTTGTCAGGTGGCAGGTCTGTAATCATCCAACCACTCCAATTACCAGAGTACTAGATTATTCAATCTTTTGAAAATGAGAAGCTTTTTGTTACATTCAAGCAGAAGATAATATATTTTGCTACTTTGTCAAAAAACAACAAGAAATAGTACATCGTCTGCCATGAATCCCATAGCATATTTTTCACAGGACCCTCATTCATGAGGAAATGTGCATGCATCAAAAAGTTGGGCAACGATGCATTACACTTCTAAAATCTGAATTTCAACCATGCACTATACCACAAGTTTCAAGAGAAACTAGATATTGATGGACATGTTATGCATCATCAAGTGCAAATTCTTGGTTGATCCAGATTATGAGATCTACCAGCAGATAAGCACTGTAATTGTCCTCCTCTTGGAGCCAGCCAATGGTCTTGCTTGGTCGCATCTAGAAATCCAGAAAAGGCATGTTCCTAAAGATATTCTTTATCCAATATTTTTCCAAAAACTGTATATGATTTGTCACTGAATCATCAAATCACATAGACATCTTAAATCAGCCGATTGTTACTAAGGATACAAATTGTAAAGATGTCACCACTGAACACCACAAGGAATTATCACGCAAGTGAAAGACCTGTTCAAGTTTGATTTGAACCAAACCCAAGGTAGATGATATCTTTCATTTTTCTTTCAAATCCTGGAACAATAGCAGCAATCCAAAACTGAAGCAACAGTTCAGATCATAGAAAACAGAAAGGCAAAAAAACCCCCATACTCATATGACACACATCAGGGTTCCTGGTGGATATCTCCCGTGGTTGATTAAAACCAGGACTTTCAACACATAGATCAAACAAGGGCTACACTCTAGGTCCCTCGCTTAAATTCAAACTCAAAATTAAAAGATTTCATGAAACTTCCTTGCGGTCTGGAAAATTTTCATGGTAAAATAAGCTAGTGAGCTGTTTTAAAAGAGACCGAGCAGATTATACTAGTGAGAAACATAAAGCTAATTCTGAATTCATATTGAAACTCATGTCATAACCACAGAAAAATCAAATGATTCTTTACAAAAAAAATTCAAAGTTATCTCAGATATTCCCTTCAGACCATGTAATTTTTGATGCTTCAGACCATGTAATTTTTGATGGTCAAATTCTTTGAGAAACAAGTTTAGATATCAAGTACCAAAAGTTATTTGAGAAACATAAACCAGTATAACAGGACAATAACTCCACCTTTTGCTGTTTTATAAAATCTTAAAGGATCCAGATCATTTCCGACATATTGTTTCATTCCTTAAGATTTAGACAATATAAATTCATTATATGTCAATACAGCACAAAAGACATAGATCCTATCAACAACAAAAAAGCATATTCTGTCCAAAAAAAATTAATAAAAAACTTCAAAAATTTTTCCAAAATAGATGGAAATGGTACTCATCAATCATTTAAGAAAAAATATTCACCTTTCATTTCCAAAAACTGTTGCTGTAAAGGTGATTTTCTCATATAAGGATTGAGAAATTTAGAGCAAGATGAAGAGCACATGAACGAATGATTTTAGAAATCATATGATAGAGGATAAAAGAAGCTGTTTGCTGGTAATGGATAACAAGCATGTTGAATCTGTTATGTATTGGAGATGTTTGAAGATGATTACGTTGGAATATTACTAAGCAAACAAGGCAGCTATAGAGGGGGTGAGAACAAACTGAGATAAGCCCTAAGAAGACAAGTTTACTCATTAATTGGCATGTGCTCTAAATTCACTAGTTTTTTTAAGTTCCCAAAGACACCCTTGGGTGCATGTTACTGCAGATGATATAGAGTTGATTGCTATGAATAAGGGTGAACACTAGTGAAGAAACAGAAGGAAATTCTAAAAGGAAAGAGTTCAAATCAGTTTACAATGCAGGTAGTGTAAAATCTATGCAAACATTTATAAACTCATGGATGTCATTTGTTTTGAGGAACAAGAAATTCCTCAAACATAGTATTTCATGACCTTAGATCTATCAAATAAAATGGTTTATGCAGATGACTCAAACAGGATGAAATCAGAATGGATGAATTAAAGATGTCACTGATGTGTCAGATAGTCATTAAGAGAACATATGCGAAAAATGTATAAGCCAACAAAAAGGACACAGGAGCAAAACGAGCATGAGCTAAAAAAGTTAAGATTAAGGTGTACCACAATTACTAACAAATTAAAAATATGTGAAACATAGGATATTTTAGAGTACTACATCGAATAAGGTGGGTGATTTAATATAAAGATCGATTGAAATGTTCGCCATAGGTTATCAGCATCAGGATCAGGAGAAAGTTTTTTGTGCAATTAGTCAAAAGAAGAGATCAAAGAAGACTTGGATGAACAAAGTGTAAAGAGATTTGGAAGAGGGAGAAGAAAAGAAGGAAGAAAGAATTACATGTTAGAAAATTTGGGATCACATACAAACAAAATGAAATCCTTTGTCACCAAAAACAAAGAAAGGCTTCTATGTTAATAATGTCTATGTTCAAGACTGAAATATTAATCACAAGATTAAAATGCAATCCTTTGGTTCACCAATTAGTGGAAAAGTTACAATTATTGCATTATATTTTGGTCAGCCCAAGGATTCATATCCCAATGACATTGGCATGTCCGGACAGTAATGTAACATTCCAATGAATGAACGGTACTGAAATGCCCCCTCGAGCACAAGCTCACATGGATCAAGATGTTCCGGCTATCCTAATCGCTACTGGTCAGGATAGCAGGGACACTAGATTGGTCACTTGATACCCACCAAGATAGGTCACCTCACTCGAGGAAGAGAGAGAGAGAGAGAGGGAAAAATGATGTCTCAGTACCTTATCGGGATGCCTGCCCATCTCAAGTGCCAAGACAAAGGCAACCCTTTAGCATACCAACCCAGGACCAAACTGGGATGTGTGTTGGTACCATGACTTAAATCCTATTGGTCAATTATTATAATCACCAGTATCGAAACTTGAATCCTTTGGACAATCATTATAACCATCCTGCAATCGGCTGAGTCTCAGAACATGAACTCAAATACTTGCAGAACTTCAATTTGCACAAACATGTGATAAATGGATATGTATATGTACACTATATTATGCAAGCAAGGCCACAACCACCTCTGCTTGCATGACAGAGGGGGTTTCTAGTATCTCCAAAAAGTTTTGGAAATATGGGTCTAAATTAAATGATGATGTCAATGCCTACCAACTGAATTGATGCTAATAACCAACCAGAAAAATACAATAGGACTGCATGATCTAGTTAAAGCAAAGACGAACATACATTTACCAAATGGGAGAAAAATTTATGCAATGCCTACAAGTAATCAGAAATAAGGAGACCCTTTCTGGTGAAAGGAGAACCTAGATCCTAGATAATGTAGCTCTATGGTCTAACAGGCTCAGTTGGATACCTGCACAGGGGTGGAGAAAGGGGTCTTGGGGGACCATGTCCCCGTAAGGTTAGAAACCACCCCTCTTCTAAAACATGCCACAGTATCTTAGTTACATTCTTCTACCCAAACAGTTCAATCCCCCTCTCCCCCCCTGCCCTGTGCATGCACAAACCACCTCACATGCACACACAAGAGAGAGAGAGGAAAAAAGAGGTCTCAACAAATAACATTCACATCCCAGTCAAAATCAAATACCTCTTCATTATTAAATACTTTGAGTGCACCATTGCATGGGCATTTACTAGAGTGCAATTATCGGAATGAAAATTGCTGCCGTTGAACTATAAAAAGAAAGTAATTAAACTTCTCATTGATTTTCAGCCAAAAGTCAGAGATTCTTGTTGGTCTAGATATAAGGATAAATATGGTTGAGCATGGATGTGAAGGAGAATAACAGACTATTGGCAGTTGTTAGAAGAGAGAGAGAGAGAGATTATTCTCTCATTCACATCATTTATTAATTTTCTCCCTATTAAATCTAAGAATTGCTACTATATTTTTGTAATACAATGGGATCTCTACATCTGTAGATATATTCACAGAGACCTCATATAATTTGCTCCTGGCACATTACTTAAATCACTTTTAACATATGAGTCTCATTGTATCATACCAATTCTGTATATCTTCTCTCTTTGTTAGGGCTTTTTTTTTGTATTTGTTTTTATATTTTATTTTTTATAACTTGCATGCATATATAATCTTAGCAATATAATAAACAAATCAATTACTTAGATAATTATCCTGAGAGACATCAATGCTGACATTACTTATTTGTTGACTTTTGCAAAACTATGTGAGATTTGCTGTTTTATTATCTTTTCTATCATAAAGTTTAGTAATGCAAATGGTTGAACTGAAACGAGAAGAATTTAAAAAAAAAAACCTGCAAGTTGTGATAGCTTTTATATATATATATATATATATATATATATGTTAATTACTAATATTTGTAATACATTGGACTGGCATTAATTGCATATTTTCATAATCTACAATGTTTACCAACCCACTGCCCTGAGAGAGAGAGAGAGAGAGAGAGAGAGAGAGCCGAGCCCTGCCCTTGTGCCTGCCCTCTACAGTACCTAATCTTTCTGTTTACACAAAAGAGTGCAACATGATTAGACATGTAAACATCCCTTTCAAGTTATGAGTTTAACTGCATTGACTTCAAATCAGTTGGTAGCTGTTCAAACTGATATCCCGACTAATCCTCCAGCTTAGCACCAAGAACAAGAACTTAAAAGTCTCTAGATAAAAATTGAGTGGGCTCATATACATGCAATGTCATGTATCACGGGTGCATAGAGATTAATAATTTGGTCGTGCATGGATGCCTGACAAAGAAAGAAATGGGTAAATCTTTAAAAATATTTGAACTAGGACACACAAACTTATTCAATATTACAAGGAACTTTGTTTCCCCCAATATGATACAACATTTTATAACATGACTTCAAGCTGAGTTCAAGTCTCTTAACTTTATCTAATATGCATAACTTTTTTTAAAAAAAGAAGAGACCCTGGGTGATCATGAAGGCTCCAAATGAAAACTCCTAAATGTCTATAAATTGACAAAATGATGTCAGGTGTTTGGAGACCCTCTCAGATATTGTATAACTTCTTTGTCATCTCATTTTACTTGGACAAAAGACTAAAAACTTGATACTAGAAGGCTAAAAAAGCATGATTCAATCATGAGATGACGATATATTTAAAGTTTAGGAACTAGATATTTAGCCTTTTTTCTTAATCTTTAAAATTGTAACACTGAACAAATTTAAAAAAAATAATAGGAATTTGAAAATAAATCCAAAAAAAAAAAAAAAAAGAGTGTTGTCCAAGAGAATAACAAAGATATGCAGGAAGAAACATTCTATTCCACATGGTTGTACTCAACCAACTTCTAGCTTCTTAGGTGCCAGATAAAGGAAGATTAATAACTCCTGAACTAAGTGAAGAAATTTAAAAAAAAATGCAAGGTCTAGAGACCATACCAAATAAATGATCTTCCAATGATCCCAAGGGCATAAATTCATATACAAGAAGGCGTTGATCTCCATCAGCACAGTAACCAATTAAATTTACAAGATTAGGGTGATGCAATAAGCTGAGCATGAGAACCTCGACAAGAAATTCTCTGTTCCCCTGAAGTCCATTTTTATCCAACTGTTTCACAGCTACAACCTGATGGTATAAGTATGCACAGCAATCATTAAATGTATCAATATAATTCTAAATTGTAGAATCATAAAAATTTCTTGACATGTGCACATACAAAATCCTTTCCAAATGTTTATATGAATTTTCCATTTGCTTATAGATTTTGATACGAAATCAAGCAAATAGAAACAAAATCCTTTCTATTTGCTTATAGATCTTGACATGTGCACATACAAAGTCCGGTCAATTGCAAGAAACAAAATGAAAGGTTCATATGTTGAGATGATGATGACCTTGCCAGTGCTCTCTAGGTACCCCTTGTAGACCCGGCCAAATCCCCCTTCCCCTATAAGGCACTTAGGTCTAAAATTCCCTGTGGCAGCAGCAAGCTCCCGAAAAGTGAACGTCTGTGCCGAGATAGTAACACCAGACCCATCCTTCTGACACTGTGTTTTCCTTTCAGATCCTGAGTTGCTTTTAGACCTCGGACCATCAGCTACTGTAAATCCATTAAACATCATAAGAATATAAGCTAACCTGTGCATGAAGTAAAATCTCATTCAACATTTTTAGCATTCCAAGACCTTAAAGAAAAATTCTCATCAACTCCATTATAGATCAGAGGGAGGAAGAAGACAATTAAATCTACACCAAGGAAATCTGGAAGTAGATAATTGTTTCCTCCAACACCCATAAAATTTATTACTTATACCAGCCAACAAAAAAGATTAAAACTTTGAAACATTTGAAAGTTGACTAAATAAATAAAATTCATTGCTTATACAAGCCAACAAAAAAACAAAAAAAACTTTAAAACGGTTTCCAACAAAAAAAACAAAAAAAAACTTTAAAACGGTTTTTTAAAATTCCCCGCATTCAGTCAATTCAAATAAGATCAAAGATCTAGAGAGTAAGCAATATCTGTGTGAAACAAAAAAAAAAAAAAAATCTTTGTTGTTCTTCCTTCTCTAATGATCCAACGTAAAAAACAATCCACGGCTAACCAAATCATAGTTTGAGAAAATCTCGGCGCCCCAGATCAAAGCAAAACGAAAATCCATAAACTTTACGACCCCAGATAACCAGATTGGATCCAAGCATAGAAAATCTCAATTAAAAACAAAAAACTCGAACCAACCCGAAGATACTCGGTCCGCACAGGGAGCGACCATGGGCTGCTCCTCCCTTTTATCGTCCCTCTCGTTCCCGGTGTCCAATACCCCCTCATCGCTCCAATCGAAGCACGGGAAACAACCCATCAACCTGACCAGCCTTCAAGCTCGAGGAAAAAACCCCTAAAGATCGGATTTTTCCATCCCAGCCCCTCCCTCCCCGCCCATTCCCTCCACCAAATATACTCTGCACATCAAATATTATCGCGATGTTTCCACCGCCGCCGATACAATCGAATTTATTCGAAGGAAAGGATTGGCGAAGGAACAAATCATCGAAAGAGAGAGGAGGGGTGTTGCGGGTTGGGCAAGGAGAGAAGGAGAGGCGTTTTTAGCTTCCGAACCAGGTGAAGAAGAGTAGGAGGGGCGAGCCGGCGGAAGTCATATCCCGGAAAAAGACGGCACACTATCTGCCGAATATGATGCCCCTATAAAACAAAGCGGGTAGGCAAAATCCGGGCGAATCTACCAGCTTATAAGGTAAAAGCAGAAAGAAAGCGGCAGCGATGGCGTTGGATGGAACGCGGCCATCAGCGTATCCCACGTGCCACACACTTGCAATGACGAAAGATTGCCTTATCCTGCCTGTCCGCCAGGTTAAAGTTGCATCTTTAATAATTTATTATTATATTTGTGATATTAATAGGTGAAAAGGCTTGAAATTGGATAAGATATGGCCTACTCCTGAACAGTGAAATTAACTCTCAGTTCTTATCCCGATGCTTAAGTTAACAAAATCAATTAATATCTCATCTATAAAATTGGATAAGAAATGGCCGACTTCATTAACAGTGAAATTAAATCCCTGTTTATATCATCAGTAATAAACCTTTGCTAAAAAGATATCTAATCTAATAAGGCCAATGCAAAATAATTGAAACTAAAACATATACTAATTCATTCTTTAATATTTTTCATCCGAATTTGCAGAGTTGAAGGGTGATAAAAAAATATAGATTTTTTTGTCTAACTTGCTTTGCCATATGATATGATAAGCAGCAGACATAGTGCCCATGTCCGACACTACTGGCTGATGAGATGGCAGAGAGCGCCACCTAGCATAGCTAAAGTCGAGCTCCCGGTTGAAGTCAAGCTCCCGTCCGAGATGAGCTTCCAATCGAGGTCAAGCTCACATTCGAAGTCGAGCTCTTGGCCGAGGTCGAGCTCTTGCCGAGGTCGAGCTCTCGACCGAGATCGAGCTCCCAGCCAAGATCGAGCTCCCAGTTGAAGTCGAGCTCCTGATCGAGGTCGAGCTCCCATCCGAGGTAAGCTCCCGGTCGAGGTCGACTCCTGTCCGAGGTGAGCTCCAAGCTGAGATCGAGCACCCGTCCGAAGTCGAACTCTCGGTCGAAGTCGAGCTCCCATCCAAGGGAGCTCCCGGTCCAGGTCGAGCTCCCGTCCGAAGTTGAGCTCTCGGCTGAGGTCGAGCTCTTGTCCGAAGCCGAGCTCCCAATAGAGATTGAGCTCCCATCCGAGATGAGCTCCTAGCTGAGGTTGAGCTCCCGTCCGAAGTCGAGTGTCGAGCTCCTGGCGAGATTGAGCTCCTGTCCGAGGTGAGCTCCCGTTCGAAGTCAAGCTCCTGTCCAAGGTGAACTCCCGTCTGAAGTCAAGCTCCTAGTCAAGGTCGAGCTCCCGGTCGAGGTGAGCTCCCAACCAAGATCATGCTCCCAATCAAGGTCGAGCTCCCGTCTGGGGTGAGCTCCTGGTCGAAGAGAGTTTCGAACTAGTCAAGCTCCTAGTCGGACCAAGTCCCCGAAGGTAGGAAGATATTCCTCCGACCGTGGCAGGAGTGGTGGTAGGTGAAATGCAACTCCCAAAGGATAAATACAAGGGATGCTCAAATGGTGACACCTGAGCATGACATCACCATCTCTGTTGGACCAGTCAAAATTTTCTTGCAAGGTGAGTGCTCCACCAGGGCTCCAAGCCTTGTAGCAGGCCACATGCATCTCTTCCAAGTTGAGTGCTCCACTAGGGCTCCAGGCCCTGTAGCGCGCTGCCAATATCTCCTGCAAGGCAAGTGCTCCACCAAGGCTCTAGACCCTATAGCACGCTGCCTGCATCTCCTGCAAGGCGAGTGCTCCACTGGGACTCCAGGCCCTATAGCATGCTACCTGCATCTCCTGCAAGATGAGTGCTCCATTGGAGCTTCAGATCTCGTAGCACACCATCTGCACCTCCCATAAAAGGAATGCTCTGCCAGAGCTCTAGGCCCTGTATTATACTATCTACACTCCTTGTAAGTGAAAGTACTCAGCCATGGCCCCAGATCCTGTGGCACACCACCTAAACCTTTCGTAGGGGATCGCCCCACCAAGGAGGCAGGCTCTGCAGCATGCCGACTGTATCTCCTGCAAGAAGACCTTCTCCCGAGAACCTTGAACCTTGTCCAATGGGGCTCTAAAAAGCTTGTATCCCTTCCTCAGGGGACACTCTGGAAGAGGCACCCAACCAAGGCTCTAGATTTGGTTTGGCTAAATTAATTCCTATATAATGGTAAGAGGGACCTCTAGGACGGGGGGCAAATCAAGAGAGAGATGGTAAGAGAATAAAGGTAAAGGGCTGAAAAATGCGCAATCTCCTAGCTTCTCAAAAATTCCAGTTTTTCTATTCTCTTCTATCTCCCTCTATGCAATGGAATCCTAAGCCTCCACTATAGAGGGTTTGTTCTCCTTGGTCACCTTACTGACTTGACCGTTGGAGTGTCCCCACCGGGATCCTCAGCCCAGGTCTCCCTTTTTTTTGTAAGACTGAATGGCCGCGAAGGCGCGAGGATAAAGAGCTCGATGCTATAGAGAGGCTAGCTTGATCGGGCCCCATCAGAGCTATAGGCTATGATGACCTAGGCGGCCATAGATTGGCATGCTAGGTAGGGGGCGAGAGCACTGACACCATCTGCTCTAGTTGAGAAGCATCAAACAATCTCCAACGATCTCATGGTGGTGACACATGCACGGAAAGCCTCTACTAGCCGCATGGGAGACACATCCCACCATGGTGATCGATGCAGCTAGGAGGTGGAGCTCCCTCTTCCTCCACGTCCGCCTCTAGTCAATCAATCCATGTAAATTGCCGCACTCATGTAGCAGGTCCAGACCTTGACTGCGGTGGTGCACCAACTATACCACCACCGATCCCTGGCGACATAGCAATAGTTGAGGATGCCTGTGACCCATGCCGCCGATCCTGTGCTAACCTAAGGTCCTTCTGAGAAGGCCCGTCACATGCACAGGCAGCCTCTGCAGGTGACCAGGAAGAGGCACTGGAATGGTTCGACTGGCCGAGAGAGCAACTCCCTTGTCTTAGACCACAATGCTATGTCGCACCAACGATGCTGACATAGTAGGGAACTAAACCACGAGTTCCTCTAGTCGATGCCATCTTCTCCCTTATTGGCCTCCATGGAGGGGTCGATAGATGAGGCCATCCACCACCAGGCAAAGAAGTGCCTCGAGGAGCAAGAGCGCAAACTGGCTGATCTAGCCCTCCAGTTTACCTAGATTCAGGGCTTCCCACACGAGCCTACAGGCTACGATGCTCGCCCACCTCTCTCTCACAGAATACAAGAGGAACCGATCACCTTGAGAGTTATAAGGCCCTCATATGGGTCCAAGGGGTCACTGACGCCCTCCTCTACATTGCCTTTCCAACTACGCTCTACAAGGCTGTTCGAGTTTGGTGATCCCATCTTGAGCCAAGGAGCATTGACTCCTTTGAGTAGCTAGAGAAAGAGTTTGCGGCATACTTCGATGCTTATCTGAAGTTGCCACGTGAGGCCGATAACCTCTTTTCCATATGACGGTATGACGCGGGACTGTATGCTCTGGTACCTAGATTGGTGTCAGAACGGGCTCGCTAGACTTAAAAATTAATGCGGACCGTTGATCGTTAAGAAGCGGTCTCTACATTAGGGTGTCCAATTAAATCTAATTAAATGAAAATAACCAGCAATCAATTGGGTCAGGTTATCAAAATGGATCTCACCCGAAAAAATACGAAAGTTCACGAAATTTGGAAAAGGAGATCGTCCAGAGGCCGTCCAAAATCCGGACCAGCGGTTCACAGGCGAGATTGATCTGAAGTTGTTGGACCTGAATCACCAAAAAAAGAAATAATTAATAATCCCAAATCAAAATTAATAAAAATCCCAATGCTTTGAGATCTGTGCTCTGAGATCCATGAGACTTTGAGATCGGTGCGTCTCTGGGATTCGTGCTGTGCAAAAAAAAAGAAAACAATCGGCAGCAATGAACGTGAATGCTTTCACGTTCGTGCTGAAGCTTTTCTTCTCCACAGATCACACCAAGAAACAGGGGAGGCCGGGGCTTGCGGCTGGGTTCGCCAGCGACGGTACTGGGCGACGGACGGTGGAGATCGGCTGGAGGGAGGGAGATCCGGTGGCCATGGAGGACACGACAGCGGGGAGGAGTTCGGCTGCAGCGATGGTGACGCGTGGGAAACCGACGGTCGGAAGGGAGGAAGACGCCGACGGTAGGCTTCACGTGGAGGCTGGCGGCGGAGGCGGCTGGCGATGGCGGAGCGGAGAAATTCCGGAGGGAGGCTTGCGGCGGAGACGGCTGGCGACATCGGGCAGATCTGCGACACGGGAGGACTTCGGCTTGCACGGGTGGAGGAGAGATCCGGTGGGATGTTGCCGGTGACGGGGCTGGGCTGTGACGGCGGTGGTCTTGGTGGCGGGCGGTGGCTGTGGAGGACACGGCGGCAGGGACTTCGCTGTGGAGGGCACGGCTGCAGGGTTTTCGACCATGGAGCGCACGGCTGCAGGAAATTGCTGACGGGCTCAGGTGGTTGGCGTGCGGCGGAGGCGACCGGCGGGAACGAAGGGCGACTCCGGTGGAGTGGACGGCGATGGTGGGGCGACAGCAGGGGCGTCGACTTGCACGGGCGGAGGAGACGGACGGGGCGGTCGGTTGCGTTAGCTTCACAGATGGCTTCGGCTGGGCGGATCCGAGAAGATGTACGGTGGAAGAATAAGGAGAAATGGGGTAGAGAATAAGGGGAAGAGAGGAAGAACCAGGAAGAAGAAGAAGAAGGAGAAAACCAGAAGAGAAGAAGGGGAGGGGAAGAGAGTCGGGACACACCCAAGGTTTCTCAAATATTTTCTTTGCTCCTTTCTTATTCATGGCAAACATAACTTAAATAAAGCAACAACGATAATCACAAAATAATCAGAACGATAAGTATTCCGATAACTCTAAAAATAAAAAAAAATCTGATCTCCGATATCTCCCGAATCCCACGTACACCCATAGAATAAAAAAAAAAAATACATCAAGATCCGTGCTGGGCTAGCATCGAGATCTGGGCTAGCTGGGTCTGGACTGGCTGGATGTCCCCATCATTTCTCCTGTGGCGGGGAGAACTCGACTCTGTCGAGTCAGGCTAGAGGTGCTCAAATAAATTTGGATCAATGTTCTGCAGCTCCTCTTCAGTAATCCAGGAGTCCTCTGACTTCGGTCTGCCTCACCAGTGAACCAGGTAGCGGTAGCAATTTTGACTCCTTGAAGACTTGATCTTCTCGTCCAAAATTCGTTCAATCACATCGTGTTTTCCTCTCTTTTGGAAAGGTGGACTCTCAAGAGAAGGATCACTCTCAAAGAATGCAGGTTCAAATACATCACCAGGTGTCAATGCTGGTTCTTTATATTCAATTAGATCCAAATTATTAATCAAATTAACTCCTAATTGTTTTTCAGCTCCAACCTCATGGTCTTGTTCTTCGTAGGCATCGGCTAATCCTGGGTCAGCAGTGTAAACTTCTTCTTCAAGGACATCACCTAGATCTTCTTTTTCTTCAAGTGTCCCTATATGCAAGGTTCTAGACGGACATTGGCTAGCTACATGACCTATCCCATTACATCTAAAGCAATGGATCTTAGAGCTACTTCCACGGGAAGTTTCTCCTATAATCCCTTTTCCTTTGTCATCTCTCGGGGGTCGACTACCAGGGGTCTGACTAATGTTAGGTTGTGGACTAGTCGGGGCTAGGTTCATGCTAGGCCTTGGACCTAAAATTCCTGGTCTAGAAAGTTCAGATCTATGAGTGATAGACATTTGCTGAAATCTTTCATAGTCTTGAGCTAATTGATATGCTTGCTCTAGACTATAAACTTCTCTCAAAAATAATTCCTTTTGGATATCCACTCTCAGACCAGCTCTAAACCGGGATAAAGTAACAGATGGGTCCTCACGCACATTACATCGCATAAGGTATTCATCAAACTTATCGATGTAATCATTTACAAGTCCAGTTCCTTGGGTCAACCTTTGCCATTGGTCCAAAAGTCGATGTTGATAAGATGCAGGAAGATACTTCTCTCAAAGCTTATCCTTCATCTCATCCCATGTTCCAAGGGGTCCTGTCTCCTATGAATGGCTAACCTCTGGACATTGTGCCAATATAGCTTTGCTTGACCTAACAATCTCATTTGGGCAAACCAAACTTTTCTATCCTCAGACATATCATACCAGGAGAAGTAATGGTCCATATCAACTTCCCAGTCAATATATTCTTTGGGGTCCAGGCGACCTACAAAACTTGGGGCGTCAACCTTAACACTTCTCATGATTCGTTCATCTTGATCAATTGGGTTGTGATAAGGCCTAAATGTTGGATGATTACCTGGATAATCATGTCGATCCCTAGGATCAGGTCGAAGGATTTGAGTACGACCACCATCATAATCTAGGTAGTCATTTCGGTCTCTAGAATCTCTAGGATTTGGAACTCTAGGATCTGTAACTCTAGGATCTGTAACTCTAGGATCTGTAACTCTTGATGAAGAGTTCCTAATAGGATAATTGGTGTTCACTAGTCATTCCTCTTTAAGAGTTAATACCCTGGTATCTAAAGATCCTAACTTGCTGTCAATTTTTTCGAGTCTATCCATGATTACTTGAAGGGCAGCTTCTAAACTGGGATCCATTTTGTTATCTAAGGAAGAATGTTCTGATTGATACTTGATTCCTGACCTAGTTGTCATGCATAATTAAAATTGATCCTAACCTAACCTATTGCTCTGATACCAATTTGACGCGGGACTGTATGCTCTGGTACCTAGATTGGTGTCAGAATGGGCTCGCTAGACTTAAAAATTAATGCGGACCGTTGATCGTTAAGAAATGGTCTCTAGATTAGGGTGTCCAATTAAATCTAATTAAATGAAAATAACCAGCAATCAATTGGGTCAGGTTATCAAAATGGATCTCACACGAAAAAATACGGAATTTCATGAAATTTGGAAAAGGAGATCGTCCAGAGGTCGTCCAAAATCCGGACCAGCGGTTCACAGGTGAGATTGATCTGAAGCTGTTGGACCTGAATCACCAAAAAAAGAAATGATTAATAATCCCAAATCAAAATTAATAAAAATCCCAATGCTTTGAGGTATGTGCTCTGAGATACGTGAGACTTTGAGATCGGTGCGCCTCTGGGATTCGTGCAGTGCAAAAAAAAAGAAAACAATCGGCAGCAACGAACGTGAATGCTTTCACGTTCATGCTGAAGCTTTTCTTCTCCACAGATCACACCAAGAAACAGGGGAGGCCGGGGCTTGCGGCTGGGTTCGCCGGCGACGGTACTGGGCGGCGGACGGTGGAGATCGGCTGGAGGGAGGGAGATCCGGTGGCCGTGGAGGACACGACAGCGGGGAGGAGTTCGGCTGTAGCAACGGTGACGCATGGGAAACCGACGGTCGGAAGGGAGGAAGATGCCGACGGTAGGCTTCGCGTGGAGGCCGGCGGCGGAGGCGGCTGGCGATGGCGGAGCGGAGGAATTCCGGAGGGAGGCTTGCGGTGGAGGTGGCTGGCGACGTCGGGCGGATCTGTGACATGGGAGGACTTCGGCTTGCACGGGTGGAGGAGAGATCCGGCGGGATGTTGCCGGTGACGGGGCTGGGCTGTGACGACGGTGGTCTCGGTGGCGGGCGGTGGCTGTGGAGGACACGGCGGCAGGGACTTCGGCTGTGGAGGGCACGGCTGCAGGGTTTTCGATCGTGGAGCGCACGGCCGCAAGAAATTGCTGACGGGCTCAGGTGGCTGGCGTGCGGCGAAGGCGACCGGCGGGAACGAAGGGCGACTCCGGTGTAGTGGACGGCAACGGTGGGGCGACAGCAGGGGCGTCGGCTTGCACGGGCGGAGGAGACGGACGGGGCAGTCGGTTGCGTTAGCTTCACGGATGGCTTCGGCTGGGCGGATCCGGGAAGATGTACGGTGGAAGAATAAGGAGAAATGGGGTAGAGAATAAGGGGAAGAGAGGAAGAACCAGGAAGAAGAAGAAGAAGAAGGAGAAAACCAGAAGAGAAGAAGGGGAGGGGAAGAGAGTCGGGACACACCCAAGGTTTCTCAAATATTTTCTTTGCTCCTTTCTTATTCATGGCAAACATAACTTAAATAAAGCAACAACGATAATCACAAAATAATCGAAACGATAAGTATTCCGATAACTCTAAAAATAAAAAAAATCTGATCTCCGATATCTCCCGAATCCCACGTACACCCATAGAATAATAAAATAAAAAAAATACATCAAGATCCGTGCTGGGCTAGCATCGAGATCTGGGCTGGCTGGGTCTGGACTGGCTGGATGTCCCCATCACGGTAGGACCATGAGTCCCTTCAGGATTACGTGTCTTGGTTCAAGGTGGCTATCCTAGAGATCTCAACCTTGACGAGCCCATCACCATGCTAGCATTGAAGAGAGGGATCAGGACCTCCCACTTCACTTACTCCCTCAACAAGAAGCCTTCGAAATCCTACTCGGAGCTCCTCCTCTATTCCCACAAGAACATCCAGAGGGAGTTGGATGGAAGTCTCTGAAGAGGCAAGCCCACGGGGAGGTGAGTAGGCTGCCTGTGCCTAAGGCCATCTCAACCCCTCAGATAGGCCCTAAGCCAAGGGATGGTCCTACCAAGAATAAGAAGTTTACACCTCTCCTCACCCCAAGAGTTAAGATCTTGATGGAAATCGAGGACGAGCACTACTTGCATTGCCCTCCCCCACTGAGGCCATTTGGTGGATGTGAAAAGTTTCGATACTTTCAGTTCCACCATGACCATAGCACGATACTGAGAAATGTCACCACCTAAAGAAAGAGATCGAAGAGCTGATCAAGTGGGGCTACCACGAGAAGTTTATGGAAGGAAGAGCTTCGCCCATGGCCCAAGAAATTGAGACCCGCCATGCTGCCATCGATAATCAACCCACGGAGAAGCCAACGGAGATGATTTCCTGGGGGGCAGGGTGAGAGTTAAAGAGTGCTAGGGTGAGGGAGAGGTCTGATGTTACACTCTCCTACATTGGAGAAGGGCTAGCTGAGGTGGATAACCCAAATAATGATGTTGTTGTCATAGAAATGACAATAGCTAAGCATCTGTAAAAAGAATAATGGTTGATAGTGGAAGCTCTACCGACATCCTTTTTTATAATGCCTTTGCAAGGATGAACATGTCCCCTACTCTAATAAAATTAGTATTCATGCCCCTCGTCGACTTCACTGAAGATTCTATTAGAGTTGAGGGAGAGATTATCCTCTCGATCACAATCAGGATGTCATCCCGACAAAGCACCATAATGACGACCTTCACCATCATAAATCTTCCCTTGACCTACAACATAATTCTGAGGCATCTCGAGCTCAACTTGCTGGATGCAACCATATTGACCAAGTGAGTCCTCGTCTAATTCCTGACTCCATATGAGATTGGGGAGATGAGAGGGTCTCGACAACCGGTCCTACATTGCATGCAAACTATTCCTAGAGCTCGAGGGATCGAGGAGGGCCCCATAGTCGGTGAGTTAGGCCAAAGGGAGCTGGAGCCGAGTGGAGGATCAGTGGAGTGCTTGTTGTCGCTCCCCCTTGTTGAAGATCCCTTGAAGATGGTGCAAGTAGGAGCTCTCCTAGCTAAAGAAGAGAGGGCTCGCCTATTGAGCTTCTTATGGGTGAACGCTGACATCTTCGCCTAGACTGTAGTGGACATGCCCGAAATTCCTTTCGAGATGATCACCCACAAGCCGAACATCAATCCCAATTATAGCTTGAACATCGATCCCAATTACCGTCCAATCCATTAAAAGAAGAGAAGCTTCATCCCATTGAGGCAAAGGGCAATAGACAAGGAAGTCAGAAAGTTTCTCGCTGCGGGCTTTGTTCGAGAGGTGCAGTACCCTAATTGGCTAGCAAATATGGTCATGGTCAAGAAGGCCAGCAAGAAGTGGAGGATCTACATGGACTATACCGACCTCAACTGGGCTGCCTAAAGAATAGCTTCCTGTTGCCCAAGATCGACCAGCTTATGGATGTAACTTCAGGGCATAGGCTGCTTAGCTTCATGGATGTATTCTTCGGGTACAATCAGATCCGTACACCCAGAGGATGAAGAGCACATAGTATTCATAACCGACATTAGGATGTTCTACTACAAGGTGATGTCATTCAGCCTCAAGAATGCTGGGGTGATGAACCAATGCTTGGTTAGCAAGATTTTCAATGACCAGATAGGCCGCAACATGCAGGTCTAAATGGATGACATGCTCGTTATGAGCGATCAGGAGTCGGACCACCTCGCTGACCTGGCAGAAGCCTTCAACAACCTCCATCTCCATCGAATGAAGCTGAACCAGTGAAGTGCACATTCGGCATCACGACAGAAAAGTTCCTAGACTTCATGGTCATCTAGCGAGGGATCGAGGCTAAACTAAAGAAGATCCAAGTGATCATAGACATGAGGCATCCCACATTCAAGAAGGAGGTCTAGTGCCTGACCGGTCATGCCATCGCCCTTAGTCGGTTCATCTTGCACTCCTCGAGCACTGCCAGCCATTTTTCAAGGCCCTATGCAAGATGCATGACTTCACCTGGATGGAGGAATGCCAGGAGGCATTCAAGGGGCTAAAGAAGCTCCTTATCTCCCTTCCGTTGCTGTCCAAGTTGGAGGCTAAAGAGGAGCTCATCCTATACTTAGTGGTCTCCCCAGGAGCAATCAACTTAGTGCTGGTCTGTATCGACAGGGATGGTCTTCAAAGGCTGGTCTACTCTACCAGTAAGCTACTCTGTGATGTAAAAATCAGGTACACTCAATCTGAAAAGATCATTTTTGTACTTATTATATCTACTTAGTATCTCAGGCCCTACTTCCAAGCTCATCCAATTACGATCCTCACTGACCAACCCTTGAGGGGCATCCTGAGTCACCCAGACACCTAGGGGTGCCTAGCCAGGTGGGCGATAAAGCTCAGTGAGTTTGACATCTTCTATCACCCGAGGTCATCTAAAAAAGCCCAAGTCCTAGCTAATTTCCTGGTGGAATGTACCTGGATGGACGAGAACTCAAAAGAGTCTTCCATAAAGCCCAAGTAGGGCCTAGTAGCAAAATAGATGACATGGATCCTCCACATCGATAGTGCATCCAAATCTGGAGGGAGTGGAGCTGGGCTCATCCTCACCAACTCTGATGGGGTGGTTAGAGTATGCACTCTATTTCTTCTTCAAAGCAACAAACAACCAGGTCGAATACGAGGCACTCCTCATGAGACTGAAGGTGTCCCGTGAGCTGGGCGTTACAAGCCTGAAGGTCTTCACGGATTCATAGTTCATGGCAGGCCAATTCTTTGGCAAGTAGGAAGCCCGAGATCCCATGATAGCGAGGTACTTGGATTGGGTACACTCATATAAGAGTTTCTGGCACTTCGATATCTTCCACATCTCCCATGGAGAGAATGCCCGTGCCGATGCCCTCTCCAGGCTGGCTACCTTGCCAGACACATTGCTAGGGTGCACCTTCATCGAATACCTAGAGGTCTCCAGCTACGAGGCCACAGGGAGGTCTAGCAGGTCATCCCTAAGGCAAGCTGGATGGGTCATTACATCAGGTATATAACTGATGGCACCTTGTCCAAAAATTGCATGGAAGCTGGCCTCCTGAAGTAAAAGGCCATCCACTTTGTGCTAATGGATGGGCAACTGTTGGCTCTACCTAGTAATTTTGATGAATAACAAAACGTTGAGTACATATTGTATACTAATGTTTATTTCTAGTTGTGAGTTTTCAGGAAACAAGCACCTCAAATTCTTAAAATTAAAGTATCGTGGCACGTTGTGGCACGAAGCATATTTCGCGATTTGAGGAGTCTTCTCCATGCAAAAAGGGTTTAAAAAAATTCATTTATTATTTATTTATATTGGATTTAAGTTGTATATTCAACACTTGTGTTTTTGGCTTAAATCGCACTTAATTTATATTGGATTTAAGTTGTATATTCAACACTTGTGTTTTTGGCTTAAACCGTACTTAATTATGAATTTTTCAGAACCAAGTGTCGACACCTGGGAAGCCAAGTGTCGACACCTGGGAAGTCAAGTGTCGACACTTCAGCTCTTGGCATGCAGAAAACTTATTGGCATGCCAAGGTCGACACCCAGAATTCAAGTTTCGACACCTGAAACTCAAGTGTCAACACTTAAGTTCCCAAGTATCAACTCAAGGCCTAAGACTTTTTGAAAAACCAGAACATGGTCATTGGAGTGTTTTTGTATCAAGTGTCGACACTTGAAAGTTTAAGTATCGACACCTGGAAGTCAAGTGTCGACACCTGACAGCCAAGTGTCGACACCTGACAAACCAAGTATCGACACTCGGGTTCTGACATGCCTAACGGACCTATTTTTCTGAGTTGCAAAAGTATCTTTTCAAGCTCCTAATGGCTAGATTCGAAAATAAAATGGTCACAAACCATTTTTTGAAAGTTTTTGAAGTATTTAAGCTTCACCAAACTCATTCTTGAAGCATTGAAGTCCATTAAAAGCTCAAAAGCCAATATTCCCTAAAGAACTTCACTTCAAAAGTCATTTAAAGTGTGATTCCCTGAAAAAGCTTACAAGCCCATCCTTTCATCTTTCTAAAAAGAGAGCTTAAAGAATATTCCAAGGAGAATACAAGACAAAGCATCAACTTGAGCCTCAAAGCTTCCATTCTACTCTTGAAAAGAGTTTGTTTTGTTTATTTGAATTGTATATCTGAAATTCTCTTTTGATTTGACCTTGCTTTCAAGGGTGTCTTGAAAGAAGGTTGTTGTAGTTTATTGGTGAGCCAAGGTGATAAAACCAACTAGGGTTAACTTGTGAGCCCGAAGATAAAATAAGTGTAAAGGTTAGTTGGTGAGCCTAGGTGACAAAACCAACATAGATTTTGACTTGTGAGCCTTTGGAAAAATAAGTTGGCTATAATCTTGGAGAGATTATAGTGGATTTTCCAATGATGGCTTGGAGAGTGGATGTAGGTGCTAGGTTTACACCGCACCACTATAAACCTTGTGTTTGTGTGTGATTGACTTTTTTATCTCTTGCTCTTTACTTCTTGCACTCTATTTATTGCTTTTCGCTGCATATAATTTAGTACATCAATTTCATAACTCACAAACACCATAAGGCCTGCACATTATTACTTTAAATTTTTAAAAGATCCAATTCACCCCCCTCTTGGGCTCCATTTCTAGGTAACAAGTGGTATCAGAGCATCGGTACTCTTTTGTAGGTCCAAGGATCTTGAATAAAAGATCATGGCAGCCCCAATTGGAATGGGTGTTGTTGAAGGTCAAGCTTCAAACCGTCCTCCACTATTTAATGGCATAAATTACACTTATTGGAAAACTCGCATGCACATATTCATTCAAGCCATGGATTATAATCTTTGGAGAACAATCATAAAAGGTCCTCATCAGCCTACTATGTTGGTTAATTGCATTCTCACTCCAAAAATGGAAGATGATTGGGATGAGAATGACATTAAGCAAATAGAGCTTAATGCAAAGGCTATGAATCTATTATATTGCTCTCTTGATCCAAGTGAGTTCAATAGAATATCTAACTGTCTCTCCGCTAAGGAGATATGGGATACACTTGAGGTTACCCATGAGGGTACACACTTAGTGAAAACTACTAAGGTTAACATGCTCATTCACACATATGAAATGTTCAAGATGGAACCTACTGAGTCTATTGGTGAGATGTATACTAGGTTCACAAATATTGTGAATGGCATGAGAAGCTTGGAAAAGATTGTATCTAATGGTGAACTTGTAAATAAACTTCTCAGGTCTCTTCCAGCTTCATGGGATGCCAAGATGATGACCATAGAGGAAGCCAAGGATGTCAACACTCTACCCCTCGAGCAACTATTAAGCTCATTGATGACTTTTGAGCTTTTCTTAAAATAAAAGAACGTGGATGTTGAAAAGAAGAAGAAAGCCATCACTTTCAAATCCATCGCAAGAGAAGAGTCAAGTGATGAAATTGAAGAAGAAGATGAAGATGATGAGATGGCTCTAATGGCAAGAAAGTTCAGAAGGTTCACGAGGAAGAAGAAATACAACTTCAAGAAGAAACCTCTGAAAGGTGAGCCAAGCAAGGAGAAAAAAAAGGAGAAAGACAAGGAGTAGCCCACATGCTTTGAATGTAAGAAACCGGACCACTTCAAGATGGACTGCCCCTTACTTAAAAAAAGCAGGAGAAAACTAAGAAAGAAGGCCATGATAGCAACCTGGAGTGACAGCGAAGACTCCAGCTCTGAAGAAGAACAGCAAGAAGTCGCAAACTTCTATTTGATGGCAGATCATGACAAGATACTATTTGAAACTGAAAATGAATTTACATTTGATGAACTGCATGAAGTTTTTGATGAGTTAGTTATAGAATTTCAAAAACTAAAATTAAAACATAAAGAACTAAAAAGGCAAAATCTAGTTTTAGTCAAAGCTAATGATAAGTTTTCAAATGAAAATGATTGCCTACTTCTTCAAAATAAAAAGTTAAATGATAAGATTATTGTTCTTGAAAAAGAAAAAGAAGTTTTGAAAAAGAAGAACGTTTTTGTTTCAAATGAAAAATTTTCAAATCAGAACAAGAAAATTTTGGATGAAAATAAAAAATATAAAGAAAAAATTGATAAGTTAAAACCTTTTGTTGATAAATTTACATACAGTTCTGAAAAATTAAATATACTTTTAAACAATCAAAGAGCTGTTTTTGATAAAGCCAGTTTAGATTTTAGAACTCAAAAGAAACAAAAGTTTTTCAAAAATTTCTTTGTGCCTGCATCATCATCCATTACTTGTTATACTTGTAGTACTATAGGGCATAAATCTTATTTATGCAATAAGAGAAGTTTGAGTAATGTTAAAAAAATCTAGGTTCCAAAAGGAACCATTACCACTAACTTGAAAGGATCCAAGATGACTTGGGTACCTAAAGTCTCTACCTGATTTTTATTGCAGGTATGCCTTGCAACTAATAAGAAAAGAATGTGGTACCTCGATAGTGGTTGCTCAAGACATATGACCGGAGATGTGGAGCAGTTCTCATCACTCGAATATCAAAATGGTGGTAATGTGACATTTGGTGATAATGGTAAGGGCAAAATTGTTGGAATTGGTAAAGTCCATATCATCCCTTCTACTTATATTGATAATGTTTTGTATGTAGATGGTTTGAAACATAACTTACTTAGCATTAGTCAGTTTTATGATAAGAATTTCAAAGTTACTTTCGAATCTTCTTTGTGCATTGTTTCTAGTTTAGATGACAATGGCATCAAGTTCATTGGTCATAGGCATGTCAATATTTTATGGTTGATCTTGATGATCTTCCTGTTCAAAATGGTCAATGCCTAGTGGCAATGGAAGTCAAAATCAATGAAACTAGTTGGTTTTGGCATCGTAGACTAGGACATGCTAGTATGCATTTGATTTCAAAACTTAGCAAAAAGAATTTGATAAAAAATTTGCCAAAACTCATTTTTGAAAAAGGTAAGATTTGCAGTGCATGCCAGCTTAGAAAATAAACCAAATCATCTTTTAAACCAAAAGGAGTAATCTTTATATCTGGACCCTTAGAGTTACTTCATATAGACCTCTTTGGGCTGACTAGAACATCTAGTTTGGGAGGTAAGAAGTACGGTCTAGTCATTGTAGATGATTTCTCACGTTTTACTTGGGTCATGTTTTTAGCACACAAAGATGAAATATTTTCTGAATTCATTAGATTTCATAAAAGAGTTTCAAATGAAAAAGGTGTTTCAATTATATCTTTGAGAAGTGACTATGGAACCGAATTTGAAAATTCTGATTTTGACAAATTTTGTATTGAAAATGGCATTCATCATAATTTTTCAGCACCTAGGACACCTCAACAAAATAGGACGGTAGAAAGGAAAAATAGAACTCTTGAAGAAATGGCACGCACCATGCTTTGTAAAAATAACTTACCTAGATATTTTTGGGCGGAAGCCATAAACACTGCATGCTATGTTTTAAACCATGTTTTAATCCGACCGATTTTAAAGAAAATACCATATAAGCTTTGGAAGGGTAGAAAACCTTCAATTCAATATTTTAATATTTTGGATGCCGTTGTTTCATCTTAAACAATGGTAAAGATAATTTGAGCAAATTTGATGCCAAGTTAGATGAGGGTGTCTTTCTAGGCTACTCTACATCTAGCAAGGCATACAGGGTCTTCAACAGAAGAATTCTTGTTGTTGAAGAATCCATACATATAGTATTTGATGAGTCTGACCAAAAATCTTCTAGAAAAGAAGATGTGCTTCCTAATAAAACAGGTACTAAAAGAACTGAAGAAGTGAACAACAATGAAGAGCCTACCAAGGAACAAGAAATTGATTAAAACAATGAAGGAGATCAAGCACAAGGTGATGAAAACACATCTACAGTTGATTCTCTATCCAAGGAATGGAGGTATGCTCATGGTCATCCCAAAGAACTTATTATTGGTGATCTAGCTAAAGGTGTAAGTACTCGTTCATCCCTTAGAAATATTTGTGATTACTTAGCATTTGTTTCTCAGATTGAATCTAAGACTATTGAAGAAGCTGAAAATGATAGTAATTGAATAAATGTTATGCAAGACAAACTTAATCAATTTAAAAGAAACAATGTTTGGACTTTAGTAGATGGCCTTCAAATGTTTCAATTATTGGCACTAAATGGGTTTTTAGAAATAAACTTGATGAAAATGAAATTATTGTTAGAAATAAGGCTAGACTAGTTGCCAAAGGATACAATTAGGATGAAGGGATTGATTTTGATGAAACCTTTGCTCCTGTAGCTAGACTTGAGGCAATTAGGCTATTGTTGGCTTTTGCTTGTTTTATGGATTTTAAATTATTTCAAATGGATGTTAAAAGTGCCTTTTTGAATTGTTTTATCGAAGAAGAGGTTTATGTTGAACAACCGCCTGGTTTTAAAAATCCTGAATTTTCAAATCATGTTTTCAAACTTTATAAAGCTTTGTATGGTTTGAAACAAGCTCCTGGAGCTTGGTATGATTGTTTAAGTTCTTTCTTGCTCAAAAATGACTTTACTAGAGGTAATGTTGACAACTTTATTTTTGAAGAAAAAGAATGATAATCTCTTAGTTATACAAATATATATGGATGATATCATATTTGGTGCTACTAACGAATCTCTTTGTCAAGAGTTTGTAAAGTTAATGTAGGGTGAGTTCGAGATGAGCATGATGGGAGAACTTAATTTCTTTCTCGGACTCCAAATAAAGCAAACCAAAGAGGGGATCTTCATCAACCAAGCCAAGTACACAAAAGGAATACTCAAGAAGTTTGGGATGGAGAGCACCAAGCCACTAGGTACCCCTATGAGCTCCTCTTGTAAACTTGATAAAGATGAATCAGATAAATCTGTAGACCAAAAATTATATCATGGCATGATTGGTTCATTGTTATATCTTACTACCAGTAGGCCAGATATCATGTTTAGTGTCTGTATGTGTGCTAGATATCAGTCTAATCTTAAAGAGTCTCATCTTTTGGCTGTTAAACGCATATTTAGATATCTATCTAGCTCAATTAAAATTGGTCTTTGGTACTCTAGAGATTCTTCATTTGAATTGATTGCTTATTCTGATACTGACTTTGCTGGGTGTAAACTTGATCGTAAAAGTACTAGTGGAACTTGTCAATTTCTTGGAGTAAATTTGATCTCATGGAGCAGCAAGAAACAAAATTCAGTTGCTCTATCTATGATGGAAGCCGAATATATAGCAGCTAGAAGCTATTGTGCTCAACTCCTATGGATCAAACAACAGCTCGAAGATTTTGGCATTAAACTAATTAAGACACCCATAAGATGTGACAATACTAGTGCAATCAATCTAACTAAGAATCCTGTGCAACATTCAAGAAATAAACATATTGAAATAAGACATCATTTCATAAGAGATCATGTACAAAACTCTAATGTAGTACTTGAATTTGTGTGTAATGATGATCAATTAGCTGATGTGTTTACCAAACCATTCAGTGAAGAGAGATTTTGTTTGATTAGAAGAGAGTTAGGTATCATTGATCCATTCTCCTAGAACTATCTCAAATTTCATCTTATCCAAGTTGTTTTTGCTCAAAAATCCTTATGTTAAGTCCCAAAAGTCTTTTAAAAAACATCCATGAATTTTTGAAAATTTTTATATTTTTTGGGATTTTCTTGGCCAGTGTCGACACTTGGGTTTTGCGAAGTGTCGACACCTGACCAAGTGTCGACACTTGAAAAATCCCAAGTGTCGACACTCATGAAAAATTTCTGTCTTTTTAGGGCAAGCTGAACATTTAGTATTTTGTTTTCCCTTATTTTTCTCTCGAGCTTTAGTGGTCCCCAAGCTCCACTCCTTCCGAAATCAACTTATTCCCCCTTTGCTCCAGCTAAATTAAGGTATTTCCATTCTCCTGATTATCTTTCTAAATCGTGTAACCTAGATTTAGGTATTTCCGTCCATTTTAATGGGGTTTAATCAGATTTTTCAAATGTTTTAATCGATTGAAAGTTTCCATTTAAGGGAAATCATGTTTGAATGTATTCCTCTTGGATTTTCCATGATTTTTTGACGATTTCCCACACATTCCGTCCATTTTTTTTTAAAATCCCTGTTGGATTGATTTTTGGCCAAAATATCCTAGGGTTTTCATCTTAAAATCAATTTTCTAAACTATTTATTACATTCTCATTGATTTAAAAAAGGGTATTTGTGATGTTTTCCTCTCCATTATTTTGGTTTTTAAATCTAAAACCCTAATGTATTTTGAGTTTAACCCAAAATCCCAAATAGTTAGCTTACTTTGTGCTAATCCTAGCTCACTTGTTTATAAAATATACTTTATATATTTTTTATATATAATTTATAACCTAGATATGTTTTATCGATTTGAAAGCACAAATGTATTTTTAACCCAAATGTATTTTGTATGGATAAAATTTCCCGATAAAGGAATTTTACCCTCGATTTCTTGTGTCAAAGGCATTTTACAACTCAAATATGTTTAATCCCAGTTTTCAAAACATATTCTAGCCCTTCTTAAAAACCAGTATCCCTCTTTTAGGAAGACATAGTCTCCTTTAGCCTAAGTTCTCAACCTGATTGAAACCTATACTCTCCTAGGTTATTTATCTTCTTCCTTTCTTGTTTAGCTTGATTGTGATGGGTCTAAGAAAGAGATTAGCTATTAGGAGTAGGACTGGGCATGGGTATGATAGGAGAACAAAAGCCAGACATGATACAGGAGAGGCCAGTAGTTCAGCAACTCCAGGTTTCCCTGCAGAGAGGATGGCAGGGAAGGCTATAGCTTTAGGACATCGGATAGAGCTTGAGTTCTTCGACATACAGCATTTCCGGATCTGGCAGACACTCACAGATGCTGGTTTAGTACCCTTTTGCACCATGCAGGAGAGGCACAATCCCCATCTTGTGAGGGAGTTTTATGGTGCTATGGACTGCCACCGATTACTATGAAGGACTTCTGTCCAAGGAGTAGAGATATCTTTGACTGAGGAGCTTCTGAGCAGAGTATGGGAGATTCCTCATCGTGGCATCAGTGTGTTCTCTGTGGATGATAGAGAGGATGCTTTCAGGTGCATCCTTGAGCATGAGGACGTTCGCGGAGTGACTGTGGTCACCGCGAACCAGCTTTTAGTGGAGATGCGCCTTCTGCACCATATCACTGCTCGGATATTACTTTCGAAGACTCGGCGCTTCGACTTCATCACCGAGAGAGAGCTGATGCTTATGGTATGTTTGACTTAGAGGACTCATGTTGATATACCATCCTTGATGCTAGTTCAGATGAGAGATGCTGCGACACAGCGACGACACTGATTACTATATGGTATGGCATTGACCAGATTATTTAGAGCTTGTGGAGTATCCTTGGAGGGGGAGATCCCCAAGGAGATTCTACATACGGACGTCTACGATGAGAGGTTGCTACACCGCATAGGATATCGATTAGTCATAGGTCGGTTGGTTCGGAGAGAGTCTGGCCAGGAGCTAGATGAGGAGGACAAGATTCGAGAGGCAGAGGCAGGGCCATCAGGGCCAGTTAGTTCACCTGCTCAAGCTGCTCCTGCATCAGAGGCAGAGCCAATGACCCCGATAGCTACATCTTCGGGTCCTCCACCTTCTATAGACATATCTTTTAAGGAGCACGCGAGACAGCAGTTCTGTTGCCCAGAAATGGTGCCCAAGAGGGGGGGTGAATTGGGTATTTTAAAAATTAAAGCAATATATGTGCTAACAAGTTCTAAGGTGAAGAGTGATAGTGCTTAAGTAATTGTGCAACGGAAGCAATGAAATAAATCAACAATTAAAGAGCAAAAGAAGATAAAGAGTGAAGCAATGCAAACACACAAGAAGTATAGTGGTTCGGTGCACCTAGCACCTACATCCACTCCCCAAGCTCCACTTGGGAATTTCCACTATAATCTTTAGATTACAGCCGACTTGTTTTACCAGGCTCACAAGTCAAAACCTTACACACTTGTTTTGGCTTCGGGCTTACAAGCAACCCTAGTTGGTTTTATCAATTGGCTCACCAACAAACCTCACTCACTTGTTTTGGCTTCGGGCTTACAAGCAACCCTAGTTGGTTTTATCACTTGGCTCACCAACAAACCTTACACTAGTTTCAAATTCCCTTGAAACTAGCTAAAGACAAAAAGAATATGAATACAATGAATAAAACAAGACAAACTCCTTTTGAGCAATAAGTAATTCGATGTAGCTCTTGATGGAGACTCTTCAAGCCTTTCTCTTGGAATCTTGGACCTCACTAAATGCCAAACTCTTGAAAGTTGAATTCCTCAAAGATGGAAAGCTTTTGGCTAAGGAATCTCTTGGATTTCTTACTCTTTTTGGTTTGGAATTGATTGAAGGCTTTTTACTTTCACTCTAATCCTTTTCACCTTGTCTCCATTTCTTTTTTGAAGTTTGGTGGAGGTTAAATACCTCATTCAAGATGAAACAACTTCACAAGACCGTTAGAATCAAAAATATGGCCGTTTATGGTCGTTAGAAATCAAATCAAAAGTTCAGAAAAACTAGCCGTTATGCCATGAGTCGACCTCATGAGTCGACCTCTGGATCAAGTGTCGACCTCATGAGTCGACCTCCAGTTTATCTTAGGCAAAAATCTAGAAAACCATAGTTCTGCCCAGTTTGAATTCTCAGGCTATGAGTCGACCTCTGGTGTCGACCTCTGGACAGGTGTTGACCTCTGGTGTCGACCTCTGGAGTGTGCCACTGAAATTTTGCCGTGCCGGCCATGCTGAACTTTTCCTCTCTTCATGAGTCGACCTCTGGTGGTCGACCTTTGACAAGGTGTCGACCTCTGGTGGTCGACCTCTGATCTAAAATTTTCTGAAACTCTAGAGAGGTGCGTGCCATGCTTGAGTTTCTTTAAGCCTTTGTTTCTTTTGTCAATTATTTCTTAACAAGAAGGTCCAATATGAGAAATTTGATCTTGTTCAAGGTAGAAGAGCTCTTTTCCAAAATCAGGCAAGCTTGGTTTCATCATTGTACTCTTAGTACTCTTTTTGAATAACCTAAGTCCTGAAACTTTATCTTGAGATGAAACATTAGTCCAAACATATACTCAACCTTTTGTTAATCATCAAAACTAAGGAGCCAAAGTCAACAAGTTCACAGATCTCAGGAGTGAGATGATTGGATTAAGTGTCCGCATGACCCAGTTATGCATTGAGATAGAGGGTCTTCGAGCACACACTACCATGGAGCATGCTGAGATTCGTCGAATTATGGAGGAGGGTTTTGCTCTTATCGAGGACTTACTGAGATCCCTTATACCTCCAACAGCACCTGCAGCTCCACCTCCTGATGCTGGTGATGATGATGATGACGATGACCACCAGGATGGACATGATGACACTATTGATGGTGGTGACCGTGCTGATGGAATTAAGGATAGAGATACTGATGTTATTGATGATGACAGTGATAGTGACAGTGATGGCGGCACAGATGGATATGAGGTAGTCAGCCAAGAGCCACAGTCTCTAGTTATTCCTCTTGCTGATTCGACTGGCACACTTGTCTCCACTGATCTAGTTTTTGTCACTCCTGTTGAGACTCTTCCACCTCCCTCTACTAGAGCTTCTAGGGTTGTACCCCATTTTGGACCTTCTACTAGGACTCAGAGTCGTGGTATTTTGAAGACTTATAGTGGTCTAGCCCATAGATCTAGGATTACAGGTCCTATATCTTTTGAGATCCCATCTGATGAGGATTAGCCTCACAGATGTTTATTGTGTTGTATGCTCTTTGTGACTTTTGTTATTTATGATTTATGTCTCATGATGTATTTTGTTTATTTCAATGTTGCTGATGAGTCAGCAAATTTTGTTTTGAAAACATTACTTGACAGATATATATATGCATTACTTGATGTTTACAATTTGTGCATCACTATGATTGATCTTGACAGCTTGATTGTTTACATTTATAGATATACATTTTGGCTCTGATACTTGTTAACTCCTAAAAAATTATTAACTCTTGAATCAACTCTGATACTCTACTACTTTTTATCTCCATGCTCATTTTGAGGGGGAGCTTGCTCCCTTTTTCTAATGATTGACAAAAAGGGGGAGTAGAAATATCTTTATGAATTTCAAATTTGATCTGATACCAATATTGCATAGATCTGATACCAATATTGCATACTGCTTGTTCTGATTAAAATTATCTAACTAAGGGGGAGATTCATCCTTCTTAACTATGCAAGTTATGGATGTATTAGCTTGAAATCATGTTCATGAATTATCAAATCTGAAATTTGAAATAAAATGTTGAGATACTCAAGGTTTTGTCATCATTAAAAAGGGGGAGATTGTTGGCTCCACCTAGTTATTTTGATGAATAACAAAATGTTGAGTACATATTGTGTACTAATGTTTATTTCTAGTTGTGAGTTTTTAGGAAACAAGCACCTTAAATTCTTAAAATTAAAGTATCGTGGCACGCTGTGGCACGAAGCATATTTTGCGATTTGAGGAGTCTTCTCCATGCAAAAAGGGCTTAAAAGAGTTCATTTATTATTTATTTACATTGGATTTAAGTTGTATATTCAACACTTGTGCTTTTGGCTTAAACCGCACTTAATTGTGAATTTCTCAGAACCAAGTGTCGACACTTGGGAAGTCAAGTGTCGACACTTTAGCTCTTGGCACACAGAAAACTCCTTGGCATGCCAAGTGTCGACACCCAGAATTCAAGTGTCGACACTTGAAACTCAAGTGTCGACACTTAAGTTTCCAAGTGTCGACTCAAGGCCTGAGACTTTTTGAAAAACCAGAACATGGCCATTGGAGTGTTTTTATGTCAAGTATCGATACCAGTGAATCAAGTGTCGACACTTGAAAGTTTAAGTATCGACACTTGGAAGTCAAGTGTCGATACCTGACAAACCAAGTGTCGACACTCGGGTTCTGACAGGCCTAACGGATCTATTTTTTTGAGTTGCAGAAGTATCTTTTTAAGCTCCCAATGGCTAGATTCGAAGCTAAAACAGTCACAAACCATTTTTTGGAAATTTTTAAAGTATTTAAGCTTTACCAAACTCATTCTTAAAGCATTGAAGTCCATTGAAAGCTCAAAAGCCAATATTCCCTCAAGAACTTCACTTCAAAAGCCATTTAAAGTATGATTCCCTGAAAAAGCTTACAAGCCCATCCTTTCATCTTTCCAAAAAAGAGAGCTTGAAGAATATTCCAAGGAGAAGACAAGACAAAACATCAACTTAAGCCTCAAAACTTTCATTCTACTCTTGAAGAGAGTTTGTTTTGTTTATTTTGAATTGTATATCTGAAATTCTCTTTTGATTTGATCTTGCTTTCAAGGGTATCTTGAAAGAAGGTTGTTATGGTTTGTTGGTGAGCCAAGGTGATAAAACCAACTAGGGTTAACTTGTGAGCCCGAAGACAAAACAAGTGTAAAGGTTAGTTGGTGAGCCTAGGTGACAAAACCAACATAGGTTTTGACTTGTGAGCCTTTGAAAAAATAAGTCGGCTGTAATCTTGGTGAGATTATAGTGGATTTCCCAAGGGTGGCTTGGGGAGTGGATGTTGGTGATAGGTTTGCACCGAATCACTATAAACCTTGTATTTGTGTGTGATTGACTCTTTTATCTCTTGCTCTTTACTTCTTGCACTCTATTTATTACTTTCCGCAGCATATAATTTAGTACATCAATTTCATAACTCACAAACACCACAAAGCCTGCACATTATTGCTTTAAATTTTTAAAAGACCCAATTCACACCCTCTCTTGGGCTCCATTTCTAGGCAACAGCAACTCTATCAAAGGTCCTACTCCTATCTCCTGCTAAAGAGCCCAAGACCTTCGGAGGTTGCTTACATCCTCTAGGAGATACACAAAGGTATCTATGGGAACCACGTGGGGGGCAGGACACTGGCTTATAAAGCCCATAGATAGGGCTATTACTGGGAGACCATGCAGGAAGATATGGCTGAGTTTGTGCAGAAGTGTGATCACTACCAACGGCATACCCATATCCAGTTCTAGCTGGCTTCCCTGCTGCCCTAGCTCTCCTCTCCTTGGCCATTTGCCTAGTGGGGGTTGGACATGCTAGGGCCATTTTCCCAGCATCTGGTCAATGAAAATACTTGATTGTCACCATCGACTACTTCACCAAGTAGGTAGAGACCGAGCCCTTGACCCAGATCACTGAGGGTAAGGTGAGGTCATTCCTCTAGAAGTTGATCATCTACCACTTAGGGCTTCTCCAGACCATCATCATGAACATCGGGCAATAGTTTGACAACCAATCATTCGAGAAATTCTGCACTGACCTGAATATCTGCCATCGCTTCATGTCGATAGCTCACCGACAAATAAATGGAAAGGCCGAGGTGATGAATCACACCATCCTCCAAGGGCTCCGTAAAGGTTGGATGGGGCAAAGGGCTACTAGAATGAAGAGCTCCCCAGCATGCTATGGGCCTACCACACGATACCTCAGATGACAAAAGAAGAGATGCCATTCAGCCTGGTCTTCGACATAGAAGTTGTGATCCCGGTCGAGGTGGGCTTACCCATGATGCGGGTGCAGCAGTATGATGAAGCAAGCAATCTGGCACATCTCCTCCTCAATCTCGACCTGCTGGACAAGATAAGAGACAAGGCACGGCTCTACATGGCAGCATACTGGTAGTTGGTGGCCCTACTACAATTCTCGCATGAGCCCTAATGCCTTCCACCTGGGAGAACTCATTCTGAGATGTGAGGAAGTCTCCCAACCATGCCAATCCTGCAAGCTATCCCCGAACTGGGAAGGCCCCTACAGGATGGTCAAAGCCTTGTCCTAAGGAGCCTATCAAATCATTGAACTAGAAGGAACTAGATGGCACCCAATTTTCCTATACAAGGAATGCTACAAAGCTGAGGATGTACTATCAATAATTTAAGTCCTCTATTCAATGGTGAAATAGAACGCTCCTTTGGTGGCACGGTTTGGTTTAGCCTCTTCAAATGACACTTATCCATTGGACCCCGAGTCTAATGAAGTAAGCTAGGAGCCTCAGCACCCTGCACTCATCAAGCCAGGAGCCTCAGCACCCTGCACTCATCAAGCTGGGAGCCTCAGCACCCCGTACTTATCAAGTCGGGAGCCTCAGTGCCCCACACATATCAAGCTGGGAGCCTCACTACCCTACATTTATCCGTTGGATCCCAGGTCCGGTGAAGTAAGCCAGAAGCCTCAAAGCCCTACACTCATCCATCTAGCCCTAGGCCGGGTGAGGCAAAGGTTGGAAACTCAATGGCACCACCCTATCAGGCGCCTACTTCGTAGCCTTGATGTCATGCAAAAAAAAGGAAAAAGGAAGAAGACTTAGTATGAAAGAAAGAGCAACTCCATTCATTCTAATAGAATTTATATTACAAAGAGGAGGCCACTTGATAGGCCAGGGAGCCCCATGAAGATTATAAGACGAAAAGAAAGAAAAAGAAGAGAAAAGAACCCCAGGTCACTTATGGCCCTGAAGGTAGGGCTTCTCCATACTCGTTGCCCTCTATGGCAATGTCGGTCAAAGCACCCATCTCGGCCACCACCTAGGCGACAGTATCCTGTAGCAGGCTCGAAGCAGCTCTAGTGGTTGATTCTGTCATGATGGACCCGTCCCTCTCGGGCTTGTCCGCCACTATGTCGTGCAAGTCTAGGTGATCGAAGGCCTATTCCACCTTCCTCTTGCACTCATTGAATCCCTTGTAGAAGGCGTCACAGATGACCTTGCTGACATTATCCTCAAACACCTTCAAGGCCTTGTATTGTGTGATGGCCTGCATGACTTTCTCCTTCACCACCTCGATCACCATCTTGAAGGCAAGTGCTTTCTCTTCTGTGACCATGGCACAGGATTCTAAGAGATTCGACCATATCCAGGAGGCCTGCAGTTCTCCATCCAAATGCAGGACCATGGCAATGGAGTCTACCAGCCAGTTCTCCAAGTCATGGATGAGCTCCTCCATCTTCGTGACCTTGGTCTCGCAATCCTCAACTTGGTCCTCGATCTCCTTAATGGTGTCCCGGGGGGCCTCAAGCTCGGTCTCCAACAACTTCACCCATGCCTCCAGATTTGGCACCGGGTCTGCCAGGGTTCGGGCCTTAGCCTCCATGGTCTCGACCTTGGTGCGGGACTTTGTGTCCTACTTGATTAGCCCCCGGCAGTAGTCCATCACCAGGAGGACATCCTGGGCCACTTGTAATCAAAGCCAAAGGGGAGGTTAGCTCAGAGATCCACTAGGCCCAAGTCCCAAGACTCAATAGAGTAGTAAAGGACTTATCGCAATCAACTGGGGGAGGATCTTAGTGATGATCTCCCATAGCATCCGACCGGACCTCTTGTGGTAGTCTCGAGGCTACAGGATTAAGCCTAATAGTTTTTTTGCCAGCTCCTTGTCGAGCATCATCGCCATGTTAGGCAGGATCATGGCGGTGGCCCTTATCACCTCTAGTGGAGGTGCGGAGGAGATCGAGGGCCTGTTGGGTGTCGCATCCGGTGCTTGGGTCTTTATCACTGCCGAAGGCACTGCGAGAGGGGCAGCTATGCCCTTAGGGCCCATGCTGGTGCCTGCCTCAAGAAGCAACAGCACCGACCCGACCCCGATGAAGGTGGCGGGAGGTTGTGCAGCCTCCTCCCTTGGTGCGGGGGTCTTATTGGCCGGCAGGGCCACATTTCTGGCTGCCCTTGCCACAGGCACCGGGACCTCTCTCCTCCCAGCCTCCTCAAATCGCCCCGACGGTTAGGGCCTCCGCTCAGACACCCCATGAGGCCTCCTCTCGAGCTCCCCACAGGGCCTCTTCTCCTACCCCTCACGGGGCCCCCTGGTCGATGCCCGTTTCTGAGACATCCGGCAGATCTGCTCCATCCAAAACTTCATGCCTGCACCATCCGTAAGAAGAAAGTTAACCATCTGGGAAACATAGAAGAAGATGAGCCACAGTCTTTACCTAGGGTCCGAATTGGGCTGAAGCTAACATTGAATAGATTCTGCTTGGAGAGAAGGTCTCACCTGCAAGGAATTTTTGAGGTGACGAGCTTATAGTACACCTCTCGATCGATCGGCTCCACCAAGGCATCCTGGTTGAGAGACTAGTCCATATCACCCCAGACCCATTTCACACCTTCAAGGTAGGTGAAGAGGAACCAAGATTTCCATCCCTTGATAAAGGAAGGTAGGTCAAATCGAAGGGCCCTTGAGCTGAGGGGCAATGAATCACAACCCCTCTCCATGGGGTGCGGCACCCGGAACAAGGAGAAGCATGCCACCCGGTTGTGGAAGTGGCATAGAACAATGAAGGAATAAATCACCGTAACGGCATTGGGAGTCAACTAGGTAGGGACCAATCTATAATGGTCCAGGAAAGAAGAGAAGAAAGGGTGAAGGGGCAACCGAAACCCGGCGAGGAAGAAGTCCTCGTAGAGGGTGACCCTATTTGGCTCACCAGAAGTGACCCGGTCCTCCATGTTCGGAGCTGAGATCTAGATGGATTTAGAAATCCCGTAAACCCTCCAGAGGGGCAGGACATCCTCCCTGATCATTGTCAAGCCTATGCTCAATGGGCCCGCCAGGTCTTGGCTAGTAGAAGGAGAGGGAGGAGGCAAAGCAAGGACTTCGGGGTCCACTGCCCGTCGAGGACCCCGTCGGACTATAAAGGGGGCATCCTCCTCCTCACTATCTGAGGGAGGAGATCGAAGCAAGGAAGGACCAAAGGCTTTAGAATGATGCTTAGAGGGATGGTGATGGCTGCCAAGAAAAGCCATGGGAGAAATAAGCACAAGATGGAAGAAAAGAAGGAACCTAAAGGCTCATACTGGGAGCACCAGAGGGAAGGAAGAAGGCTAAGAAGAAGGACTAACCTGGATGGGACTCCTGGTCTTCCCAGGTACAAGTGGGAGATCTCCCTCTCTTTTCTCTCCTTTCCCTCTAAAGAAATTTTGAAGGGATGCAAAAGGGCAGCAAATCCTCCTGAAAGGGACTGTAAAACCCCTTTTCAATCCCATTACCAATAGTCAGACATCCCTTCCTCTTCCCCTTAGGCTAATGAGATCACGACATGCATCAGCCCCATCATGCGGGGAGCTTCAAGTCGTGAACCGTCGCTCCAAGAAGAATGAAGGTGTTATTGCAAATTATCATTCCATCCATGTGGCAACTTCATGATGGCGGAAGAGGGGGTCCGTAGATCATCGTGGACTTGAATCACGAATTGATGCACCGAAAGAGATGAAGGCATTATTGCTCATCGCCACCCTTCGTCCACGTGGTGGCTCCCCAGAGGTGGACCGACGATCCATGAATCGCCATGCAACCACAGTGATTAATGAGGGGCCTAGGAGACTCCATGTAGTGACGTCGGTCTACTCCCTTCACCCCGAGCCCAAGAGTGCCTCGGGCTTGGGAGTGGAGGGCATCTGATATGGCAAGCTGCTAACATGGCACCCACATCTAATGATAAGTCCATTAATTATCCCAATTTAACCATTAAAATAAACATTAATTATTTTAAATTTATTAAAAATTAATACTTTTTATTAGAGTTTTATAGAAAAAAGAGTCCATGGATGAAAAAAGCTCAATTTTTAGATTTCAACGGTACAAACAACACTCAAGTTGGAGTTCAACTGGGCCTGGAATCAAAGATTGAAAATTATTAAAGAAATAGCATGAATTTTGGAGCAACCGATCCATGGTGGACCGGCCGCTCGATCTACAAAATGGGGAGCAATCCATAGCAATTGGAGCAGGTCCATAACCCCTATCCGTGGACCATCATTATTGTTTCATCCCATCCATCCATCGAAGTTGTCCCCAACTTCTATCTCACCACCGGGAGCCATCCCTTGCCGAAAAAATCACCAGAAACCCACCTATCACCGTCCAAGCACCGACTAGTTAGCATCCTTCAATTCTTTGGTTTTCTTCTCCATTTAGTCATGAAACCACTTAGTCGCTGTCCCCCATGTCGTCCACCAACAAACAAGCCATCGAAAAAGGGTTCTTCAAGCCATCTCTCTACATCCTCTCTTTCTATTTGGCCACCACTTGCTCCAAACCACCGTTCCCCATCATCTTCTTTAACCGTTCAAGATCTGAGCCACCAGCCATGATTGATCTCCTTCCCAGTTTGCCTCTCGCCATCGCTGCAAGCCGCCCAAGCCTCTTCTACTCTGGCCAGCCATCGCCCTCTAATCCTTGTTCCACCTTCTTCTTTGTTCGGCTACCATCACAGGCCATCATCACCAACACCACCGCCACCCATCGCCAGCCATTGCCTCATATTGCCGCCTACCTGATACGCTAGATTGGGAGAAGCAAGCTCTTTGACTTCCAGTGGAAGGAGGAGATTGATCGCAAGAGTCAATTCCGAGCTTTGTTTGCCAAAGAAGGGAAGCGAACATCGATCAACCCATCAAGCGATCGATTAATGGCTAAGAATTTTCCATGTGATATCTAGCCGATCTTGAGCTTGATTGATTCTAAATTTGATCGGAAAGAAGTACTAGATGAGCTCTATAAAAGGAGGACCCTAGGCAACAGTTAAGGCATCAGTTCCTTCAGCAAATTTGCATAGTTTATTTTCTTTTTCTTTTATTTTAGACTATTGTATTAGGCTTAGAAACAAGATGAATTATGGAGGAGATGCTGGCAGCAGTGATGCGCAGCTAGACTCCTTCAACCTGGGATGAAGATGAAGCCTGTAACCAAGTTTTATCTTTCTATTTGTACTTAATTCCTAAGTAATAAATATTATGCTTTTCTTGTTTATATCTCTTGAGTTGTTTTTTTGATCGAGATTTTGATCTGACATACACGACCTACTCCCTCTATTGACATGCCATGATCTCAGAATATGATACGTGCCTTAGAAAGATAGATCATAGTAATGTAGATAGACCCCTAATCTTGCAAATCAAGTAGATAGTTTATACTCTAAGTGAATGTATCGTGATATCTGAATATGACCTATTAGAGGTAAAACATAGTCGGTAGAAAGAACGTATTTTAAAATTATTTTAATATGAACACAGTGGAAGGCTTGGTAGATCGATCAAAATGATCAACCAATCTACCAGCAACAGGATTTAGTAAGATAATGCAGCATGCAATATACATCAAGAGCAAGAAAATAATCAAAGATATAAATATACCTTACCGTTATACCTTTGAAGGATGAAGTAAAGAAACGCTCGAGCCACATATGTATCTAACCTCTATGGGTAATTCACACCAGGGCTTGACTCTAATCAACTCCCTCGGAGTGCTAGCTCCTTAGGATCCTTGAGGCCGATCTTCTTCTTCTTGGAAGATGAGGAGGAGAGGTGGAACCCTTCCTAAATAGCTCTCTTTCTAAGACCTAGCTTGAATGCTAGGTATTCTCACACCCAATACCCTAGTCCTCACAAGCCACTTTTTCTCTTCTAGTTCTTCAACCAACCAGCAACCCCTAAAATAATTTTTAATTATAGAGACAGCCATGAGAGGGAGAAAGAGGAAGGAGGAGTGATTGGGGGAGAAGAGCAAGTACCATACTAAATTGGTTCCAAGCTTAAATGGCAAGAATGACCATCATTCCATGAAAGCTTGGAGCCAAAAATAGCAAGATTTTGAAATTTGAATTCAAAATTTGAAGTCAAAACCTTTCCAAAAAATCTGCTCATCATAGCCAAGTATCAACACTTGCACTCATGAGTCGACTCTCCAAGTGTCGACACTTAGAACATGGTCAATCATATTGTCCTCTAGTGATGGCAAATGATTGTCAATCATCAATCAGCCTTTAGATCAGATAGAAACCCCTATGGTGTGTGACCCCATAGGTTTGAACCCTAAGCCGGTAGCACTGGAACACTTCTAGTACTAGTCAAAGTCCTTATCTAGCAATGATACCCAACGTCCGGATAGGTCAAAGATTGCAGAGCAACTTTCAATAACCTCTGGCATATAGTAACCGTATAATTCATCCCTTTGACCTCATAATGCTCAGGATGACCTAGGATTTGACTGTCAACCCTAATTTGGTTCATCTAGATCGTGTCTCAACTTTACAAGTTTCGTGACTCCTTACAAGAACTACCTTGGCCAAGGTTTCACTAAATTGAGATACAGCGAGTCATTCACTCCAAACTATTTGGAGAAATCAATTCCATCTTGATCCACCACCGTTTCACAAGTACTTGATTGCACCCAAAAACCTTTCATCACTAGATTAGAAATTCAGATAATCCAACACCAAAGTACAATGAGTTGCTTGCAAGCTACCATGGTGACCTCAAGTCTGAGGGATACACATATTTATATACCTTCATGAGCAACCCTTTAGCAAAAGGGAGCTCTGCAGATGGTCATGTTCAGTGAAATGTCATACATTTTACTTGTATGTCACATCAGTATCACCATACCCCTTGGTCAAGAGGACAACCAACCAATATAAGATACAACAACCTATACTTGATGCATCATCGTCCTATAATAATGTATCATTTGGTTATAAACCAGTTTAAGAACTACTTGATATATCCTCTCTATATCAAATATGACGTAGTTCTAAGGACCCCATGACATAAGAGTTCTTTTCAGAAAAATGCATATATGATGAATAGCCAAAAAAATAACTTTTATTCATTAAGAAATCATATACACTTACAAAATTAGCACAACCATCTACAACCTAGATGATTGGCTTTGAGACACGATTTCCAATAACTCCTATTTGGACTAAAGCCAATCGGTACAGAATCTTACAACTGTCGAACTCTTGAACTCCGATGGCTTTAGTGAAGGGGTCACCCAGGTTCCCCTTTCCATTGATCTTCTATAGGTCAATGTCACCTCATTCCACGATCTCTCTTACAAGGTGATAGCACCGCAAAATATGCTTTGTATGATGATGAGACTTCGGCTCTTTAGCTTGAGCAATAGCTCTAGTACTATCATAATACACTAGAACAGGACCATTCAGGAAAGGTGCCACTCCCAGCTTGCCAAGGAACTTCCGTAACCACACAGCTTCTTTTGCTGCATCTGATGCTGCAATGTATTATGCTTTATATACTGAGTCCTCCACAATAGGCTACTTGGAACATTTCCAGTAGATCGCACCTCCATTTAGGATAAAGATAAATCTTGACACCTCTTGCTATCATCCTTATCTGACTGAAAACTGGAGTCAGTATATCCCATAAGTTTCAAGTCAAGTTCTCCATAAATCAGCCATCGATCCTTAGTATTTTGCAAATACTTAAGGATGGTCTTTACCACTTTCCAATGAGCTTCACCTGGGTCAGACTGGTATCTGCTCACCATGCTTAGTGAGTATGCCATGTCTGGTCTAGTACACTCATGGCATACATGATAGAACCCACTATCAAAGCATATAGGATTTTACTGATATGTTCTCTCTCCTCAGGAGTTGTCGCATAATCCTTTTTGGAGAAAGCAATTCCAGTGCCTATCAGGAGATAGCCTTTGTTGGATTTTTTCATGCTGAACTACTTTAGCACAATGTCGATGTACATAGACTAGGACAGTCCCAGAAGCTTCTTAGATCTATCTCTATAGATCTTCATACCCAGTATGTAAGAGGCTTTACCCAAGTCCTTCATAGAGAACTGAGATAATAACCAGACCTTTATTCCTTGTAGTGTTGGGATGTCATTCCCAATTAAGAGAATGTCATCCACATACAACACAAGGAATACAATTACAGAACCATTAGCCCATTTGTAAATGCAAAGCTCTTCTTCATTTCTAACGAAGCCATACGACTTAATACACTTATCAAATTGCATGTTCCAACTCCGTGATGCTTGCTTCAATCCATAGATGGACTTTTGAAGCTTGCACACCTTTGACTCGTCTATGGATGTGAACCCTTCAAGTTGTATTATATACACCTCCTCTTCCATCTCACCATTCAGGAAAGCTGTTCGGACATCCATTTGCCAGATTTCATAGTCAAAGTATGCCGCTAAAGCAAGCATGATCCGAATGAATTTGAGTATTGCCACATGAGAGAACATCTTGTCATAGTCAATAACATAACGTTGACGATATTCCTTGGTAATCAGACGGACTTTATAGGTCTCTACCTACCCATCTGCATCCCTTTTTCTTTTGAAAATCTATTTACACCCAATAGGTTTTATCCCTTTAGATGGATCAACCAATGTCCATACATTATTGATTTTCATGGACTCCATTTCAAATTTTATGGCTCCTAGCCATTTCTCAGAGTCGGACCTCTGCATCGCATCCATATATGTTGCCCAAAGATGGAGCCCAAGAGGGGCATGAATTGGGTATTTAAAAAGTTTAAGCAATTATGTGCACTACTTAGTGAATGTATGAACTAAGTGAATGTGCTCAATGAATTATACAGCATAAGCAATAAATATAATGCAAGGTAATAAAGAGAAACTAGAGAAGGAAACAAGAAACCACAAACAACAAGATGTATAGTGGTTCGGTGCATCCTAGCACCTACATCCACTCCCCAAGCTTTTCCTTGGGTGTTTTTACTATAATCTATCCAAGATTACAGCCAACTTATTTTCCAAGGCTCACAAGTCAAAACCTATGTTCGTTTTATTACCTAGGCTCACCAACAATATTTACAACTTGTTTTATCTAGGCTCACAAGTCAAACCCAAGTTGGTTTTATATCTTAGGCTCACCAACAAACCTCTTTGGTTTTCCAAGGCTCACCAAAAATCTTTAACACTAGTTTCAATACCTTTGAAACTAGTAACAATAAAAGAAATCAAGAGTACAATAAATGAGCACAAGAAATAGCTCCTAAAATGAGCAAAAATTAAAGTCGATGTAGCTCTTCTTGAATACTTGAGTTGTCTTCTTCTTGGAATCTTTGAATGCACACTTATAGCCAAACACTTGAATGCTCAACAACTTAAAAATGGAAGGCTTTTTATCAAAGGAATCTCTTGAAAGCTCTCTTTTTATCTTTTCAAATGATTAGAGTTTGTCTCATATGAATCCTCACTTTCTTGTTGACTTGAAGAGGTTTGGTGAGTGTTAAATATCCCAAAACCACTGAAAAGATCATTGAAGACCGTTAGAATTAAAAAAAAATAGCCATTTGGAGCCATTTGGAAATAATTCTAAAATTCTGAAAAACTAGCCATTACAATATGAGTCGACCTCTTGAGTCGATACTTGGAGCATGAGTCAACTTCATGAGTCGACACTTTAAGCTGAAACAAAAAAACTTGATGTTCTACCCCAAAATTTTTCTCAAGCGATGAGTCAGCACTTGAAATGTGAGTCGACCTCTTGAGTCGACACTTGGGCATGCCATTTGAAAATTGCATGCCAATCTTCTAAAACTTTTGAATTTTCTTCATGAGTCGACCTTGTGAGTCGATACTTGGCTTGTGAGTTGACCTCTTGAGTCAACACTTGATCTGTGCCATCCAAAAAAGCATGCCAAACTCTGAATTTTCTTAGGATTTATCCATTAAATCTTTAGATACTTCTTCATAAGAGCCAAAGTGGTTGTTTTGATAATATTCCAAGATTAGAAGATCACTTAAACATGAGAAACTTCTTGCTTTCAAATTTGTAGACTTGATACTCTTTCGATGTACCTAAAGCTTGAAATTCATACTTCAATTGAAACATTAGTCCAAACAATACTCAACATTTTGTTATTCATCAAAATTAAGGAGCCAAAGCTAATAATCTCCTCCTTTTTGATGATGACAAAACTTTGAGTATATAAGCAATTAAGTTCAAAAGGAATTGATCATTGTTTCAAGTTTTCAAATAAGGCCATTCTAGTTAACAAATCAAACATTTTATATACTGAAGTTAAAAACAAAGGTATCAGATCAATGATTTAGAAAGCAATGTTTCAAGAACTTGGTTGATTTGCTTTGCTTATATATACTTTCTAATAAACTTTCTACTCCCCCTTTTTGTCAACATAAAAAAGGTTGCTCCCCCTGATCTTATGTATCAGAATAAAGCATACAAAGAGAATGGTCAGGGGCATCAAACTTACAACAGGTATCAGAGCAAATTGACAGAGAGAAGAGTAAGCATTAAACAAAGGTAAACTTTTATATATATAAGAAAGTTTCTGTACAAAATGTGCTTACATAAGCAAATATAAACTGAAACACAATATAGTCAAAGTCTGATACATAGTAGATAAACAACATGATAAATAACATAAATAACATGATAAACATCTGAAAGGCTACTTCTCATCCGATGGAAGCTCAAAGTAAATAGGAGCTCTAATCCTAGTCCTAGAAGCAAGAGGTCTAGGGGTCTTAAGGGTGCCATGGCTCCTAGTCCTAAGAGCTCCATGGCTCCTAGTCCTAAGAGCTGGTCTAAAGCGAAAAATGACTCTAGAGGACCTAGTGGAAGGTGGAGGTAAACTCTCTACTGGAGTCAGGAAAACTGGTGCAGTGGCAAGCTGAGCATCTTCGGGAGTATCTATAGTAGCAACTAGAGTCTGAGTCTCCCTACTGATAATCTCATAGTCTCCAGGTCTGTCATCACTCCCATCACTATCATCACTATCAAGAACATCTGTGCCTCTATCAGCCTCACCACCATCACCAGGAGTGTCATTATGTCTGTCAGGGTAGTCATCGTCATATGCTGGTGGAGGAGGTGGAGGAGGTCCTGACGGTGCAATCAGAGGCAAAAGAGATCTCATAAGATCTCGTATCTCAATGAATCCCGCCTCCATAGACTGTCTGATGCATGAGAGCTGACCATCAGTATATGCTCTCAGTCCCTTAATCTCTATGCAAAGCTGAGTAGTTCGGACTGCCAAATCGATGATCTCACTCCTAACCTCAGCAATCTCAATCCTGATCTACTCCGTAAAGGTAGACTCTGTAGATGTACGTGGAGCAGCAACTGGTGAAGAAATAAGTGCTAGAGTGACTGGCTCAGACCTAGAAGCTGGCAGTGATGTAGGTCTAGGAGGTGTAAAGTGCTCAGAAGGCTCAGATGGCCCTGCCTCAGTGGCTCGAATCTCATCCTCCGCATCTAGCTCCTGACCAGACTCCCTGCAAATCCATCAGCCTCCAATGTGTCAAAATCCCATTCGATGTAGAGATTTCTCCCCATATATATCCGTGTGGAGAATCTCTTTGGAGGGCTCTCCCTCTAATGGGACTCCAAACTCATGAAATATCCTCATGAGGCCCATTCCATAAGGTAAGCATGACAGCGCCGAGTGGCCGCCTCTCCCATCTGATGAACCATAATCATAGGGAGGTTGATGGGAGTTTATTGCCTCAATACAACCATCAGAACTAGCTCCCTCTCGGTGATGAAGTCAAATTTACTAGTCTTCGAAATAAGGATCTGAGTAATAATGTGATGTAGGACTCTCATCTCAAGGGAAAGCTGGTTTGCTAAAACCACTAAAACACCGCAGACATCCTCGCGCTCTAGTATGCACTAAAATGCTACCTTGCGATTTCTAACACAGTTTGCTACCTTGCCATGGAGAGGTATCTGCCAGACTCTACTGATCACCTTAGGTATCACCTGAATCTCAATACCTCTGATTGTAGCAATCCATCTAAGGCCATTAGTGGCCATGCTCCCATAGAACTCTCTCATCAACTGAGGATAATACCTCTCAGTCATGGTGCAGAAAGATACCAGCCTAGCTGCTCTCAACAAATCACCAATAATGAAGCTCTAAGAGTCCCAAAACTGGATATCAACTCTCTTGCCACTGGCTAAGGTCTTCCCAACAACTCTGACTGCACTAGGAGATGCGGGTGGAGCCTGCTCCTAGGCATCCTGCTCAGACTGCTCAACTGGATCCTGACGAGCTTTTGTTCTCCTTTCCTGGCTATCACCCTACTCAAATCTTCTTTTTCGGTAAGTCAATTGCTTTCAGGGAGCCATACCATTCAGAGACAACACAAGAAGAATAGAAAGAAGTAAACCTGAGTGGCTAAGAGGGAAGAAGGAAGTGTTGGCCAAGAGGAAGGGAAGAGAAAAGAAACAACGGACAGAGAGAGATAACCAAATAAGGGAAAAGAAATAAGGAAAAAACCATGGAAAAGAACATAAAAGAGGGAAGAAACGGATCAAATCCAACAAGAAACGAAGAAATCGAGCCAAAATACAGAAAGCTTGGGTTGGTCAGAAGCAAAAAATGCAAAGAGAGTGAAGAATGCACGGTCCAACCAGAAAAATCCAAGAAAAAGTGCGGAGAAATACCTAAAATCAGAGGGTTAGATGAGGAAATCCATTGTTCTTGAGCTTAGGATGGCTTTTGGGGACCACACGGCACTAAGGAAGTGAAAAAAAACTAGGTTAAAAGGGTTTATGGAAAGCCCTAAAAAATCTAAATCTCCATATCATGAGTCGACACTTCAAAACTGCTCAAGTGTCGAGTGTCGACACTTCAGGTGAGTCGACACTTGGCAATTTTTCAAGTGTCGACACTTGACCTCAGGCAAGCAAAATAAATTTCAATAAAATTCCAAAAAAAACCTAAGAGATATCCTAAGTGATATTTGAGGGATTTTGAATCAAAGTAGAGGATTTCAACAAGAATTTGAAGAGTTTAAACAAAAGGATCAATGATTCATAATTCTCTTCTAATCATGCAAAATCTATCTTCGCTAAGAGGTTTTGTAAAAATATCAGTAAGTTGATTATCAATACATACAAAATCAAGTATTACATCACCATTTTAAACATGATCTCTTATGAAATGATGTTTTATTTCAATGTGTTTGCTTCTTGAATGTTGCACAGGATTTTTAATTAGATTTATTGCACTTATATTATCACATCTTATGGGTGTCTTACTTAGTTTTATGCCAAAATCTTCGAGTTGTTATTTGATTCACATAATTTGAGCACAATAACTTTTAGCTGCTATATATTCGACTTTTACTATAGATAGAGTAATTGAATTTTGTTTCTTGCTAAACCATGAAATCAAATTCACTCCAAGAAATTGACAGGTCCACTAGTACTTTTTCTATTTAATCTACATCTAGCAAAATCAGCATCAGAATATGCAATCAATTCAATAGATGAGTCTCTAGAGTACCAAAGTCTAATATCAATAGTGCCAGACAAGTGTCTAAGTATGTGTTTAACAGCCAATAAATGAGACTCTTTAGGAGTAGACTGATATCTTGCACACATACAAACACTGAACATTATATTTGGCCTACTTGCAGTTAAATATAATAATGAACTAATGATACCTCTGTATAACTTTTGATCTACATTCTTACCTGATTCATCTTTGTCAAGTTTACAAGAAGGGCTCATAGGAGTACCTAATGATTTGGTGCTCTCCATCCCAAACTTCTTTAAGTTTTTTTTGTGTACTTAGCTTAGTTGATGAAGATCCCTTCTTTAGTTTGCTTGATCTGGAGTTCGAGGAAAAAGTTTAGCTCTCCTATCATGCTCATCTCGAACTCTCCCTACATAAGCTTGGCAAACACTTGGCAAAGAATTTGATTAGTAGCACTGAAAATAATATCATCGACATACACTTGTACTACTAATAAGTCATTATTTTTCTTTTTCAAAAATAGTGTAGTTTCAACATTGTCTCTTGAAAAATCATTCTCAAAAAAAAATCTACTTAATCTATCATACCTAGCTCTTGGAGCTTATTTCAAACTATATAAAGCTTTATGAAGTTTAAAAACATAATCAGGCCATTCATGATTTTCAAAACCAGGGGACTGTTCAACATATACTTCTTCTTCGATAAAACCATTCAAAAAAATACTTTGGACATCCATTTGAAATAACTTAAAATTCATAAAATATGCAAAAGCAAGTAATAATCTAATTTCTTCTAATCTAGCAATAGGTGCAAATATTTAATCAAAGTCAATGCATTCTTCTTGATTATAACCTTTTACAACTAATCTAGCTTTATTTCTTGTTACTAAACCATGTTCATCAAGTTTATTTCTGAAAACCCATTTTGTTCCAATTATTGAAGCATTTGAAGGTCTTTTAACCAAAGCCCAAACATTAATCCTTTTAAATTGATTTAATTCATCTTGCATAAAATTTAACCAATTAGACTCTATTTTTACTTCTTCAATTGATTTAGGTTCTACTTGAGATACAAATGCTAAATAATCACAAATATTTCTCAAAGAGGAATGGGGTACTTACTCCTTTTGATGGATCACCAATTATAAGTTCTTTAGGGTGTTCATGGGCATACCTCCATTCTTTAGGTTATGGATTGGGTGTAGATGAGGCTCCTACTTCTTGTGGTTGTTCTTCTTCATTATTTTGATCACCTCCTTGATCCTTGGAAGTTTCTTCATTGATTGTCATCCTTCCTAGCTTTTAAATACCTATCTCATCATCAATAGTATATTCTTTTCTAAAAGATTTTCATTAGATTTATCAAAAATTACATAAATAAATTCTTCAACTAGAAGAGTTCTTCTGTTGAAAACCCTGTATGCCTTGCTAGAAGTAGAGTATCCTAAGAAGATACCCACATCTGACTTGGCATCAAATTTACTGAGATTATCTTTACCATTGTTTAGAATGAAATAATGGCATCCAAGAACACGAAAATATTTTATAGAATGTTTTCTACTTTTCCAAAGTTCATATGGTGTCTTCTTCAAAATAGGTTAGATTAAAACATGATTTAAAACATAACATGCAGTGTTTATGGCTTTTGCCCAAAAATATCTAGGTAAATTGTTTTCACAAAGCATTGTGCATGCCATTTCTTTAAGAGTCCTATTCTTTCTTTCTACCATCCCATTTTGTTGAGGTGTTCCAAGTGTAGAAAAATTATGATTAATACCATTTTCATTACAAAAAGTTTCAAAATCATGATTTTCAAATTCAGTACCATGATCGCTTCATAAAGAGATGATTGAAATACCTTTTTCATTTAAAACCTTTTTATGAAATTTAATGAATACTAAAAAAGTTTCATCCTTGTATGCTAAAAATATTACCCAAGTAAAACATGAATAGTAATCCACAATCACTAAACCATACTCTTACCTCCCAAACTATTTGTTCTAGTTGGTCCAAAGAGGTCCATATGAAGTAATTCAAGGGGTCTACTGGTAGATACTACTTCTTTAGATTTGAAAGAAGATTTTGTTTGTTTTCCAAGTTGACATGCACTACAAATCTTATCTTTTTCAAAAGTGAGTTTTGGCAAATCTTTTACAAGATTCTTTTTGTTTAATTTTGAAATCAAATTCATTCTTGCATGTCCTAGTCTAAGATACTAAAGCCAAATAGTTTCATTAACCTTAGCTTCCACAGCCACTAGACATTGACCATTTTTCATGGATAGATCAACAAGATCAACCATGTAAATATTTCCATGCCTATGACCAACAAACCTGATGCCATTATCATCTAGACAGATCAATGTACATAGAAGATTCAAAAACTATTTTAAATCCTTTGTCACAAAATTGACTTATACTGAATAAATTATACTTTAAACCATCTACTAACAAAACATTATCAATAAAAGTAGTAGGGGTGATATGGATTTTACCAATATCGATAATTTTGCCCTTTTCATTATCACCAAAGTCATGTTTCCACCATTCAAAGCTTCTAGAGATGATAATTGTCTCATATCCCCAGTCATGTATCTTGAGAACCGCTATCAAGATACCACATTCTTCTTTTATTCTTAGTTGCAAGACATACCTACAAAACAAATCAAGTGAAAACTTTAGGTACCTAAGTCATCTTGGGTCCTTTAGAATTAGTTGAATTGGTTCCTTTTGGAACCCAAACCTTTTGAACAGCATTCAATTTTTTTTTGTTACACGTATAAGATTTGTGTCCTACTATACCATATACATAACAAGTAATACTAGAAGAAGCATGTACAAAAAAGTTTTTGAAAAACTTTTGCTATTTTTATAGTTTGAATCCTAAGCCAACCTTGTTAAAAACTGCTTTTTGATTGTTTAAAAGTATGTTTAATTTTTCAGAGCTGTAAGTAAACTTTTCAATAAATGGCTTTACTTTTTCTAACTCTTCTTTATATTTTTTATTTTCTAGTAAACTCTTCTTGTTTTGTTTTGCAAATATTTCATTTGTATCAAAAATTTTATCTTTTTTCAAAAAGTCTTTTTCTTTCAAAAGATTTTCTTTTTCATTTTTCAAAACATTTATTTGTTCACTAAGGTCATTTTCTTGAATCTAGTTATCATTTTCTAGTAAAAACTTATCAGATGTTTTTGAATGCTCTAGATTTTGTTTTCTCAATTCTTTGTTTTTAAAATTAAGCTTTTGATATTCAATAACAAGTTCATTGAAAACATCATGTAATTCATCAAATGTAAAATCAATTTCAAATTCAAGTTTTACCTCTTCTTCATTGGCCATAAAGCAAAGGTTGGCCTCTTCTTGTTGTTCTTCGTCGGAGCTTGAATCTTCACTTTCACTCCATGTTGCCATCATAGCCTTTTTCCTAAATTTCTTCTTACTTTTCTTGAAAATGGGGCAATCCAACTTATAGTGACCTGGCTTTTTATATTCGAAGCATATCGGTTGCTCCCTTTTCTTTTCTTTTTCTTTCTCCTTACTATAATCTCCCTTTTGTGGCTTTTTCTTGTAGAAATTTCTTTTTTTCCTCATAAATCTTTTGAACTTTCTTGTAATGAGGACTGTTTCATCTTCTTCATCGAATTCTTCGGATTCATCACTTGATTCTTCCTTGGTAGTGGACTTGAATGCAATGGCTTTCTTCTTCTTATCATTGTCTACTATTTTTTGCTTCAATGAGAGCTTATAAGTCATCAACGAACCCAAAAGCTGCTCAAGTGGAAGAGTATTGACATCTTTGGCTTCTTCAATGGCTGTGACCTTTAGATCCCAAGAAGCTGGAAAAGACCTGAGAATTTTATTGACAAGTTCAGCATTAAAAATCACTTTACCCAAGCTCCTCATGCCATTTACAATATTAGTGAATATAGTATACATTTCACTAATAGTTTTAGTTGGTTCCATCCTAAACATCTCATAAGTATGAATGAGCATGTTTACTTTGGTGGTCTTTACTTGATGTGTCCCTCATGGGTAACCTCAAGTGTATCCCAAATCTCTTTGGCCGAAACATAATTTGATATTCTGTTGAATTCACTTGGATCAAGTGCATAAAATAACAAATTCATGGCCTTAGCATTAAGCTCAGCTTGCTTAATGTCATTTTCATCACAATCTTCTTCTAATTTGGGAGTGAGAATGCCATTAACCAAAAGAATGAGCTGATGAGGGCCTTTAACTATAGTTCTCCAGATATTATAGTCAATAGCTTGAATGTAAATGCGCATGCATGTCTTTTAATATATGTAGTTTGTGCCATTAAACAAAGATGGACGGTTAGAGGCTTGTCCTTCTATAGTACCAATACCTATTTGGGCTGCCATGATCTTTAACTCAAGATCATTAGACCTACAAGCAGAGTACCAGGCTCTGATACCACTTGTTGCCCAAAGATGGAGCCCAAAAGTGGGATGAATTGGGTATTTAAAAAACTTAAGCAATTATGTGCACTACTTAGTGAATGTATGAACTAAGTGATTATACTCAATGATATATGTAGCAGAAGTAATAAATATAATGCAAGGTAATAAAGAGCAACTAGAGAAGGAAACAAGCAACAATAAACAATAAGATGTATAGTGATTTGGTGCATCCTAGCACCTACATCTACTCTCCAAGCTTTTCCTTAGGGATTTTCACTATAATCTATCCAAGATTATAGCCGACTTATTTTCCAAGGCTCACAAGTCAAAACTTATGTTGGTTTTATCACCTAGGCTCACCAACAACCTTTACAACTTATTTTATCTGGGCTCACAAGTCAAATTCAAGTTGTTTTTATCTCTTAGGCTCAACAACAAACCATTTTGCTTTTTCAAGGCTCACCAAAAATTTTTAATACTAGTTTCAATACCTTTGAAACTAGCAACAACTAAAGAAATCAAGAGTACAATAAATAAGCACAAGAAATAGCTCCTAAAATAAGCAGAAATTAAAGTCGATGTAGCTTTTCTTGAATGCTTGAGTTGTCTTCTTCTTGAAATCTTTAAATGCACACTTATGGCCAAACACTTGAATGCTCAACAACTCAAAAATGGAAGGCTTTTTATCAAAGGAATCTCTTGAAAGCTCTCTTTTTGTCTTATCAAATGATTGGAGTTTACCTCATATGAATCCTTACTTTCTTGTTGACTTAAAGAGGTTTGGTGAGTGTTAAATATCCTAAAACCACTGAAAAGACCGTTGAAGACCGTTAGAATTGAGAAAATAGCCATTTGAAAATAATTCTAAAATTATGAAAAACTAGCCATTACAGCATGAGTTGACCTCTTGAGTCGACACTTGGAGCGTGAATCAACCTCGTGAGTCGATACTTTAGGCTAAAATCAGAAAACTTGATGTTCTACCCCAAAACTTTTCTCAAGCGATAAGTCGACCTCTTGAGTTGGCACATGAAGTGTAAGTCGACCTCTTGAGTCGATACTTGGGCATACCATTTGAAAATTGCATGTCGGTCTTCTAAAACTTTTGAATTTTTTTCATAAGTTGACCTTGTGAGTCGACTTGGCTTGTGGGTCGACCTTTTGAGTCGATACTTGATTTATGCCATCAAAAAAAGCATGCCAAACTTTAAATTTTCTTAGGATTTGTCCATTAAACCTTTAGATACTTCTTCATAAGAGCCAGAGTGGTTGTTTTGATAATATTCCAAGATTAGAAGATCACTTAAACATGAGAAACTTCTTGCTTTCAAATATATAGACTTGATACTCTTTTGATGTACCTAAGGCCTGAAATTCATACTTCAATTAAAACATTAGTCCAAGCATATACTCAGTTCAGAGGTCTTCACATCAACCAATTAGAACTTGTATGCCATCCCAGGAGCCAGAGGTCTTCACATCAGCCAATTAGATCTTGTATGCCATCCTAGGGTCCAAGATTCTTACAAGATGCCCAGATGCCCTCCAGATATTTTTCAGATGCCAGATTCCCTCTAGATGACAGAGTATATTCCCAGACCAGGGCATATCATGAATTCAGAGGTCCATATGTGCCCAGCCCAGGAGAAATCAAGCTTAAGTGCCAGGTCCATGCCTTTAAGAATCAAGATTCCAGTCTAATGCCTGGAATATGCTAGCCCAGGCACCCCAGCTTCCAGGAGGCCCAAAGCCCATGTGCCCCAAGCCCTTGGCCGGCCCATTGCTGCCCCTTGAAGCCCACATGCCAACCCTAGGCATCCTTGGAGTGTTGACTTGGTCCAAGCTAAGAAGAAGAGTCCAAGTGGAAAGAGGAAATTAAGTTCTTATTCTAATCAACTTGTATACAAATAGTTATGGGTTTATTTTGTAGTCTTTCTCTCACTTAAATTGTGTAAATCTATTCTAACAAGTAGAAGACTTGTAATCCCTTTAGGAGAGGACATGAGAACTATATAAATTCCCCACCCCTCTTTCTCTTGTAATAACTTTTCTCATATGAATTAAACTTTGCTGAAATTTTAAGTTAATTGCCTTGTATTTTGTTCTTGTGTTGGTTCTCTAGTTTTGGTTTGAGTTCTCTCCTTGTACCATGGCCGAACCCCTACTACCCTAGCATACTTCTGCATCCCAGAAGATCAGCCATGCCCAAGAGAAGAGTGCCCTTGTTTCCGTCCAAGTGAAGGAACCCCTTCTTCCCCAGCCCGCCAGCTTCTAACCCTAATCCTGCTTTAACCCAAACCCTAGTTTCTTTCCCTTTTATTATTTGCTATTTTGATTGACCTCTGATGCTTGGAGGATCCTCGAGATATTTCACCTCCCCAAAGGAGGCTTTCCTTGCCTCCAGGACCGCCTAGATCAGCCATCAAATCTAAGGGAACTAAAGCTTCATCATCCAGGCTCCAACAGAGAGTGTGTGATCTCTTCATTTATTGAATCTACAATCTCTGACTGGTAATATCCTTCCCTACTCTTGGTTTCTAATTCATTGAAGATTAGCTATCCTAAGCCAGGAATTTCTCAATTTTTGGATCCTGACTTTTATTATTTTGCATGAGTATGCCTGCGATATGATGATTCTTTGCATTGCTGATTATCTTGCTAGTTCTTACTTAATTTTGAAAATCTAGCCTTGAAATTAAAATTATAAAAAAATTAGATTACTATTTTTCTTATATTTTATGCAATCTTAGAGTCATCCCACATCAGTTTGGTGGTGAGGACACTAAGATCAGACACAAATCACTGGATCCCATATGGTTTACTGAATATGATTTTTTTAGAACCTTAGTCTTGTGTCACAATATTGTAATCAATTAAGATTGAGTCCTATAATAAGTTGAGGCTAGTTGATTTATCTCAATTCAGTCCAGTTTATTGAGTTCTGTATTTTAGTCATGAGTCTAATGAGAGTTAATTTTGGTATAAGAGAAGAGGATACACTATTTTGGAGTTCCACCAGGCCTCATTCAGGAGCTAGAGGTCTTCACATCAACCAATTAGACCTTGTATGCCATCCTAGGGTCCAAGATTCCTACAAGATGCCCAGATGCCCTCCAAATATTTTTCAGATGCCAGATTCCCTCCAGATGCCAGAGTATATTCTCAGACCAGGGCATATCATGAATCAGAGGTCCATCTGTGCCCAGTCCAGAAAAAATCAAGCTTAAGTTCCAGGCCCAAGCCTTTAAGAACCAAGATTCCAGTCTGATGCCTGGAATATGCCAACCCAGGCACCCTAGCTTCCAGGAGGCCCAAAGCCCATGTGCCCCAAGCCCTTGGCCGGCCCATTGCTGCCCCTTGAAGCCAACACGCCAACCCTAGGCATCCTTGGAGTGTTGACATGGTCCAAGCAAAGAAGAAGAGTCCAAGTGGAAGGAGGAAATTAAGTTCTTATTCTATTCAACTTGTATACTCATAGTTCTAGGTTTATTTTGTAGTCTTTCTTCCACTTAAATTGTGTAAATCTATTCTAACAAGGAGAAGACTTGTAATCCCTTTAGGAGAGGACATGGGAACTATATAAATACCCTACCCCTTTTCTCTTGTAATAACTTTTCTCATATGAATTAAACTTTGCTGAAATTTTGAGTTAATTGCCTTGTATTTTGTTCTTATGTTGGTTCTCTAGTTTTGGTTTGAGTTCTCTCCTTGTACCCTAGCCGAACCCCTGCTACCCTAGCATCCTTCTGCATCCTAGAAGATCAGCCATGCCCAAGAGAAGAGTGTCCTTGCAGCTATCCAAGTGAAGGAACCCCTTCTTCCCCAGCCCGCCAGCTTCTAACCCTAATCCTACTTCAACCCAAACCCTAGTTTCTTTCTCTTTTATTATTTGCTATTTTGATTGACCTCTGACACTTGGAGGATCCTCAAGGTGTTTCACCTCCCCAGAGGAGGCTTTCCTTGCCTCTAGGACCGCCTAGATCAGCCATCAAATCCAAGGGAACTAAAGCTTCATCATCCAGGCTCCAATCAGAGTGTGTATGATCTCTTCATTTATTGAATCTACAATCTCTGACTAGTAATATCCTTCCCTACTCTTGATTTTTAATTCATTGAAGATTAGCTATCCTAAGCCAGGAATTTCTCAATTCTTGGATCCTGACTTTTATTATTTTGCATGAGTATGCCTGCGATATGATGATTCTTTGCATTGCTGATTATCCTGCTAGTTCTTACTTAATTTTGAAAATCTAGCCTGTAAATTAAAATTATAAAAAAATATAAAAAAATTAGATTACTATTTTTCTTGTATTTTTTGTAATCTTAGAGTCATCCCATATCAGTTTGGTGGTGAGGATACTAAGATCAGACACAGATTACTGGATCTCATATGGTTTACTGAATAGGATTTTTTTAGAACCTTAGTCTTGTGTCACAATATTTTAATCAATTAAGATTGAGTCCTGTAATAAGTTGAGGCTAGTTGATTTGTCTCAACCCAGTCCAGTTTATTGAGTCCTGTATTTCAACCATGAGTATAGTGAGAGTTAATTTTGGTAAAAGAGAAGAGGATACACTATTTTGGAGTTCCACCAGGCCTCATCCAGGAGCTAGAGGTCTTCATATCAACCAATTAGACCTTGTATGCCATCCTAGGGTCCAAGATTCCTACAAGATGCCCAAATGCCCTCCAAATATTTTTCAGATACCAGATTCCCTCCAGATACTAGAGTATATTCCCATACCAGGGCATATCATGAATCAGAGGTCCATCTATGCCCAGTCCAGAAAAAATCAAGCTTAAGTTCCAGGCCCAAGCCCTTAAGAACCAAGATTCCAGTCTGATGCCTGGAATATGCCAACCCAAGCACCCAAGCTTCCAGGGGGCCCAAAGCCCATGTGCCCCAAGCCCTTGGCCGGCCCATTGCTGCCCTTTAAAGCCCACACGCCAACCCTAGGCATCCTTGGAGTGTTGACTTGGTCCAAGCTAAGAAGAAGAGTCCAAGTGGAAGGAGGAAATTAAGTTCTTATTCTATTCAACTTGTATACTCCTAGTTCTAGGTTTATTTTGTAGTCTTTCTCCCACTTAAATTGTATAAACCTATTCTAACTAGGAGAAGACTTGTAATCCCTTTAGGAGAGGGTATGGGAACTCTATAAATATCCCACCCCTCTTCTTCTTGTAATAACTTTTCTCATATGAATTAAACTTTGCTCAAATTTTGAGTTAATTGCCTTGTGTTTTGTTCTTGTGTTGGTTCTCTAGTTTTGGTTTAAGTGCTCTCCTTGTACCCTGGCCGAACCCTTGCTTCCCTAGCATCCTTCTGCATCCTAGAAGATCAGCCACGCCCAAGAGAAGAGTTCCCTTGCTGCCGTCCAAGTAAAGGAACCCCTTCTTCTCCAGGCCGCCAGCTTCTAACCCTAATCCTACTTCAACCCAAACCCTAATTTCTTTTCCTTTTATTATTTGCTATTTTGATTAACCTCTGATGCTTGCAGGATCCCTGAGGTATTTCACCTCCCCAAAGTAGGCTTTCCTTGCCTCCAGGACTACCTAGATTAGCCGTCAAATCCAAGGGAACTGAAGCTTCATCATCTAGGCTCCAATCAAAGTGCGTATGATCTCTTCATCTATTGAGTCTACAATCTCTAACTGGTAATATCCTTCCTTACTCTTGATTTCTAATTTGATGAAGATTAGCTATCCTAAGCCAGGAATTTCTCAATTCTCGAATCCTGACTTTTATTATTTTGCATGAGTATGCCTGCGATTATGATGATTTTTTTCATTGCTATTCATCCTGCTAGTCTTTACTTGATTTTGAAAATCTAGCATGGAAATTAAAATTATAAAAAATACAAAAAAAGTTAGTTTACTATTTTTCCTGTATATTTAGCAATCTTAGAGTCATCCTACATCAGTTTGGTATCAGAGCGGGTTTAGGATAGCATTCATCTACATTAGGATCACAAACCCTAATATCTGCATCCTGCTGGCTGCATTAGGCATCTATTATTCATCTGATTTCGACTGCCTAAGAATTTTATATTTTTGTAAAATTTGCATAAAGTGTTCTCTGTATTGTCCTATATTTTATCATAATTTTTAATTAATTTTATAGAAAACTAAAATTCTTAAAATTTGGCATATTAGAAACCCTAACAAAAATCCTAATAATTCTACATCAGTCTGAAAAGCCTAGGATTTGAATTATCATCTAATTTTTGTTTTATATAAAATTTGGTATAGTTCATCATCACTATCCATCCTCTGTTCTGTAATTTTTTTGATTTTTTTTTGCATCGGTAACTATATCAAAACTTGCATCATCTGAAACCCTAGTTTTCTAAATTCTGCTATTTCTGCATTTTGACTAAACCAAACCTAACCAACTTCCAAACCCCCCACTCCCAAGCCAAACTTTGTTTGCTAACCCCAGTTAACTTAAAATTAACTTGTCATATCATAAAATAATTAAAAAAAATATTTTATTTTTTTGATTGTTATTAGTTGCATCAGGACCATCGATTGTCATCATCTTTTTAACCTAATCTTAAGGGCAATTGCTATATAACATTAGGGCAGGATTTCATCCCCTGTCTTGGGCCCAAAACAACCATCATCATTCTGACCTAAGTCTAACTAAAATTAATTAGACCTAATTTGCCCTAGAGAGCTAGGTGACACTCATAGGTCGGGTCCGAGCTGTGTGGGCCAACTAGTGCATTTAATCCTTTAGCTATTACTAGAAGCTAGTATCTAAGGCTGGGGGTCCAGAGTCAAACGACCTAAGTGGACTGGTGGTTTATAATTAAGACCCTGTGACAAGTAGGGGGAGCCTCCCACCACCTCACCCCCTACCTGACCAGCGGAAGGATTAGCTGCTGGGTTAAGTGTAAGTTGAGCTGACCCATTCAGTTTTGGCTCTAGGTCTAGGAAACCCTAGAATTACTGATCCTTTGCATGCTTGGCTGCACCATCTCATTTTGATTGATTAATTGATTGTGTAACCACAAGATTAGGAACCTAATACCAGAAGTCTAAACCTCAACCATATTCAACCATAGAGTCCAGTCTTGAAGCACTTATAAGAACCATGAATGAACAATTGAACCATAAACTTGATTAAACCAATACCCAGATGACCCAATTGACCCAATCTCAAAACCAAATGACCCAATCCCAAAACCAGATGAAGCATAGATTCGACCAAATAGACCAAAGATTTGACCAAATGACCCAAACCAATAACCAGGCAACCCATAGGATTGACCAATTAATTGATAGGTTAGACCAGGTAGAAAATAGATTAGGGACCATAGAATGCTCCCAGGGGTCTAATGCTGAACCTGAATCTGACCCATCCTGTTCTACCTCTCAAAACCCTAGGGGGGCCCAAAACCCATACCACTTTATGGAGCCTAACTGGTGCGGACACCAGGCACAAGAAGAGATTTCAGCAAGCTTAGCTAGGTTCTTATTTGAGTCCTGTAATAATTTAGTTCTTATTTGAGTCCTGTAATAATTTAATTTTGTATTTGTTTTCTTTTAAATTGAGTCATGAGTCAAGTCTCATTGAGTCCTGTTTAAATCAAATTTCATTGAGTCTTGTTTAAGTCAAGTTCAGGCCAGTCCAATTGCAAAATCATGAAGGGTTAGTGTCTAGTCAAAAGTCAAAGGGAGCATGGTCCATGGGTTCACCACCAAAGAAGCCACATCATCACATGGAAGCCACCTCCTTGCCACATCACAAGGAGGTTCAAATTCAAGGAAATTTGGCCAAAGAAGAGGGAATTTTGAATTGGCCAACCTCCCCACCCATCTCTCCTACATTCATGGGGATGACCCACCTTTCTAGGAGTTGCATTTTGAATTCAAAAACAAACAAGGCTGCAAAGAAATTCTTATAAGAGTCCTTGGTTTTTGTAAAAAGGGTAGATGATGATGAATGAAGAAAATAGCCTTTCTTTTCCAAAGAATTTCTCTTGCTTGTGATGTTTGGTACCCTATGAGAGGGTAAGGTGTGAGGCCTTGAAGTTTTGATATCCTGTAATCTACAACTCTCCCTCTCCACTCCAAGATCTTGCATGATTTCGGCTTAGAGGAAATCTTCCAAGAGCTTGCCAAGGGTTGCCTCATCAACAACTAGTGCAACAAGGGTTTCTACAACAAACCTTAAAGTCATCCTGCTAAGGAGCCATGGAAGATTCAAGACAAACCTCCACAACCTCTTCCCATCTTGTTTCTTTATTTCTTTTATCCCAATCATAAATTCTCTTCCTAATCCCTCCATCTAATTTTGTTACAGGATCCCCGGGTTTATTCTTGAGTTCCAAAGAAGGAGGTCGGATTTGCTAAGAACTAGAAAACCTACCTAGGGTAATTTCCTTATCATCCAGAATCCCCCCCCCCCCCCCCGAGTGTGTTATTCAAGAGAGTAGTTTAATGCCTGGAAGCCCTCTTATGAACTCTTTTAGATCTGAAATTGGTAAGGTGAATTAGCTCTAATTTGAGTGGTTTCCTAACCACTAAGATCCTTCTCTCTTAATTATCTTGAATAGAACAAATTTCAGGGTTTTGTGTGACATTTCAGAATTTCCTTTATTTACATCTAGGTTCTTTGCTTTGAATGGCTAACTCTTATTGCTTTGTTTTCATTTGAGTTTTACTAATTTGATTAAGAGCATGTCATTCCCATTATTTTCCGCATCACCAACCCTAGGAGAACCCAAACTCAAGACCAATTTGTGGAACCTAACCATAGGGGAGTTCAACATCAGGAACCATACCAAGAGCCCAACCTTAGGAGAGTCCATAACCCTGACCCTATCCAAGAACCCAACCATAGAAGGCCCCAACCTGAAGTCCATGATCAAGATGAAAGGACCATGAGAAATATTAGGGTAGAAGCACCCACCTTTGATGGAAGTCTTGAACCAAAGGTCTATATAGATTGGGTAGGAGATATGGATTATTATTTTGAATGGTATTATATGAGTGAACAGATGAAGTATAAATTTGCCAAGATGAAGTTGATTTGTCAAGCTAGATTACATTGGGCTAATCTTGAACGTACTAGGAGACAACGAGCCCTTCCACCTACAACTACTTGGCAAGAGATGAAATTGCAACTTAAGGAGAAATACCTACCAGAATCCTACAATCAATAGCTCTTAGATCAATGGAACAAAATTTTTTAAGGGAATAGATCAGTGTCAGATTGTATTACTGAATTTGATGAGTTTGCTGTTAGGTGTAGTGTAACCGAGTCTTTAGAACAAACCCTGTCCAAGTTTAGAATTGGATTACGTGAAGACATCAAAAGGGAACTATACATGAGAGAGGTTATTGATTTGGAGCAAGCCTATCAAATAGCTAGACATTATGAACAATTCCAAAGAGGACCTATAAATCAGAAATCTGAACCTGTTAGGAACAATACCCAATTCCCAAGATCAAACCCAAACCAAGTATACCAGGGTAGACCAAATCCCAATCCTAACCCAGTTTGATTTAACCCCAACCCAGTTAAGCCAAACCCTAACCCAGTTCGACCCAACCCTAACCCAATCTGACTCAATCCCAACCCAAATCGTCCCAACCCTAACCCATCTCGACCTAACTCGAGTCCGAGTCCATCTAGTTCAAGTAATTCTGCACCTACTAGAATTGATAAGGGTAAGGCACATGTATTTCAGAAAGCCCCAAGCCCCAGCCCCAATGCTTGTTTTAGGTGTAATAAGGTAGGCCACTATGCTAGCCAGTGTCCCACCAGATCATTACACATAGGGGAGCTAGAGGAACAAGTGCCTGAACCCAATAATAAGGATGTAGAAGAAGAAATTTATGAGGCTGAACCAGACTTGGTAGATGAATACGAAGAAGATGAGGAAGAATTTGATCAAATAGGGGTTGTTAGATGTATTTTGACCCAAGCCCAAATTAAGGAAGATTGGCATAGGACTAGCATCCTACAGACTTTTATAAAACTTGAGAATAAAGTATATAAGATTATAATAGACAGTGGGAGTTGTGTCAATGCCATTGCTATTAAAACAGCTAAATCCCTAAGCTTGACCCTAGTTCCACACCATAGCCCCTATAAAGTATCATGGATAGATTCCACCTCTATGCCAATCAAGTCTAGGTGATGCAGGATGAATGCTCTGAAACCAAAATTGATGCAGAACAAGTGCTCTGATACCAAAATTGATGCAGAACAAAATAGATGAGATGATGCGATGCGGAAGTAAATTAAGACTAATTCTTTTTTTTTTATATATATTTTCAGAAGTCGGCTTTGACTCAAAGGAAAGTTAAACTAAATTGAAAGAAACTATATAATAATTGAAAGCACAATTCAAAGAAACTAGATTATCAGAGTAGTTAGAAGTAAAGGATCGCTGGGGGTTGAGAAACTCCCAGACCTAGGGTTTCGCTCTGAACTTTCAACATGACAGAACTAAAGAGAAGGGAAGGGTTATGTACCAGGCAGTGATCTTCACAGAGTTTGGTGGAAAGACTCTCTCGAGCAGATTGTTGGATCCTCGAATTTGGATATCTTCTCAATGGATCCTCTAATACTGGTCCTTTGGCAGAGTTGGCTTCTCCTGAACTCAGGATCTAGGAAAGAAGAAGAACAAGTTAAGGAACCAGATACTCAAAGAAAGGATTTACCAGATAAGAAGAACTTGAAAAAAATTGATGTTGCTGAAATCCTGATTCTCCTGGATGCTGATCTAACTTCCTCTGGGATTTGCTCTATATTCGAAGTAGCCGATCTGGACCTGGATGTTAGTGGTCGGCCTCTACTTGGAAGAGAGGGGCCGTGAGATGATGAGGTAGATTAGGGTTTGGATGATTGGTGGAATGAAAAAGATGATGGGCGGCTAGGGTTTGGAATTGAAGTGGCTAACCTAGGGTTTTGGTAGGGTTTTGGGGTTGGAGATCTCACACCTCCTCAAGGTTCCTAGGGAACCCGGATTTACTCCCTCACGGAGCTCAACACCTGAATATAAGTGCGGAAGAGAGAAACACAAAGTTGCTCACACAAAAATTGATTTCATTCATCATTAAATTCAAGAGTTACATAGAGTTGAATATATAGACATAACAAAGAAATAAAATTTTATACATTTCCCATGTGGGACTAATAGGACTAACCCACACTTTAGGCATCAAATTCTCTTCCCAAGACTCCTTCCATGAGTGGGCAGCCCAAAAACTCCAAGAAAACTTGAAAATCAGCTCCAAATGGCAGGTTATGGGGGTGTCTCCTAGTATCTCTCCATGAATCAAGGATTTTTCCTTCATGGTTTGGCTCATTTGGACACCTCCTAGTCTTGCTCCACAAGTTTAGGCTTCTTCCTTTCATGGCTTTGGCACTTTTGGAAACTTTTGGGAACCTCCTTGAATTCCTCCCCAAGACATGCTCTCTTCCCTTTTATAACTTGGATTTTTATGGAACATTGTGGGGCACCTCCTTGATCCTCTCTTCAAGAAAAATTCTTGCCATCCTGGCTTGGGTTTATCTAGAAAGAAATTGGCTCCTTCTTGGATTGAGGTATCTTGATGGATTTCTCTCCCTAGTGGTGCAAGAAAAAAAAAAAAACTTACTTCTTGTGGTGTAGGGACCAAAGACACTGGATGGAGATGTGGCGCCTCTTGGACTCTGGTGTGTGGCTGGGAGTGTGGCGCCCACTTGCTTGGGCCCGGGAGAAAAAATGTGGCACCCTGGACCTTGACTTGACTGAAAAAAAAAGTGGCACCAACCTGGAGAAGACCTAGACCACTACTAGGACTTGTACTGAGTCAACATGACTCAACAAAATTTAAATTACAGGGAAATACAGACTCAAGACTAAAATTGAGTTGACCAAGTTAACCCTTATTACAAAACTAAAAAACCCTAATTCTTCGGGCAAGGTCAATCAGAGATCCAGATGGAGCACTGAAGTCTTCTTCTGAGTCTGGTGCCCGCACCAATTCTCCCGGGGTGGGAGGAACTCGACCCTGTCGAGTATGGATCAAGCTGGCTCTGGTATCTCTCCAAGAGGTCTGGGTCCAATTCTTGTAATTCTTCTTGGAAGATCCAAGAGTCATCAGAATCTGGCCTTCCTTGCCAGCGGACCAGGTATCTTTGGTATCCTCGATTACGAGTAGAGATAACCTGATCATCCAGGATCTTTTCAATATGCTCTTTCCTCACAGGCCAGTTTGTTGGTGGACACACAGGGTTGGGTTCACTCTCAAGAGCAGGATTTGGCTCAAAAAGGCTCACTGGGAATCACAGCTGGCTCTCTATACTCTACTAGGTCTGTAATGTTGAAAGTGGAGCTAACGCCTAGTTCTGAAGGCAACTCGAGCACATAGGCATTGGACCCTACTCTCTTCACCACTCTAAATGGTCCAGCTCCTCTAGCATGTAACTTTCTAACGATTCAAGGAGGAAACCATTCAGGCCTTAACCTAATCATTACATAGTCTCTCTCAACAAAAGTTTTGACTCGTCTTTGAGAATCAGCCAACTTCTTATAAGTTTCATTACTTAAAGTTATTTTGGCATGAATTTCTTTATGCAAGTCCTTTACATGCTATGCAAGTGCATCAAGAGACTAGTGTGTGTGGGCTAATAGTGAAATTAGATCAAGTGGTGTGTGAGGCTTGTATCCATGAACAATTTCGAAGGGACTCTAGCCTATAGACCTATTGATCGAAACATTGAATGCAATTTCAGCCCTGGACAAAATACAAATCCCAATTCCTGGTGCTCTCAATCAAACCAAAATCTGAGTCAAAGCCTAGTAAAGGGTCAAGAAAAACTAAACTAGACTGACGACGCATTCCTAAAGAATGGACTTTATTCCAAAGGAACCCTAGGTCTAAACCTTACAAACTACGATTCTCTAGGTTTGACCTTGGGTCGGAGGATGGCATGCAGAGCATGAAAACTTATCATGGGTGCCTAGTAGGTGCCATAAGGTCTTCCAGAAGTAGGTGGCAAACCTAATAGGTTCTGACACGTGGTTCACTCTAAAGACTTCGACAAAGTATACTTGGATGGTGTAAGAAGCATTGGAGTCCTAGAGAAAGGGAGGAAATATGAGGTGGAGTCTCGAATTACCTGTTGACTAATGGTGGTGACCTGAAGGTTTGAATGGTGATCTATGAGTGTCAACTGATCATCCTTACGAAAGGAAAAGTTTGCTACTCCCAGGAATGGATCAAGAGATGGTTCGGGAAGTAGCCTAGGACATGTGATTGCAATAGTTAAAGTTTGTTCTCTAAGTAAATAATGATCCATTTTCTCAAGAATTGGATTGAAGAATGATTCATGGAAGGGCCTATGGATGATGACCTCAAGACTTGAAATTTGACATATGGGTGCGGAAAGGTATACTCTATAGAAGGGTAGGTCAGTCTGCGAAGGAAGGGGTCTGGGGTCATAAGGAGGACTTCTACAGGACTGGGTGAATCAATCCGCTCAAGACAAGGATGTTCAACTGAGATTACGGGAGAGACCTTAGTGGCTGGGCATGGGACAAGGTCCAATTGTAAGAGGCTTGATTCAGTCATCCTAAGGAGAGGATCTACCATAGGGTGGGCAAACTTAAACAGTTCAGTGCAAAGATCTTCAATTGGTACTTGGGGAATGACTGTCATTAGAGGGTACGAACTGATAGCTCGGGCTAACACTATGAGTTCTTCCTGGGAGTATTTGACTAAAGGAAACTGATTCTCACAAATCTCTTGAATTTCTGAACTAGGTCCTACCACTTGGTTGCTCTCCAAGGTCTCCTCAGGTAAGGAACCAATAGTATTGATGTCACATTCTTCAAGTTCTTCCCCCTCATATTCATCAACTAGACTCAAGCCATCATCATATACTTCCTCGATGCCATCTTTAATGGGTTTCGGGTCAGTGGTAATCGGGTCAACTGATTCTGGGCTTGTCATACCTAACCTTTCTTCCTCATTGGTAGGCTTGGGCTCTCCCTCATTAATGTCATCCTTAGGATTCTTACCACTTAGCTGTGCACAAGCCAGTCCTATGCATGGGCACTGACTAGATTTATGGCCTCTTTCTCCACAAAACCAACATTCTTGCGATATAGGAACCTGGGTCACACTGGGTTTCAAGCTAGTAGAGACCTTACTTGGGCATGGGTGTGGATCTAAATGGTTGATCTAGAAGACTTGGGTTGTTGAGTGACTGGTCTAGAATATTGTAAGGACCTCTCATAGACACGATCCATACTATAGATATCATGGTTAGGCTTCCTAAGGTTATGCTCGGGATCACGGTATAAGGTCCTCCTAGGCTCCTGGCATGGGTGAGGTTGGGGCCTATTAAATTTTGGATCAGGGATCAAATTTTGATGTCTACATTTCTCAACTACTTGGACTCGATCCCTAAGCTGGGTAAAATTATCATTCATATCCTGACTCAATTTGTTCATACTTTCAGTAAGAGCTCTAACCATGGCCTCTAAATCAGGTTGGGTCTGACCAGGTTGGTAGGGTACTCCATTCTGGGTAGACATGATGATGCAAGCAAACACACCAAATGAGACTCGACTGAAATGACTACGGGCTAACTAGACCTAGAGCCCAAACTAGATGCCCAATCAGAGTGGCAAGCTAGCCTGTAGTAACTCGGGACTCAGCCAGGCAGGTGTAAGGGGAGTGTTAGGTCCCTAAATGCCAAACCTAGACACCAATCAGTGATTGGCCAGGTAGGCGGACCAGCACACAAGCCCTTCGGGATAGAATCCCTGAACCACCATTCTAGACACTGAGTACAAAGCACACACAGAGTAACTAGACAAACTGACTCAACACTAGCCTAGACCCGACTTGTTGGTGTCCCTAGCCCACTAGGGCAAATTAAGTCTAATAAATTTTAAACTTAGGCTTAGGATAGAATGAATGGGGGTTGGTTTTGGGCTAAGGAGAGGTTATCAACTCCTCCCCTTATCTTAGATGCTCAATTGCCCTTAAGATGAATTAAGAGAAGATCACTCAAAACAATTGAATTGCAGAAACGCAGAAACAGAGTTGCTGTAATTTAACTCTCAGAAATTTCACGGAAACCAATAAATTACAGTAAAATTATGTAAAATAGTTTCAATTATTCTGGTTCCAGCAAAACAAAAATCATGCAATTTGAAGTTACTTGTAATGAGAAACAATTCCTGCAACAAGGTAGTTACAGACTGAAAACAGAATGCTTCACCCGTTTACAATTCCTGCTACGAAGTTGTAACCCAGCGGATCCCCTACACGCCCTAGGAACACCCATTGGAATGGGAAGAGGAGGTTTGCACCTCGCTTCATTCCTAGGACCGGACGTCCTGGGGAGTCTACTTCGAGCAGCCAAAGTAAAAAAGAGAGACACTCAAAACATGCAAGCAAGTCAGAAACCCTAGACAGGGCTCTGATACCAAAATTGATGCAGGACAAATGCTCTGATACCAAAATTGATGCAGAACGAGTGCTCTGATACCAAAATTGATGCAGAACAAAAGAGATGAGATGATGCGATGCGGAAGTAAATTAAGACTAATTCTTTTTTTTTATATATTTTTAGAAGTCGGCTTTGACTCAAAGGAAAGTTAAACTAAATTGAAAGAAACTATATAATAATTGAAAGTACAATTCAAAGAAACTAGATTATCAGAGTAGTCAGAAGTAAAGGATCGCTGGGGGTTGAGAAACTCCCAGACCTAGGGTTTCGCTCTGAACTTTCAACAGGACAGAACTAAAGAGAAGGGAAGGGTTATGTACCAGGCAGTGATCTTCATAGAGTTTGGTGGAAGGACTCTCTCGAGCAGATTGTTGGATCCTCGGATTCGGATATCTTCGCAATGGATCCTCTAATACTGGTCCTTTGGCAGAGTTGGCTTCTCGTGAACTCAAGATCTAGGAAAGAAGAAGAACAAGTTAAGGAACCAGATACTCAAAGAAATGATTTACCAGATAAGAAGAACTTGAAAAAAATTGATGTTGCTGAAATCCTGATTCTCCTGGATGCTGATCTGACTTCCTCTGGTATTTGATCTGTATTCGAAGTAGCCGATCTGGACCTGGATGTTAGTGGTCAGCCTCTACTTGGAAGAGAGGGGCCGTGAGATGATGAGGTAGATTAGGGTTTGGATGATTGGTGGAATGAAAAAGATGATGGGCGGCTAGGGTTTGGAATTGAAGTGGCTAACCTAGGGTTTTGGTAGGGTTTTGGGGTTGGAGATCTCACACCTCCTCAAGGTTCCTAGGGAACCCGGATTTACTCCCTCACGGAGCTCAACACCTGAATACAAGTGCGGAAGAGAGAAACACAAAGTTGCTCACACAGAAATTGATTTCATTCATCATTAAATTCAAGAGTTACATAGAGTTGAATATATAGACATAACAAAGAAATAAAATTTTATACATTTTTCATGTGAGACTAATAGGACTAACCCACACTTTAGGCATCAAATTCTCTTCCCAAGACTCCTTCCATGAGTGGGCAGCCCAAAAACTCCAAGAAAACCTGAAAATCAGCTCCAAATGGCAGGTTATAGGGGTGTCTCCTAGTATCTCTTCATGAATCAAGGATTTTCCCTTCATGGTTTGGCTCATTTGGACACCTCCTAGTCTTGCTCCACAAGTTTAGGCTTCTTCCTTTCATGGCTTTGGCACTTTTGGAAACTTTTGGGAACCTCCTTGAATTCCTCCCCAAGACATGCTCTCTTCCCTTTTATAACTTGGATTTTTATGGAACATTGTGGGGCACCTCCTTGATCCTCTCTTCAAGAAAAATTCTTGACATCCTGGCTTCGGTTTATCTGGAAAGAAATTGGCTCCTCCTTGGATTGAGGTATCTTGATGGATTTCTCTCCCAAGTGGTGTAAGAAAAAAAAGGAACTTACTTCTTGTGGTGTAGGGACCAAAGACACTGGATGGAGATGTGGCGCCTCCTGGACTCTGGCATGTGGCTGGAAGTGTGGCGCCCACTTGCTTGGGCCTGGGAGAAAAAATGTGGTACCCTGGACCTTGACTTGATTGAAAAAAAAAGTGGCACCAACCTGGAGAAGACCTAGACCACTACTAGGACTTGTACTAAGTCAACATGACTCAACAAAATTTAAATTGCAGGGAAATACAGACTCAAGACTAAAATTGAGTTGACCAAGTCAACCCTTATTACAAAACCAGAAAACCCTAATTCTTTTGGCAAGGTCAATCAGAGATCCAGATGGAGCACTGAAGTCTTCTTCTGAGTCTGGTGCCCGCACCACTAGGTGCCAAATCTTAATTAAATTACAATCATATGAAAAAGAGATTTGGTGTGATGTCCTTCCCATGAAGGTCAGTATATCATTCTAGGTCGACCATGGCTATATGATCATGATGCTGCCCTATCTGGTTGAACCAACATCTGTACCTTTCATTATCATGGGTAGAAATTTTTGATTCACCCCACTCAACCTAGAAATTCAATTAAGAAAAATTCTAGTAGCCTTAGAGCAAAACCATGAGTTAATCTAATTATGGCTAAAGAATTAGAGGAAGACCCTTCTAAAACCATTAAGGAATTTATGAGAATTGATACTGAACCCACTATAATAATTGAAGAAGAAGTACTTAAGCCAGGATCAAATATTATAGGTGAGACTGAGAATTTCCAAGAGTTGTTTATAGAGGAAGCACATGATCAAATCCCTAAAGAACAACCCCAAGAAATAGGTGTAACATCTGAATCTAAGCTCACAAATCCAATCTATCTGTCTGCACCTACACTAGCCTCTGCACAGCATATGCATCATGAAATTAGTCAAAAGTTGAACATAAATAATGAACTAAATAATAACTTGGCTAATTTCCAAAAGAAAGATAAAGAATTCTCTACAGAGAATTTTGTGATTGTAAAGGAGTTTCATCCTCGTGAAGCTAGCCCATCCAAAATAATGAAGAGTAATGGACCCAATGCCTATGCACTTGAGATATCACCTGATTTAAGTATTAGCTCTACTTTCATCATCTCAAATCTTGTAGAGTCTAGGGAGCTAACAGTTATACCCAACGAGCCCCTTGAGCCACTCTCTTTCTTTGTAAGTGAACCCACCCCAGAGCGACCACATCAATTTATCCTTTTGGTGAGAAAAAGATTGAGAGAACCCTAGACGATCAAGCCATCAGTACTTGGGATGGAGATTGTCAACGGTACTTGGTCCGGTGGCAAGGTCGGCCAGAATTTGAGCACTTGTGGAATGCTGGTATGGATATGCAGCACCTCAACCCAGACCTCCTTGAGCTGCCAAATTGACCCTTACTCGATGGGATCGAGTTCCACCCACCACGAGAGAATTGGTGGAGACACCAGGATTAGACACAGATCACTGGATCCCATATGGTTTACTGATTAGGATTTTTTTAGAACCTTAGTCATGTGTCACAATTTTGTAATCAATTAAGATTGAGTCATGTAATAAGTTGAGGCTAGTTGATTTGTCTCAACCCAGTCCAGTTTATTGAGTCCTGTATTTCAGCCATAAGTCCAGTGAGAGTTAATTTTGGTACAAGAGAAGAGGATACACTATTTTAGAGTTCTACAAGGCCTCATCTAGGAGCCAGAGGTCTTCACATCAGCCAATTAGACCTTGTATGCCATCCCAGGATCCAAGATTCCTACAAGATGCCCAGATACCCTCCAAATATTTTTCAGATGCCAGAGTATATTCCCAGACCAGGGCATAACATGAATTCAGAGGTCCATCTATGCCCAGCTCAGGAGAAATCAAGCTTAAGTGCCAGGCCCAAGCCTTTAAGAACCAAGATTCTAGTCTGATGCCTGAAATATGCCAGCCCAGGCGCCCCAGCTTCCAAGAGGCCCAAAGCCTATGTGCCCCAAGCCCTTGGCCGGCCCATTGCTGCCCCTTGAAGCCCACATGCCAACCCTAGGCATCCTTGGAGTGTTGACTTGGTCCAAGCTAAGAAGAAGAGTCCAAGTGGAAGGAGGAAATTAAGTTCTTATTCTATTCAACCTATATACTCCTAGTTCTAGGTTTATTTTGTAGTCTTTTTCCTACTTAAATTGTATAAACCTATTCTAACTAGGAGAAGACTTGCAATCCCTTTAGGAGAGGGCATGGGAACTCTATAAACACCCCAACCCTCTTCCTCTTGTAATAACTTTTCTCATATGAATTAAACTTTGCTGAAATTTTGAGTTAATTGCCTTGTGTCTTGTTCTTATGTTGGTTCTCTGGTTTTGGTTTGAGTGATCTCCTTGTACCCTGGCCGAACTCCTGCTGCCCTAGCATCCTTCTGCATCTCAGAAGATTAGCCATGCCCAAGAGAAGAGTGCCCTTGCTGCCATCCAAGTGAAGGAACCCCTTCTTCTCCAGGCCGCGAGCTTCTAGCCCTAAATCTGCTTCAACCCAAACCCTAGTTTCTTTCCCTTTTATTATTTACTATTTTGATTGACCTCTGATACTTGTAGGAACCCCAAGGTATTTCACCTCCCCAGAGGAGGCTTTCCTTGCCTCCAGGACCGTCCAGATCAACCATCAAATCCAAGGGAACTGAAGCTTCATCATCCAGGCTCCAATCAGAGTGTGTGTGATCTCTTCATCTATTGAATCTACAATCTTTGACTGGTAATATCCTTCCCTACTCTTGATTTTTGATTTGATGAAGATTAGCTATCCTAAACCTAGAATTTCTCAATTCTCAGGTCCTAACTTTTATTATTTTGCATGAGTATGCCTGCAATTATGATGATTCTTTGCATTGCTATTCATCCTGCTAGTCTTTACTTGATTTTGGAAATCTAGCCTGCAAATTAAAATTATAAAAAAATATTAAAAAATTCTGCATATTTAGCAATCTTAGAGTCATCCTGCATCACATTCTCCTTGAGATATGTCAGAAACTCACCGGAAAGCTATCACCGTCTCGATCTGATCGAAGTGTTTTGATATACCTTCAGTTTATTTTTTTACTTCATTATGATATTGGTGGGGACACTAAGACCAAGACCAAGCCTCAAGAACCCATCTAGATCACAGAACAAGGAGAATAGGAAGAAAGAGAATTTTGTCCATCGAGCCGAATCGAGCACCATCCGAATCGACTCGAGTATCCTGCTGAGCAAGAAGGAAGGCTGTTCTTCGAGCCGACTCGGCCTGGGTGCTCCGCATCCGATTCGACTCAAGTCATGAAAGAACAGAACCCCAAGTTTTGAAGATTACCGGATGCTTCTAGAATTTTCTCTTTTGTTTTAATTTTTTTTGGCAATTAAAAAAGGGTATAGAATCCCATGGAATCCTATTGTAACAAATTCCTCGCCACGTTCTTAGGATTAGTTATGTTGTGTAACTAATCCTTGGATTAGTTAGCAGGTAAACACGTTTTAGGTTGCTTTGGAAAAATCTGTCTGAAGCCTTTAAATAAGGCACGATCTCTGTACGAAGGATGATGGAATTTCAATGAAAAAAAAATTATTGTTCTTCTTCTCTGTGCCTTCGTTGTAGCCGCAACGTCGAGGAGTGTGAGGCTCCATCGTGCCTTCATTGCAACTGCAACATCGAGGAGTGCGAGGCTCCACCATCACCTTCATTACAGTAGCAACGTCGAGGGGTGCGAGGCCCCATCGTCCCACTATGTCTCCGTTCATCTCGTCCTCTGCCAACCACTCCATCCCCCTCCATGTTCCCCAAAGCTCCTTTCCAACCTACCGCTATATCCTCAAAGAAGACAACCCCCAGGTCTCCGTTTAGAACTCCCAGTCTTCGCAAAGCTTCATCAATTTAAGCCCAAAGACCCGAAATCCCTCTGAAGTTCGAATCTCCATTGAAGGACGAAGCTCCATCCTCCCTTGGAGCTCGCCTCGATGCCGGCATCCGCTCCAGATCATCGATTCCATGGAGTTTCGCCCAGAATAGGCTCACCTCCCATGTTCCTCGAAGCTCTCAACCGGATGTCTGTCTACTGTTCTTCCACCGAAGTCCGACTCCCCCATCGAGGATCGAAGCTCCCTCTACCCTTGGAGATCGCCACGATGCCGGCTTCTTCTCCGGACCACTGCCCATGGATTTTCTACCTGGCTTCAAGCTCACTGCCCCTGTTCCACGAAGCTCTGTTTCTTTTTATTTCGGGTTACGTTTGGTTTTGAGCTGTTTCACTTAAGCTAATTCATGATTAACCTTGTAGGGCCCTTTTTGGTACCAAGTCTTTGAAGGGATCCTAGCCATCAACCAATTCTCCTGATGCCATTCGTTGGATGGCTGATTGTTGATCACCCAGGCCGCATCTTTCGAGGATAAGCAAACTTATCACACAAGGAGTAGTATTACTGTCATAGGGTTTTATTTCTCCTTCCTTGATTTAGATCTGAATCTTTGAGATGCATGCATGTCCTTAATCAATGATTTCTCAATCTCTGAGTCCTGGTTCTTTCTCATTTTATTGAGCCTAGCAAGAGGGAATGCATGACCTATAATCTACCCTATTTGAATGTTCCTCAGAATCTGCGTTTATTATAAGCATCAGTACTCGTATGGGCTTTTAGGATAATTTTTGTGCCTGTCATCCCCCATCACCCTCCTTTGGTATCAGAGCACAGTTAGGACATGCATTTTGTTTAGCTCATGCACTATTTTTTCTACAGCATTTTGTTAGCTGAAATCCTATTCATATTGGTTCTTTTGCATGGTTTAGTCTACCTCATTTCTTTATTCCAGTTGTTTTATTGCAAGCATACAATATATATATATATATATATATATATATATATATATATATATATATATATATATATATATATATATCTGTGTTTCATTTCTATTTTCTTAGTTTGCATTAGGATCATGGAATGTGCATTTCATGTTTTGCATTAAGCTACTTAAGGGCGGCAATATCATAATATAAGGGAAGGACTTCATTATCATTCCTTAGCCCAAAATAACCACCCTACATTTCGGACCCAAGCTTTTAATTAAAATCAAGTAAAAACATACTTTTGCTCTAGAGAGCTTAGGGACACCAACTGGTCGAGTCAAGACCAAGTGTCTATTCATGATGTCAGCCCTTTCTGTGTGTGCTACTGCTCTTGGTGTCTAGTATTGGTGATTCAGGGCTAGTGAGTTGGTCTGCCTACCTGGCCAATCCCAGATTGGTGTCTAAGGTTGGCAATCAGGGACAACACTCCCCTACACCTACCTGGTCAAGAACAGGGTTACTACAGACTGGTTTGCCACCTTGACTTAGACAACTAGTTGAGATTCTAGGTCTAGTAGATCATAGATGATTTTGTGTGCTTGAATCATGTCAACTAGAGCAGGAACCTCATATCAGCCTGAGTCATCTATGGACAACCCGCAAGAAGCCTTGCTAAGGACCATGTCAGAACACTTTGCCCAAATGTCTGTCCAATTGTCTACCCAATTGACCACTCATATAGACAATAGGTTAAACCAATTTGAGACAAGACTTGATTCCATGGAGAGGGCCCCTAGACCACCGTTTGAGCATGAACCTGAGATCCCATTTTCTCCACTAACCAACCCTAGGAGAGACAGAAACTTTGATCCCTTTGAGGAATCCAATCCTAGGAGAGTTCAACAGCCTGATCCATTCCGAGACCCGAACCCTAGAAGGCCCAATCAGGATTTCATTGACCAAGAAGAAAGAGCCTTCAGGAGTAGCAGACTAGAAGCACCCACCTTTGATGGTACCCTTGACACTAAGGTATACCTAGACTGGGAGAAAGAGATGGACCAGTACTTTGAGTGGTACGAGATGATCAAAGGTAGGAAATTTAAGTTTGCCAAGCTTAGGTTGATTCGTCAAGCCAGGATGTATTGGGAGGGATAATGTATAAAGGTTAGTTAGACATAGAGGACAGGAGCCCATAGCCACCTGGGGAGATTTGAAAGCCAAGCTTAGGAGAAAATACCTTCCTATGTCATACCATCAGCGACTTTTAGACCAATGGCATAGACTGGTTCAAGGAAACAAGAGTGTCACCGAGTACATAGCTAAGTTTGACGAGTTAGCCATGAAATGTGGGATAAACAAGTCTGAGTCTGTGATCTTATCGAGGTTTAGATCTGGCCTGCATGATGATGTAAAAAGAGAATTGTACATGAGAGAGGTACGAAATTTAGAACAGGCTTACCAGGAAGTTTACCACTACCCTAGAACAACTCAGACCTACCCGAGCCAACCCTACCCTGCCCATCCAAATCCGAGTCAGCCCGACCAAAGCCATCCAAATCTGAGTCGACCCGACCAAAGCCCAAGCCGACCGAGCCCAGCCGACCCAGTCCAGCCCGACCCAACTTGAGTCGACCTCTAGATGACAAAGAAAAATCTGTAGAGGTACCCAGGAAGTTTGGCACTTACTTTAGATGTCACTAGCCCAGCCATTGCTCTAGTAACTGCCCCACTAGATCCCTTCATATAGGTGACTTAGAAGAGGAAGGAAACCCAGATGACACCCATGAATGTGAGGAGGAAGTATATGAAGAAGGTTTCAACCTAGCAGAAGAATATGAGGGAGATGAAGAGAGTTGTGACCTCACTGACCTTATGGAAGTTGTTAGATGCATCCTCACCCAATCTAAGGAGAAAGAGGACTGGCGTAGGACCAACATCCTACACACCTTTATCAAGATAGGGGAGAAGGTTTGCAAAATCATCATAGATAGTGGGAGCTATGTAAACGCTATTTCTACTAGTTCTGTCAGGACCTTAGGGCTAACCCCTGTTCCCCATCCTAGCCCATATAAGGTATCCTGGATTGACTCCACTTCAATACCCATCAAACTTAGATGCCAAGTCCTAATTCAGTTACAATCTTATAAGGAGAAAGTTTGGTATGATGTGCTACCCATGGGGGTAAGCAGCATTATATTTGGGAGACCTTGGCTGTATGATCATGATGCTACCCTATTTGGTAAAACCAATTCCTGTGCATTTAACCATTTAGGGAAGAAGATAGTAATTAACCCTGTTCCCCCTAAGGATGAAGTTAAGAAGGGAGCTAGCTCTTTGAAGGAAAAGAAACCTGGATTACATTTGATTAGTGCCAAAGAGCTTAAGAGAGAAATTGTTGAGGGATCACCTATCTAGATTTTGACCACCTAGGAAATTAGGAAACTAGCCCTAAGAGAACACCCCCAGGAAGTTATGAAAGTTTTGGAGGAATTCCAAGATGTTTTTCAGGATGATCTGCCTGACCAACTTCCACCACTTAGGGACATCCAGCATGCCATAGACCTTGTCCCAAGATCCACCCTGCCTAACTTGCCCCATTACCGGATGAACCCAACTGAGCACCAAGAGTTACAAAAGCAAGTTAGTGAGCTGTTGAGGAAAGGTTTCATTAGGGAAAGCTTAAGTCCTTGCACCATCCCAACCATTTTGATACCTAAGAAAGATGGCACATGGTGAATGTGTGTGGATAGCCGTGCCATAAATAAGATCACCATCAAGTATAGATTCCCCATACCCTGCCTAGATGACCTGTTAGACATGATAGCATGAGCCACCATCTTTTCCAAAATTGACCTTAAGAGTGGCTACCATCATGTTAGAATCAGACCCGGGGACGAGTGGAAAATAGCCTTTAAGACTAAGGATAGTTTGTACGAGTGGGTAGTATTGCCTTTTGGCCTGTCCAATGCACCCAGTACTTTCATGAGGATTATGACCCAAGTCCTTAGGATGTTCATAGAAAAGTTTGTGGCAGTCTATTTTTACGACATCCTAATTTATAGCAGAACTAAAGAGGACCACTTAAACCACCTTAGACAAGTTTGTATGGCCCTTAGGAAAGATAGTCTCTATGCCAATCTAGGAAAATGTGAGTTCTTGACCTGTAGAGTCATCTTCCTAGGATTTGTCGTGATCCCTGAAGGAGTATCAGTTGATCCAGATAAGATTAAGTCGATAGTTGAGTGGCCAGTACCCACTACTGTTTCTGATGTCCGTAGTTTCCATGGTCTAGCCATTTTTTATAGGTGATTTATTCAGGATTTTAGCACCATTGTCTCACCCATCACCGACTATATTAGGAAGGGAGCCTTTGAGTGGACCAAAGCTGTCGATAGAGCCTTCCTAGAACTTAAGAAAAAGATGACCCAAGCACCCGTTCTAAGATTGCCCAACTTTTTCAAAGTGTTCGAGGTAGCCTGTGATGCCTCAGGTGTAGGAATAAGAGGATTCCTAAGCCAAGAGAACCACCCGGTAGCCTTTTTCAGTGAAAAATTAAATGAGGTGAAGCACTTATTCGATCTATGATAAGGAGTTCTATGTCTTAGTACAAGCACTGAAGTATTGGAGACACTACCTATTGCCACATGAGTTCGTGCTGTACTCTGACCATGAGTCATTGAGATTACTGAATTCCCAGAAAAAGTTAAACCCTAGACATGCTAAGTGGGTAGAGTATATTCAGGCTTATACCTTTGTACTGAAACACCGAGCCGAAACTGAAAACAAGGTAGCCAATGCCCTTAGCAGACGATCCTTGCTTCTAAGTACCATTAAGACCGAGATTGTAGGGTTTGACCAAATCAAAGAGCAGTATGATACCCATCTAGATTTTAAGAAGATTCACCAAGCTTTGAGTATAGGACCATCTAGAGAATACAGCCATTATGCCTTGTTAGATGGTTATCTGTTCAAGGAGAGTTGGTGCGGGCACCAGACTCAGAAGAAGACTTCAGAGCTCCATCTGGATCTCTGATTAACCTTGCCCGAAGAATTAGGGTTTTTGGCTTGTAATAAGGGTTGACTTGATCAACTCAATTTTAGTTTGAGTCTGTATTACCTGCATTTTTATTTTGTTAAGTCATGTTGACTCGGTAGTGGACTAGGGCTTCAACATGGGGGTGTTACATTTTCTCCCAAGGCCAAGCAAGTGGGCGCCACACTCCCAGCCACACTCCCAGCCATACACCTGAGTCCAGGGAGCACCACATCTCCATCCAGCAGGCTTTGGTCCCCACACCATAGATAGCAGCTCCCCTCTTTCATGCGCCAATTGAGGAGAAATCCACCAGGGGTCCACAAATCAAGGGGGCGGTCCAAGACTTCCCAAAAGAACCAAACTATGAAAGGAAAGAAATTCTCTTGGGGAGAGATTCAAGGAGGCGCCCATTACCTGCCAAAAATACTCAAACAAAGTTAGAAGGAGCCATAACTTGGGGAGAAAGAAAAGGAGGTATCCAAAAAGGGTTGAGCCATGGAAGGAAGGGGATTTCTCTTGAAAAGCAAGGTTAGGAGGCGCCCTAATCATTCCAACTAAAGCCAGATATAAAAGGCAACAAATTTTCACTTAGAGGGCAAGGTTAAGAGGCGCCCAAACACTTCCCGATAAGGCCAAGCATAGAAGGAAAAAAATTATTTTCTTGGAGGTCAAGACAAGGAGGCGCCACCTACTTTCCTTTTGGAGCTTCAATCAACTTTGGAATTAATTGGCCGGCCATATGAGTAGGGATTGATATCCTAATTTGAAGATCCCCTCCTTTAGTCCCACATGGGAAGATGTAAAACCCTACTCTCTTGTAATGGCCTATAAATTAAACCCCCATGTAAGTTTGAAAAAATCAGATGAATGAAACCAATTTTTTTTAGTGAGCAAACTCTGTGTTTTCTCTCTTCCGCACTTGCATCCAAGTGTTGAGCTCTGTGAGGGAGTAAATCCGGGTTCCCCAGGAACCTTGAGGAGGTGTGAGATCTCCAAACCCAAACCCTAGGTTAGCCACTCCACTCCCAAACCCTAGCCGCCATCACCCTTCTCTTTCCACCAAGCCCTAGCCTATCCCACCTCTCACGGCCACCCTCTCCAAGTCCAGGCCGACCACAAGCATCCAGCTCCAGTCCAGATATTTCAGATCTACAGTAATTCTAAGAGGAAGTCAGATCAGCCTCCAGGAGAATCCTGATTTCAGCAACTTCAGTTTTCAAGTTCATCAACCTGGTAAACCTTTTCTTGAGTATCTGAATTCCAGCACTTGTTCCTCTTCTTTCCCAGATCTTGAGTCCAGGAGAAGCCAACCAAACCACAAGACCAGTATTGGAGGATCCATTGCGAAGATAGCCGACTCCGAGGATCCCACAATCTGCTCGAGAGAGTTCTTCCACCCAAATTCTGAGAAGATCACTGTCTGGTTGGTAAACCATCTCTCCTCTCTATTTCTGTTCTGTTGAAAGTTCAGAGCGAAACCCTAGGTCTGGGAGTTTCTCAACCCCCAGCGATCCGTTACTTCTGAACTACTCTGATAATTTAGTTTCATCTAAATTGTGCTTTCAATCCTTACCTAGTTTCCTTCAACTTAGTTTAGCTTTACTTTGAGTCAAAGCCAATTTCTGAAATATAAAAAAAAAAAAAAAAAAAAATTAATCTCAAATTTACTTCCGCATACGCTTCCTTGTTCTTTGTTCTGCATCATTTTTGGTATCAGAGCTTTCATTCTGCATCATTTTTGGTATCAGAGCCCTGTCTAGGGTTTCTGTTTCGATTGCTTGCTTGAGTCTCTCTCTTTTTACTTTGTCTGCTCGAAGTAGACTCCCCAGGACGTCCGGTCCTAGGAATGAAGCGAGGTGCAAACCTCCTCTTCCCATTTCATGGGGTGTTCCTAGGGCGTGTAGGGGATCCATTGGGTTATAACTTCGTAGCAAAAATTGTAAACGGGGAAGTGCTCTGTTTTCAGCCCGTAATTACCCTGTTGCAGGAATTATTTCTCACTAAAGGTAACTCCAAATTCAGTGATTTTTGTTTTGATGAAACCATTATAATTGAAACTAATTTACATAATTTTCTCATGATTTATTGGTTTCCTTGAGATTTCTGAAAATTAAATTACTGCAACTCTGTTTTTGTGTTCTGCAATCCATTTATTTTTGAGTGTTCATCTCTTAATTCATCTTAAGGGCATTTGAGCATCTAAGATAAGGGGAGGAGTTGATAACCTCTCCTTAGCCCAAAACCACCACCCCTTCATTCGAACCTAAGCCTTTAATCTAAAAATTGATTAGACCTAATTTGCCCTAGTGGGCTAGGGACATCAATAAGTCGGGTCAAGGCTAGTGTTGAGTCAGTTTGTCTGGTTACTCTGTGTGTGCTTTGTACTCAGTGTCTAGAACGGTGGTTCAGGGATTCCATCCCGAAGGGCTTGTGTGCTGGTTCGCCTACCTGGCCAATCTCATATTGGTGTCTAGGATTGGTACTCAGGGACCTAACACTCCCCTTACACCTGCCTGGCTGAGTCCTGAGTTACTACAGGCTAGCTTGCCACTCTGATTGGGCATCTAGTTTGGGCTCTAGGTCTAGTTAGCCCGTAGTCGTTCAGTTGAGTCTCATTTTGTGTGCTTGATTGCATCATGTCTACTCGGAATGGAGTACCCTACCAACCTGGTCAAACCCAACCTGATTTAGAGGCCATGGTTAGAAATCTTACCGAAAGTATGACCAAATTGAGTCAGGACATGAATGAGGGTTTTTCCCAGTTTAGGGATTGAATCCAAGTACTTGAGAAACGTAGACATCAAAATTGGACCTCTGATCCAAAATTTAATAGGCCCCAACCTCACCCATGCCAGGAACCTAGGAGGACCTTATATCGTGATCCCGAGCATAACCTTAGGAAGCCTAACCATGATATCTATAGTGTGGATCATGTCTATGAGAGGTCCTTACAATATTCTAGACCAGTCACTCAACAACCCAAGTCTTCTAGATCAAACCATTTAGATCCACACCCATGCCCAAGTAAGGTCTCTACTAGCTTGAAACCCGGTGTGACCCAGGTTCCTATATCTCAAGAATGTTTGTTTTGTGGAGAAAGAGGCCATAAATCTAGTCAGTGCCCATGCATAGGACTGGCTTGTGCACAGCTTAGTGGTAAGAATCCTAAGGATGACATTAATGAGGGAGAACCCAAGCCTACCAATGAGGAAGAACGGTTAGGTATGACAAGCCTAGAATCAGTTGACCCGATTACCACTGACCCGAAACCCATTGGAGATGGCATTGAGGAAGTATATGATGCTGGCTTGAGTCTAGTTGATGAATATGAGGGGGAAGAACTTGAAGAATGTGACATTGATACTATTGGTTCCTTACCTGAGGAGACCTTGGAAAGCAACCAACTGGTAGGACCTAGTTCAGAAATTCAAGAGATTTGTGAGAACCAGGTTCCTTTAGTCAAATACCCCCAGGAAGAACTCGTAGTGTTAGCCCGAGCTATCAGTTCGTACCCTCTAATAACAGTCATTCCCCAAGTACCAATTGAAGATTTTTGCACTGAGCTGTTTACGTTTGCCCACCCTATGGTAGATCCTCTCCATAGGATGACTGAATCAAGCCTCTTACAATTGGACCTTGTCCCATGCCCAGCCACTAAGGTCTCTCCCGTAATCTCAGTTGAACATCCTTGTCTTGAGCGGATTGATTCGCCCAGTCCTGTAGAAGTCCTCCTTATGACCCCAGACCTCTTCCTTCGCATGACTGACCTACCCTTCTATAGAGTATACCTTTCCGCACCCATAGGTCAAATTTCAAGTCTTGAGGTCATCATCCATAGGCCCTTCCATGAATCATTCTCTAATCTATTTCTTGAGAAAGTGGATCATTATTTGCTTAGAGAACAAACCTTAACTGTTGCAATCACATGTCCTAGGCTACTTCCTGAACCATCTCTTGATCCATTCCTGGGAGTAGCAAACTTTTCCTTTCATAAGAATGACCAGTTGACACTCATAGATCACCATTCAAACCTTCAGGTCACCACCTTTAGTCAACAGGTAATTCGAGACTCCACCTCATATCTCCTCCCTTTCTCTAGGACTTCCAATGCTTCTCACACCATCCAAATATACTTTGTCGAAGTCTTTAGAGTGAACCACGTGTCAGAATCTATTAGGTTTGCCACCTACTTCTGGAAGACCTTATGGCACCTACTAGGCACCCATGATAAGTTTTCATGCTCTGCATTCCATCCTCCGACCCAAGGTCAAACCTAGAGAGCCATAGTTTGTTAGGTTTAGGCCTAGGGTTCCTTTGGAATAAAGTCCATTCTTTAGGAATGCATCGTCAGTCGAGTTTAGGACATTGTCTCAGATTTTGGGTGAGTGAGAATACCAGGAATTAGGATTTGTATTTTGTCCAGGGCTGAAATTGCATTCAATGTTTCGATCAATAGGTCTATAGGCTAGAGTCCCTTTGAAATTATACATAGATACAAGCCTCACACACCACTTGATCTGATTTCATTATTAGCCCACACACACAAGTCTCTTGATGCACTTGCATAGCATGTAAAGGATTTGCATAAAGAAATTCATGCCAAAATAACTTTAAGTAATGAAACTTATAAGAAGTTGGCTGATTCTCAAAGGCGAGTCAAAACTTTTGATGAAGAAGACTATGTAATGATTAGGTTAAGGCCTGAACGGTTTCCTCCAGGAACCGTTAGAAAGTTACATGCTAGAGGAGCTGGACCATTTAGAGTGGTAAAGAGAGTAGGATCCAATGCCTATGTGCTCGAGTTACCTCCAGAACAAGGCATTAGCTCCACTTTCAACATTACAGACCTAGTAGAGTATAGGGAGCCAGCTGTGATTTCCAGTGAGGCTTTTGAACCTAATCCTGCTCTTGAGAGTGAACCTGACCCTGTGTGTCCACCAACAAATTGGCCTGTAAGGAAAGAGCAGATTGAAAAGATCCTGGATGATCAGGTTATCTCTACTCGTAATCGAGGATACCAAAGATACCTGGTCCGCTGGCTAGGAAGGCCAGATTCTGATGACTCTTGGGTCTCCCGAGAAGAATTACAAGAGCTGGACCCAGACCTCTTGGAGAGATACCAGAGCCAACTTGATCCATACTCGACAGGGTCGAGTTCCTCCCACCCTGGGAGAATTGGTGCGGGCACCAGACTCAGAAGAAGACTTCAGAGCTCCATCTGGATCTCTGATTAACCTTGCCCGAAGAATTAGGGTTTTTGGCTTGTAATAAGGGTTGACTTGATCAACTCAATTTTAGTTTGAGTCTGTATTACCTGCATTTTTATTTTGTTGAGTCATGTTGACTCGGTAGTGGACTAGGGCTTCAACCTGGGGGTGTTACATTTTCTCCCAAGGCCAAGCAAGTGGGCGCCACACTCCCAGCCATACACCTGAGTCCAGGGAGCACCACATCTCTATCCAGCAGGCTTTGGTCCCCACACCACAGATAGCAGCTCCCCTCTTTCATGCGCCAATTGAGGAGAAATCCACCAGGGGTCCACAAATCAAGGGGGCGGTCCAAGACTTCCCAAAAGAACCAAACTATGAAAGGAAAGAAATTCTCTTGGGGAGAGATTCAAGGAGGCGCCCATTACCTGCCAGAAATACTCAAACAAAGTTAGAAGGAGCCATAACTTGGGGAGAAAGAAAAGGAGGTATCCAAAAAGGGTTGAGCCATGGAAGGAAGGGGATTTCTCTTGAAAAGCAAGGTTAGGAGGCGCCCTAATCATTCCAACTAAAGCCAGATATAAAAGGCAACAAATTTTCACTTAGAGGGCAAGGTTAAGAGGTGCCCAAACACTTCCAGATAAGGCCAAGCATAGAAGGAAAAAAATATTTTTTTCGAGGTCAAGACAAGGAGGCGCCACCCACTTTCCTTTTGAAGCTTCAATCAACTTTGGAATTAATTGGCCGGCCATATGAGTAGGGATTGATATCCTAATTTGAAGATCCCCTCCTTTAGTCCCACATGGGAAGATGTAAAACCCTACTCTCTTGTAATGGCCTATAAATTAAACCCCCATGTAAGTTTGAAAAAATCAGATGAATGAAACCAATTTTTTTTAGTGAGCAAACTCTGTGTTTTCTCTCTTCCGCACTTGCATCCAAGTGTTGAGCTCCATGAGGGAGTAAATCCGGGTTCCCCAGGAACCTTGAGGAGGTGTGAGATCTCCAAACCCAAACCCTAGGTTAGCCACTCCACTCCCAAACCCTAGCCGCCATCACCCTTCTCTTTCCACCAAGCCCTAGCCTATCCCACCTCTCACGGCCACCCTCTCCAAGTCCAGGCCGACCACCAGCATCCAGCTCCAGTCCAGATATTTCAGATCTACAGCAATTCTAAGAGGAAGTCAGATCAGCCTCCAGGAGAATCCTGATTTCAGCAACTTCAGTTTTCAAGTTCATCAACCTGGTTAACCTTTTCTTGAGTATCTGAATTCCAGCACTTGTTCCTCTTCTTTCCCAGATCTTGAGTCCAGGAGAAGCCAACCAAACCACAAGACCAGTATTGGAGGATCCATTGCGAAGATAGCCGACTCCGAGGATCCCACAATCTGCTCGAGAGAGTTCTTCCACCCAAATTCTGAGAAGATCACTGTCTGGTTGGTAAACCATCTCTCCTCTCTATTTCTGTTCTGTTGAAAGTTCAGAGTGAAACCCTAGGTCTGGGAGTTTCTCAACCCCCAGCGATCCATTACTTCTGAACTACTCTGATAATTTAGTTTCATCTAAATTGTGCTTTCAATCCTTACCTAGTTTCCTTCAACTTAGTTTAGCTTTACTTTGAGTCAAAGCCAATTTCTGAAATATAAAAAAAAAAAAAAAAAAAAAAAAATTAATCTCAAATTTACTTCCGCATACGCTTCCTTGTTCTTTATTCTGCATCATTTTTGGTATCAGAGCTTTCGTTCTGCATCAAGAGTAAGTTGTGCATCCCAAGAACTTCTTTGAGAGAGTTTTTAGTCTGGGAGACCCATGCGGGAGGATTAGCAGGACATTTTGGTAGGAATAAAACTGTCTTAGCTATTGAAGAGCATTTCTTTTGGCCGAGTCTGAAAAGGGATATAGCCCAGATTGTAGCTAGGTATAGAACCTGCACTGTTGCCAAACAGCGAAAACAGAACACTGGCTTATATATCCCTTTGCCCATTCCTGATTGTCCCTAGCAAGATTTAAGTATGGATTTTGTGTTAGGATTGCCTAGAACCCAGAGGAAACATGACTCCATTTTTGTTGTGGTTGATAGGTTTTCCAAAATGGCCCATTTCCTACCATGTAGTCAGACTTATGATACTTCTAAGGTAGCCAAGCTTTTCCTGGATGGGATAGTTCGGTTACATGGCCTACCTAAAACGATTGTGTCTGATAGAGATGTAAGGTTCACCAGTTACTTTTGAAAAACCCTCTGGCATATGTTAGGGACTAAGTTAAAATCTTCGACTACCTATTACCTTCAAACCGATGGCCAGACCGAAGTAGTGAACTGAAGCCTTGGAAACCTGCTTAGGTGCCTTGTAGGCGAGAACATTAAGAATTGGGATCTGCTATTACCTAAAGCTGAGTTCGCCTACAACAGTTCTATTAATAGGACCATTGTGATGCAGGACAGAGTGGGGGAGGATCGCTGGCGAGCGTAGAAGTCACCAGGGGATTAGGGCTTGCACTCAAGAACAAGGAACCAGGGCGTCACACCCACTCCAATCCGGAGAAAATTCAAAACTCAGATCAAAATAATTTTTTGTTTGTATTCATAAGAAAAAGATAATTCATACAAGAGGAGAGGGATGGTATTTATAGATTCACCCCAGGGTACATAACTTAAGGACTAAGAAATCCTGAGTTGTGGGCCAAGAAATCCTGGTGGACCGATCAACGGTGGGCTTGTCTTGGGCTGGAGCTCTCTCTTATGGGCTTGGCAGCATGAAAGGGTCCAGGTGCATGAAGGCCAGCTCCTGTTGGGGGGCCTGGTGAATCTCCTGGCTATGAACTCTCCTCTTGTATATGACCTGAATGACTCAATCGGAACTGACTGAACTAAAATGACTAGACCTGACTAAGTGGACTCAACTGACTCAGTTGTCTCACTTTATTACAGGACTCAGGACTTAATTGACTACAGGACTCGACAAAACTGTAATAGACTTCGGGTCCCCATCACACCGGTAAGAGCCCTTTCAAGATTGTCCATGGGTACCAATCCAATAAACCACTTGATCTGATTCCGATGGAGAAGAGGGGAGCACGTGGCACGAGGAACATGCAGAGCTGGTGACGAAGACGGTGGCATGGGGAAGGGTGAGGGCGGTGCCCTTGGCCTGGCGGTGACTTGCACGGGGGCCATAGGAGGGTGGGCACCCATGGGAGCTGGGGGGAAGCCCGGCATCTGCAGGGGGCGAACGACCCGTAGACAGGATGCCGTGGCCAGCTGTGCGGCCAAGGCCAGGGTCGGCGAGGGCAGTGGCGGTGGCTTGGGCCTTGGCACGGGACTCGTCGCGGTGGAGGGGAAGGGAGGGGGAGGGGTACGGCAAGGGATGTGAGATCCTGCTGGGGAAGGGACGTTGGCATGTCGGCTACAGGCAGTGAGCAGGAATAGGGGGATGTGGGAGGCTTCACGCGACGGAGGCGGAGGGGGAGAGTTGATTAGAGGCGGTGCTAGAGATGAGCTTCAGGGCGGCAGAGAGGAGATCTGGTGCTCGGGTGCAGAGCGTTGATGGACCTCGGTGGCTAACTAAGGTTTGAGGAGTCTTGCACAGGGAGATCTGGATAGGAGGAACGATGGGAAGCCGGGGAGGAAGAGAAAACCCTAATTTGCTGGGCTCTGATACCAAGTTGATGTGGGACAGAGCGGGGGAGGATCGCTGGTGAGTGTAGAAGTCACCAGGAGATTAGGGCTTGCACTCAAGAACAAGGAACCAGGGCATCACACCCACTCCAATCCGGAGAAAACTCAAAACTCATATCATAATAATTTTTTATTTGTATTCATAAGAAAAAAAATAATTCATACAAGAGGGGAGGGGTGGTATTTATAGATTCACCCTAAGGTACATAACTTGAGGGCTAAGAAACCCTGACTTGTGGGCCAAGAAACCCTGGTGGACCAGTCAACAGTGGGCCTGTCTTGGGCTGGAGCTCTCTCTTGCAGGCTCGGCGACATGAAAGGGTCTAGGTGCATGAGGCCAGCTCTGGTTAGGGGGCCTGGTGAATCTCCTGGCCACAACTCTCCTCTTGTATATGACCTGAATGACTCGATCGAACTTGACTGAACTAAAATGACTAGACTTGACTAAGTGGACTCAACTGACTCAGTTGTCTCACTTTATTACAGGACTCAGGACTCAATTGACTACAGGACTTGACAAAACTGTAATAGACTTCGGGTCCCCATCACACCGGTAAGAGCCCTTTTGAGATTGTCCATGGGTACCAACCCAATAAACCACTTGATCTGATTCCCCTACCATTGCAAGCTAGAGTGTCCGAGTCAGCTAAATCTTTTGTATAGCATGTTAGAAATTTGCATAAGGAAATCACCCAAAAGATCAAAATGAGTAACTATGCTTATAAAAGACAAGCTGATTCTAGAAAATATTTTAAAGAATTTTCTGTAGGGGATTTTATCATGATAAGACTCAGACCTGAACGGTTTTCTCCTGGAACCATCAAGAAACTGCATTCCCAAAGTGCTGGACCCTATAAAATTATTAAGAAAATCGGACCCAATGCCTATGTACTCGAGTTACCCCCTGATTTAGGCATTAGCTCACTTTCAATATTTCTGATCTAACTGAGTATAGGGAATCGGCAATTATTTTTAGTGAGGCATTCGGGCTTGACCCTTTACTTGAGAGAGAACCTACCCTGGCGTGTCCACAAAAATGGCCTGAGCAAAGAGAGAAGATCGAGCGAATCCTGGATGATCAAGCTGTCAGTATTCGACGAAATAGCTATCAGCGCTACTTGGTAAGATGGCAAGGTCATCCCGAATCAGAGGACTCGTGGATTACCAGAGAGGACCTGCAACGCATTGATCCTTATCTCTTGGAAGAGTATCAAAGCCGAACATACACCCTTACTTAATGGGGTTGTGTTCTTCCCACCCCAGGAGAAATGGTGGGGACACCAAGACCAAGACCAAGCCTCAAGAACCCATCTGGATCACAGAACAAGGAGAATATGAAGAAAGAAAATTTTGCCCATCGAGCTGACTCGAGCACCATCCGAATCGACTCGAGTATCCTATTGAGCAAGAAGTAAGGTTGTTCTTCAAGCCAACTCGGCTTGGGTGCTCTGCATCCAAGTCGACTCAAGTCATGGAAGAACATAACCCTAGGTTCCGGAGATTACCGAAAGCTTCCATAATTTTCTCTTTTGTTTCAATTTTTCTTGGCAATTAAAAAAAGGTATAGAATCCCGTGGAATCCCATTGTAACAAATTCCTCGCCACGTTCTTAGGATTAGTTATGTTGTGTAACTAATCCTTGGATTAGTTAGTGGGTAAACACATTTTAGGTTGCTCTAGAAACATCTGTTCGAAGCCTTTAAATAAGGCTCGATCTCTGTACGAAAGATGATGGAATTTCAATGAAAAAAAACTACTGTTCTTCTTTATGCCTTCGTTGCAACCGCAACATCGAGAAGCGTGAGGCTCCACCATGCCTTCATTGCAACCGCAACATCGAGGAGCGCGAGGCTCCACCATCGCCTTTGTTGCAGCAGCAACATCGAGGGGTGCGAGGCCCCATCGTCCCACTGTGTCTCCGTTCATCCCGTCCTCCACCAACCACTCCATTCCCTCTATCTTCCCCAAAGTTCCTTTTCAACCTACCGCTCTGTCCTCAAAGAAGACAGCCCCCAGGTCTCCGTCTAGAACTCCCAATCTCCGTAAAGCTTCATCAATCTAAGCCAAAGACCCGAAATCCCTCTGAAGTTTGAATCTCCATCGAAGGACGAAGCTCCATCCTCCCTCGGAGCTCGCCCCGATGCCGGCATCCGCTCCAGATCACCAATTCCACGGAGTTTCACCCAGAATAGGCTCACCTCCCCTGTTCCTCGATGCTCTCAGCCAGACGCCTATCTGCTATTCTTCCATCGAAGTCCAACTCCCCCATCGAAGATCGAAGCTCCCTCTCTCGGAGATTGCCATGATGCCGGCTTCTTCTCCGGACCACCACCCATGGAGTTTTCGCCCAGCTTCAAGCTCACTGCCCCTGTTCCACGAAGCTCTGTTTCTTTTTATTTCGAGTTATGTTTGGTTTTGAGCTATTTCACTTAAGCTAATCCATGATTAACCTTGTAGGGCCCTTTCCGGTACCGAGCCTTTGAAGGGATCCTAGCCATCAACCAATTCTCCTGATGCCATTCGTTGGATGGCTGATAGTTGATCACCCAAGCCGCATCTTCCGAGGACAAGCGAACTTATCACATAGGAAGTAGTATTACTGTCGTAGGATTTTATTTCTCCTTCCTTGCTTTAGACTTGAATCTTTGAAATGCGTGCATGTCCTTAATCAGGGATTTCTCAATCTTTGAGTCCTGGTTCTTTCTCATTTTATTAAGCCTAGCATGAGGGAATGCATGACCTAAAATCTACCCTATTTGAATGTTCTTCAGAATCTATGTTTATTATAAGCATTGGTACTCGCATGGGTTTTTAGAGTAATTTTTGTGCATGTCGTCCCCCATCAGATATCGTTTGAATATTTCAAATGATTCAAATTTATATCTCATCAAGAAGATATAACCATATCTCGAAAGGTCATCTATAAATATAATGAAATAACTGTACCCATCTCTGGAACTAACATTCATGGGTCCACATATATCAGTATGTACCAGACTTAGAATCTCTTTGGCTCGTTCACCTTTTCCAGTAAAAGGTGACTTTGTCATCTTTCTAAGAAGATAGGACTCATAGGTTGGCAGTGAACCATTTTTACTAAAATCGAAGAGACCCTCGCTTTTTAATATGTTTATCCTGTTCTTGTTAATATGACCTAGCTTATAATATCATAGGTACGCATCACTGATATTATCTATCCTAAGACATTTGCTAGATGTGTACATTATACTAACAGGTTGCGATAGTACATAATGCCGTTATTCATATGTCCAATAATCACTACATAACCATTCCAAATGATTTTGCAAATATTATTCTTTATTGATAGTTCATAACCATACATGGCCAATTGGCCTACAGAAATGACATTCAAGATAAAATATGAACAATAATGACACTCATTCAAAATGATTGTACAAGACTCAAAAACTAGTTTGAGGACTCCCAATGCTAGGACTAGAATTTGGCTTCCATTTTCCATGTTTAAGAATCTCTCGCCGTCCTTGAATCTTCTACTAACTGGAAGTCCCTGCAAAGAATTGCAAATATGAATTGGACTTTCTGTATCTAATATCCAGTTAGTAGTATCATAGATAGAGAAACTACAAGGTGTTATCATATAAATACCTTGTCCAGTACCGTCCTGCTGCTTTCTCTTCTTGGACCTGTTCGGGTCAAGGGACGCAATGTAAAGAGGATAGTTCCTCTTTTAATGACCCTGGTTCTTGCAGAAGAAGCACTCCTCATGGCTCTTATCAGCCTTCAATTTCTTGGCCTGACTGAGCCTAAAAGCATTCAGCAACTTTTTCCCCTTATTTTTCTTTTTCCCTTTCTCAAAGAGACGATGTCCTACCGAAGATCCTCCCACTAGATTTACCACCCCTTTGTTCAGTTGGTGGTCTTTCTTATAAGTCTGCAATAACCTCAATAGACCGTGGTAGTTAACTGCAGGCCTATTCATTATATAATGATCAAGAAAATCTAGATAGGAAGAGGGCAAGGAATGCAGAATCGCATCTTTTCCAAGCTGTTCATACAAGGGACATCTGAGCTTACCCAGGCACTCAATCATCTCGATCATATATAGTACATGATCAGTGATAGAGGCCCCATCATGCATCCACATGTTGTCAAATATCACAGGAGACCCTATACCTCTCAACATCATCTGGTATGCCAAAGGACTGCTTCAACCTTTAAAGGATTTTCTCTAGTTGGGCTTCCTCGAACTTGCGATTGAACTAATCGTTCATCGCTACCAACATTATGCATCAGATAGTGGTCCTGTCAGAAAGCCACTTCTGATAAGTATCTCTAACTGAACCTCGAGAATTAGGAGCAGGGGTTTCAAGTACCAGATCTGATATCACATACAATACCCGTTCATGCTCCAGGACAATCCTGAGCCTTCGATACCAGCTATCGAAGTTGGGTCCATTGAGCTTCTTGTTATCGAGAAGAGATTAGAGTAACAAGTTAAAAGATATCTAAAAGGAAAACCAAAACTGATTAGAGTATATGAATTATTAACCTAAAGACATGGACTTTAGTCTAAAGGCCCCTCCCATTATTTTGTTCAGACTGGTAGCCTCTACCTCCAATCCCGGAAATTACTTTAATTCCTTAGTGGGTACTAGAGTCTAATAGACAACACATGAGCCTGACTTTGGCCAGCCCACCCATGCGCATCTAAAGGTAGGTTCTTCAACCAATTACTTCTCTAAGTAATCTCTAGTATATAGGTTTTGCCCCAAGATGCACTTCAATCAGCCTTTGGGCCTCCTATTGAAAGTCCCAGTTAGGTCCAATCATTAATACGACAAAATTCAATACTTCTAACTAATGAATAGTCAAGCCCGACTTTAGCCAACCCACCTGCCCACCGTTAAGAGAGTCGCACTGAGCCATCATATTAGGAATAGCAATTCCAATAACCCGATGAACACCCGATCTTTGGATCTGCCTATGAACATCCAACTATTGAACCCATTACCATCCCACTTAATGGAAGGCTAGGACTTGGTTATCCCCATAACTTTATCCTTTTTTGGACCTAATAATTTAGAGGATTTAATTTTAATATGACAGAAGAAGAGATGAAAAGATATGGATCGACCTCCCACTGACAACATCAGTTAACAAGGAGGGTTACACATAACTAATGATCCATGGGCACCTAAAATCAGTTAAGATTGATTAACCTTGGATGACATGGGTTAACATGAGTCAATGGGCTATCTAATCAATTCTGGTCGACCACATTGGCCAGGTAAGTGAGATCATAGGTTGGGTTGTACCATTAACCATCTTGCCTTAGACACCAATCGAGTTGGCCAGGTAAGAGGTAGCCCCAAAGAACCAAGATCAAAATGCCAAACTTATCTTCGATACCAATTGGTTCATCAAACTCGATTAGACTAGCCTAAAGATTCAGGTTAACCACTAAGCCACTAATTAGGTCCATTTAGATTTATAGACTAATTAATCTAATTATTAGAGAGGTCTATAGAGAAGAAATCCTAACTCAACATTCGATTAGATTAGTTCTCTATTTAGTCCAATGCATCTAAACTTAGGTCTAACCCAATTAAGAACTTAATAGAAGCTAACCCATGACCCTTAAGGCTTATTGAAATAACTTAAAATCTTTGAATCACATTCCTAGAGTTCTTTGTCATTCAATGTAACTTAATTCTTAATTAATTCAATAGCCTTAATAAATTAAAATAATTTTATAATAAATCAAAATTTGAATTCACTATTTTTCAGCATTCTTATGCCAAATGTCGACTCACCAGGAGCAAGTGTCGACACTAGGTGTCGACACTTGGGTTGACTCATGGCCTGGGACAGGAAGAAAGTATAATGCCATGTTTTCTAGCAGGCGCTCATGAGTCAACACCTTCAAGGCAAAGTGTCGACTCACGAGCCCAAGTGTCGACACTTCCTGGTCAAGTGTCGACACTTCAACCTTCATGAGTCGACTCAAGGGTCGACTCAAGGCCTGTCACAGGGCAAAAAATAGTGATTTCAAATCCAAAGTTTCTCCAAACTTTTAATCAAAACCGATCAAAATAAAACTCTTAGATCTCATCTAAATTTATTTTATGATCATAATAATCTAGATCCGATTAAAACATTTTTAATCTACATTTTCTTTACCATTTCTCTTCATGAGTCAAATCATAAGCAGCACCCCTACACGCCATAGGAGATCCCATTGAATGGGAAGAGAGAGTCTTGTAGCCCTACTTCTCTCCTATGATCGGACGACCATGGTGACGCACTCAATCCAAGTACTTTAAAAAAGAAAACTATGATGTTAAAGCATGCTAGCATTATTATACTACAAACAAAACATGGCACTCTGATACCATTATAGGTGAAACATAGTCAACAGAAAGAATGTATTTTAAAACTATTTTAAAATTAACAGAGCAGAAGGCTTGGTAGATTGATTAAAATGCTCTACCAATCTGCTAGCAATAGGATCTAGTAAGATAATGCAGCATGCAATATACATCAAGAGTAGAAAAATAATCAAGGACATAAAGGTACCTTACCGTTATACCTTTGAAAGATGAAGTGAAGAAGTGCTCAAGCCACACACATGTTTGGCCTTTACGGGTAGTTCATACCAAGGCTCGACTCTGATCAACTCCCTCGGAGTACTAGCTCCTTAGGATCCTTAAGACCGATCTTCTTCTTCTTGGAAGACGAGGAGGAGAGGTAGAACCCTTCCTAAATAGCTCTCTTCCCAAGACCTAGCTTGAATGCTAGGTATTCTCACACCCAATACCCTAGTCCTCACAAGTCCCTTTTTCTCTTCTAGTTCTTCAACCAACCAGCAGCTCCTAAAATAATCTTTATTTATAGAGGTAGCCATGAGAGAGAGAAAGAGGAAGGAGGAGTGATTGGGGGAGAAGATCAAGTGCCATACTAAATTGGTTCCAAGCTTAAATGGCAAGAATAACCATCATTCCATGAAAGCTTGGAGCCAAAAATAGCCAGATTTTGAAATTCAAACTCAAAATTCGAAGTCAAAACCATCCTAGAAAACTTTTCAAAAAATCTGCTCGTCACAGCCAAGTGTCGACACTTGCACTCATGAGTCGACACTTCCAAATGTCGACACTTGAAAGTGTTGACACATGGAACATGGTTAATCATATTGACCTTCAGTGATGGCAAACGATTCTCAATCATCGATTAGCCTTTATATCAGATAGAAACCCATATGATGTGTGATCCAATAAGTTCGAACACTAAGCCGACAGCACTAGAACACTTCCAGTACCAGTTAAAGTCCTCATTTACCAATGATACCCGACTTTCAAATAGGTCGAAGATTGCAAAGTAATTTTCAAGAACCTCTGGCATATGGTAACCGCATAATTTATTTCTTTGATCTCATAATGCTCAGGATGATTTAGGATTCGACTGCCAATCCTAATTTGGTTCATCCAAATCGTGTCTTAACTTTACAAGTTTTGTGACTCCTCACAAGAACTACCTTGTCCAAGGTTTTACTAAATCGAGACACAGCAAGTCATTCACTCCAAACATTTGGAGGGGTCAATTCCATCTTGATCCACCACCGCTCCACAAAACCTTGACTACACCCAGAAACCTTTCATCACTGGATTAGAAATCCAGATAGTCCGGCACCAAAGTACAGTGAGTTACTTGCAAGCTACATGGTGACCTCAAGTCTGAGGAACACACATACCCATATCCCTTCACGAGCAACCCTTTAGCAGAAGGGAGCTTCACAGATGGTCACATTCAGTGAGATGTCATATATTTTACTTGTATGTCACATTAGTGTTACCACACTTCTTGGTCAAGAGGACAACCAACCAATGTGAGATACAACAACCTATACTTGATACGTCGTCATCCTATAACAATGTATCATTTGGTTATGAACCAGTTTAAGAACTACTTGATATATTCTCTCTATATCAAATATGACATAGTTCTAAGGACTCCATCATACAAGAATTCTTTTTAAGAAAATGTACATATGATGAACAGCCAAAAGATTAACTTTTATTCATTAAGAAATTCATATACAACTACAAAATTAGCACAACCGTCTATAGCCTAGATGATTGGCTTTAGGATACAATTCACAACACCTATGCCTTATAAGAGATAAATTATTCTAATGCCGAATTTGTAAAAAATATTGATATTGCAACATAAAGAGAAGAAGATAAAACTTATTTACTTGGTGGATTCGGATTCCTAGGTTACTTCTCCTGCTAACTGATTTAACTAAGTAATTAGTTGTTATCTTTTAATAATTTCTACTATTAATTTAATCTTTACAATCAATTTCTCTTTTTGCTATTTTCATAAAATAATTGTCCTTGATTCTCGAGGATACATCCTAACCACCACTAGCTATAGTAGTGAGTAGGTTTTATTTTTGATCATTTATGATAGCAATCATCCGATGTAGCTAGGTGATGAGGTGGTCGAGAGCGCCACCTGACCTAGTCGAAGTCGAGTTTCCGGTCAAGGTTGAGCTCCCATTCGAGGTAAGCTCCCAGTCAAGGTTGAGCTCTTGTCCGAGGTTGAGCTCCTATCTGAGGTGTGCTCCCAGTTGAGGTTTAGCTCCCATCCAAAGTCAAGCTCCCAGCCGAGGTTTAACTCTCAGCCAAAGTCGAGCTCCTAATCAAGGTCGAGCTCCCATTTGAGGTGAGCTCCTAATTGAGGTCAAGCTCTCATTCGAAGTTGAGCTCCCGTCCAAGTTTGAGCTCTTATCCAAAGTCGAGCTCCCGTTTGAGGTGAGCTCCTAGCCGAGGTCAAGCTCCTATCCGAAGTCAAGCTCCTGGTCGAGGTCGAGCTCTTGTTTGAGATCCCGGCTGAGGTCGAGCTCCTGTCCGAGGTGAGCTCCCGATCAAGGTTGAGCTCCCATTCAAGATGAGCTCCTAGCCAAAGAGAGCTTCGAACCAGTCCAGCTCCCGGTCAGACCAAGACCCCGGAGGCAGGAGGACATTTTCTCTGACTGTGGCAGGAGCAGTGGTGGTAGGCAAAATGCGACTCCCAAAGGATAGACATGAGGGAGGCCCGGATGGTGACACTTGAGCATGACATCGCCATCTCCCCCGGACCAGCTGCAATTCTCTTATAAGGTGAGTGCTCCACCAGGGCTCCAGGCCCTATAGCACATCACTTGAATCTCCTGTAAGGTGAGTGCTCCACCAGGGCTTTAGGCCTTGTAATGCGTCACCTGCATCTCCTGCAAGGCGAGTGCTCTATCGGGGCTCCAAATTCTATATCACGCCGCTTGTATCTCCTGCAAAACGAGTGCTCCACTAGGGCTCCAGGCCCTGTAGCATGCTGCCTGCATCTCCTGGAAGGCGAGTGCTCCACCGGGGCTCCAGGCCTTGCAGCATGCTGCCTACATATCTTACAAGGTGAGTACTCCACTAGGGCTCTAAATCCCATAGCACACCATCTATACCTCCCGTAAAAGGAATACTCTACTAGAGCTCTGGGCCCTGTATTGCATCATCTGCACCCCTATAAGTGGAAGCACTCAGCTGTGGTTCCAGATCCTATGGCATGCTACCTGAACCTTTTGCAGGGGATTGCCCCACCAAGGGTGCAAGCTCTATAGCATGCCGGATGCACTCCCTGCAAGAAGACCTTCTTTTGAGAACCTCAGACCTTGTCCAACGGGGCTTTAAAATGCTTATACCCCTTCCGTAAAGGACACTCTAAGAGAAGCACTCAACCTAGGCTCTAGACCTGGTCTAGCTTAATGAATTCCTATATAACGGTAAGAGGGACCTCCAGCACTGGGGCAAACAAAGAGAGAAAAGGCAAAGGATTGAATATTGAGCAACCCCTAGGCTTCCCAGAAACTCCAGTTTTTCTATTCTCTTCTATCTCCCTCTACACGGTAACATCCCAGGCCTTTGCCATAGAGGGTATGTTAATGAGGACATTGGCAAGAAGAAGAAACTACAAACTAACAATCTTTGATTTTAGTCCAATCTTTTTTTCAGGTTCCCACCAATGTATGAAGAAGAAATCCAACTTTATGAAACACCTCTTGAACACTCCTAATTCTATTTGAATGAAGCAAGTATGAAGTGTTCAAGTCCACAAATAAAACTAATGAAGACCCCTTCTTTTCCAAATCCATGGGTCGGCCAAGATCATCTACATTGAAGCCCATCTTGGACTGACCAAGCTATGAAGCATTCATCTATTTTGGAGCCTATTGAAAGATCAAACTTAAAAGGACATGTAGAAGGATTGGATGAAGACAAATGTTTCAAGGAGATGGTGCCACATGGAGCTTCTAGGACTTTCTCTTGTTAGGATTAGTTAGACTAGGAACTAATCATGTAATTAATTACCAACTAAATCTGAATTAGTTGGCTCCTTAACCCACCCTTTTGCCATCCATTATGGCTACCCTTGGCCTATAAATAGGACCAAGGCCTCCTCTTGAAAGGCATGCAATATTTGAGTTGAATGATAGCTTGCTAGTTTGTCTTCTCTTCCACCTTGCCAAGTTCATGAGTTCTTGGAGTTTTGAGTGTTTCTCTTATAGTTTGAGTTGGAGTATTGAGTTTGAGTGAGTGCCTTGAGTTTGAGAGACCTTAGTTTCATTTCCAAGCTTTTCTACCTAGGATCCAAGTAGTCCAAGGAGGGGAAGTGCTACCCAAGAATTCAGCAACCTTCTTCGAATCCCTTCACTTTCTTTGTTGAATCATTCAATTTCTTTCAATTCTTCATCCCCACGACCTCACTTTAGATCATTTGCAGGTTTTTCTTAATGATTTGAAGCTGATGATGAAGGCTCCACACCAAGGACCAAGCTCCAATGGTAAGTTCTAAGTAGGGAGTGTAGATCTTGTCTCTACCCTTCAAATTCTTGAGTGATGAGTGCCTTCCTTCTAATTGAGCTTTGATTTCTCTTCATTGTTGGGAAAAGACCATCTTGATCCTTAGATATGAGATTCTTAAAGGTAGCTTAGCCTAGTTTGAGGGATTCCTTGCCCTTGGATCCTACTTTTTATTTTCTTGAAAGAAAACTTGCACAAGGGTGTTTAGAATTCTGCTATCCTAGTTTTCATATTGAAGTTCTTCATCTCTTCAATGCATGATTTTGGTCATATCTGGAGCTCTAATGCTAGTATGTTGTTGCTAAGTGAGTAGATCATACCTCCACACACCCATCTCATCAAATTTATCCCCCATCATCTATTCTCCTTGGTTGCCTTACTGACTTGACCGTTTGAGTGTCCCTGCCGAGATCCCAAGCCCGGGTTTCCTTTTTTTTTGCAAGACCGAACGATCGTGAAGGTGCGAGAACAAAGAAACCGATGCTTTCGGAGATGCCAGCTCGATTAGCCCCATCAGAGCTACAGGCCATGGCGTCCTAGGTGGCAACACCAACCATTTAGATATATATTAAAGCTTTCGATTAAGATATCTTGTAACACCATGTATTTGTACTTTCAATAAAATCTATACTAATTCGTAAAAAGTTTGTTTTAAATTATAGAATATTTCATGTAAGATTTCATCATTATGTTTATTCCAAAATTCCTTCATTTTTATAAATTGTAATTTTATCTTTTTCTCTTTTTCTTGAATCCATCTATACTATTGATCTAATATTTTGGTATGTAGGCTTCTATACTTTAAAAGTTTGTAATTAATCTCCCTCTCTATGTACCACTATTTAGCTACTACTGTTATTACTTTTAAGTGTATTCTTTTTATAGACAACTTGTAATTGTACCTTTTTTTTTTTGGTTCTTGCAGCTTTCTTGTTGATAACCGTTTTACCTCTAAGCTTCTAATCGCATCTTCTCTTTGATAAAGCAATTTCATTGGTGAATTGCCCTGACTATTTGTAGTATTAGTTGATATCGGATATCGACAACCTGGATGCATGATACAATAAGACTTCAAATCTTCATGCTATTTCATTTTTATTTTTAATGAAAATTTCATATACTAACACCAGAAATGAGCTTAATTGGCATTAAAATGGCCAACTAGCTTTGAGATTTTCCATAATATTAACAATTTTCAGCTTAAAACAGTTGTTTCTTTTTCAACCATGCATAGTAGACTTAACAAAAGAAAGAAAAATACTGTAAATTTTCTCAAAAAAAAAAATGTTATCTTTTCTATTAATAATGGACCAAGGTGACATCAAATTAGGCCACTTTCCACCGGCAAATTAGGCATAGCACACCAATCCATGCATTTGTCAAAAAAACCCTCATTTGCAGGCTTGTCTTTGTTAAGAAAGAACAAAAAAAACTTACCCGCAAATGATAGTTTCACACTAAAAAAATGCTGAAGGACGTGCTGTTATGGGTGGAGTATATGCTATCAAATGGATCAGTTTTGGAAGTTGGGAAAGCATCAATTTGGAACAAGAGATTCAAATGTTCCAAACAACATTATGTATATAAATTAAATGGTCACTAATTTGTTAGACATAAATTAATGTGAGATTAATGTCATGTGTGAATTTATACTTGCAAGCCACGAAATGTACCAAGCGGGACATCCAACATAGGTTTTATAAAATAGTTATTCAACTAGTGTATGGCTGCCTAAAACCATTGAAGTATGTGACATTCCATTAGTCACATTTTGTGGCTGAATGCTTGAGGTTACATGTTGTTTCCCTAATCTTGTTTTTGATAGGCATGAAAATATTTAGGAGAGTAATGCAGTGCAGCACCAACCATTCACCATTATATTTAGTATCCAACAAGCAAATATGGATTGGTGCAGTAGATAGGGACCTTTCTAAAAACTTCTTTTCAAAAAGGTGTTTAGGTGAGTCTATAGATCAAGGGTAGACCAGCCTTATTGAGTTTCATGTGCAGGACATGGAAGGAAAAAGAAGGTCCCAAGGATGATCAGGCCAATCTAGAGTCAACTAGCTGCAACTATTTGCTTGGCGATTTGGAAAAATAGGAACTGAAGAAATCTTCTATAGTTGTAGTTCTTTGCATTGTAATGGCAATTAGTGTACCTGTTTTTCTCTCTTCTCCACATTTGTAAATTTTTTTGGCTCTTTCTTGGTAAATAAAAAGCTTTAAAGAAAAGGAGGGCAGATCCCTTCTTCCATTTCTTCGAATAAAAAAAGCGATAGGAGATAATGAACCACAATCTTGACATCTTAATTAACTCCTACATGAATCCTGCAATTGATTTATTGGGACCATGGGGTCTAGATTCTAAACTACCATGGAATATGTAATATGGAATCTGAGGCAAATATGTATAATTGAATAAACATGAAAATTCCTAATTCAGAAGGAAGATAAAAGCCCAACACCAAAGGTTCCAAATGATAATATTGTTTCAGTTGGAATCTTTTAAGACATTTTGTGATTGATCAAAATAGCATTACTATTATTGTAAAGAAATATTGAAATATTAAATCTGCAAAGATTATAGGTCATTTATATTATGCAATCTCAACTAATCCTATTCTTCAATGTGTGCGCGTATTTTTAAGGATTCTTGTAAAAAAAAAACCATTTTATTTCCCTTTTTCCAAATTGGGCCACTTTTTTAAAGATGTTCTCGATGCTGAATTTTTAACACTTTTTTGTTCTAGCACCAATAGATACACTCCAATCGCGCCTTCAGGAGATCTAAATGCAAATATTTCAAAATAAATGCATATTTTTATAGCTAATGTCTATACTCTTTTTTTTTTTAGCAAATGTATATATTTTAATGGAATGGACTAACACATCTCAAAAGGAGAAGGCATCTACTCCTCTCATATCATAATTCAACAATCAAGTAATTAAATTGAAGATCCACATTATTAATTATAATATATAACAATAAAAATTTTAAATAGTCTCAAATATATGAATAATTTTCATTATGCTAGAATGCTAAAATATATAATAAAATATTTAAATTAAGAATCCATCTTATAAATTATAAACAACACATGCTAGCATATATATATATATATATATATATAGATCTAAAACTAGTGTTACAATAAACCAGACCGGAAATTTAATTATCAGACAAGAGATTTAATTAATCTATCCGGGCTGGTCGACCTAGCGGCACAGCTCTTCGGAGATCCGACACGAGAATGGATCAATCCAGCACATCAGCCGACAACAATATACGATCTGCAGTCGGCCATCGGCATACTCCGAAGCAACTAGCCGACTAGCAGTTGGCAATCCATTTCGACTTGAGTCCTGTCAGCTTTAAGCCCATCAAAAATGAGCCTGGTTGTTGTAACCAACCAAACATATAGCTGATAGCCACGGCATCAGTAAAGATCAAGACAAGTAACCATCAGCAGTAACTACAATTAGCTGAAGGAAAGTTATCTTAACTAACTTTTCTAACAGTAATTAGTTACATGAAAGCTTTAACCACTTTTAGTTAGATCAATGCCTATAAAAAGATATAAGAGGAGGTAAGCAAGTCTAAGGCTATCTTAGGCCAAGTCAATTTGACTCTTCCCTTTTTTCTACGCTCTCTTTGAACTCTTCATTATGTTGCCAGATCTCTACTGACTTAGGCATCGGAGTATCCCCCACAGGAGAAATTTCGGTCAGGGATTTTTTTACAGGAACCGAGGAGGTGAACCGGCGATCCAGACATTCCGTCCAGTCCATGGAGATCAACATCAACAAATTGGCGCGCCAGGTAGGGGGTGCGAGGGCACCTAGCTATGTGAATTACCCTTCTTGGAAAGAAGAGTTCTCAAGAAAAGGCGAGATGGTAAAAGGGAAGGCACAAAATGTCTCAACAAGTAAGGGACGTCCTGCCTCCAAAAGGAATGACCTCCTGATAGAGAATAATATGGCACCTCCCATAGTAAGTGTGGTACAGCAATAGATAGAAGCCCTCTTGTACCGAATGGATGCACTGATGGATGTGGTACAAAATCTTCAAGAAACCGCCCTCATTAGACAACACTCGTCAGTAGCTTCAAGACTCAGCCACCGGTTCTTAAGGGGAGAAGGCCAATAGCAAGATTTCACTCAACGGTCATCTCAAGATTGGTGATCTCTCCAACCCCAAAGCTCTCAATACCAAAGGCATGCTAAAAGACGACTCAAGAGGAAAGAGCTAGAAGATTTTTCTTAGAATCTTCTAAAGACTCCAATCCTAGGAACACTCTACAAGGAGGTGGAATACATGATGACTATAAAAAGAAGTTCAAGAAATTGGAGATACAGATTGCAAGACTTGATGACCAGGGGAGGAATGATGAAACCATGGCATATGACTCATGAGCTCCTTTCTCCCAAAGAATAATAGAGGAAGTGATTCCACACCACTTCAAGGTTCCATAATTGGAGCCATATGATAGTACCACTGATCTTTTTGATCACCTGGGAAGCTTCAAGGCATACATGATGATACAGGGAGCTTCCGATGCCCTGCATTGCCTCGCTTTTGCTGCCACTCTAAAAAAAGTAGCTCAAATGTGGTATTCGAGCATTCACCCAGGTACCATTTATTTTTTTAACGAATTAAAAAAATTATTTGTATCACATTTCAGGACTTGTCGAAGGATGCCCCGTAATTCGGATAGCCTCTTCCTTCTACAATAGAATGACGAAGAAAGCTTAAGCGACTATGCGGCTAGATTCAACTCTACCACACTTAAGATCCCTAATTTTAATGAACATGTGGTCATGAAGAAGGGCCTCCGATCATCCAAATTCACCTTCTCTCTGGACAAGAAGTTTCCTACGAGTTATGCCAAACTACTGGCAAGGGCTCAAAAATATGCAATGGCCGAAGAGCAAGCAGCCAGTCAGTGCCAAGCCAAAGGAAGGTCAGCTTTCAAGAAAAAGAGCAACAAAGTGCCGGCACCCGGACCTCCTGGCAATGATGGCACACCGACTCGATGGCGTAGCCCCAGGCCCAAGTAATTGGTCAGCAAGTTCGACTCATATACTCCTCTCTCTCCCAAGGAAGAAAATTCTAATGGAGATAGAGAAGGAAAGTTACCTGCAAAAGCCTCATCCAATGAAGGCACCTCCTGCATCCAGAAACAAAAATAAATATTACCGATTCCACCATGACCATGGCCACAATACTAAAGAATGCATCTAGCTCAAGGATGCGATTGAAGATCTGATCAAGCAAGGATACCTAAGGAAGTATGTCAACAACTATGAACCTCGAATCAAAGTTGCTGCCCTCAAGAGAGTTGCTGAGGAAGCAGAACTACCCAACCAAAGGCCTATGGATGGAAGGATAGGCATGCTACATCATCAGACCGATTGAGGGAGCATAACTGAAGATGTTGCTCCTAAAAGGTGCAAGAGCAACAATGCTATATGCTTTTCAAACGATGATCTATAAGGAATCCAGACTCTTCATGATGATCATGTAGTAGTATCAACTGTTATAGCCAATTATGATGTAAGAAGGATTCTAATAGATAATGGAAGTTACACAGAGGTCTTGCTCTATGATGCTTTCCTCGGAATGAATCTATCTAAAAATAAGTTGCAAAGGTCTCCAATATTTCTGAAAGGATTCGGAGGTAACCAGGTTGGAGTAGAAGGGAAAATAACATTACCAGTGACCCTTGGTATGGAACCATTCCAAAAAATGCTCCACATTAACTTTGTGGTCGTACAAATGCCATCAGTGTATAACACCATTTTGGGACAACCTACTTTGAATAAGTTCCATGCCATAGTGTCAACCTACCACCTTCTAGTATGCTTCCTAACTAGAAATGGGATTGGAGAAATGATAGGAGATCAAAGAGTCGCTCGACAGTGCTTGACGATACAAGACAGACAATCGACTGACCACATGACTCTAGAGCAACTAGACCCAAGAAATCAGATGGAAGATTGCAGGGAACCAGTTGAGAAGACCCTTTCTATACCACTAAGGAAGATGATCCAACAAAAATTATGCAGATTAGAAATCTACTTGACGAAGAGATGAAGATAAGGTTGACCAAATTCCTACAAAGCAACACCGACATCTTCGCCTGGTCAACCACTGACATGCCAGGGATCCTAGTTGAAGTCATCACACACCGACTGGAGGTCAGCCCCGACCATAGACCAGTCCGACAAAAGAAGAGAAACTTTGCTCCAGAAAGATAAAAGGTGATTGACGAAGAAGTGAATAAGCGTAACAATTCTAGATTCATAAAGAAAGTCCATTATCCAGACTAGCTAACCAATGTTGTGTTGGTGAAGAAAGCTAATAGCAAGTGGAGGATCTATATTGACTATACCGACCTCAATAAGGCTTACCCAAAGGATAGCTTTCCTCTGCCAAAAATAGATCAGCTAGTTGATGCCGCTACTGGGCACCAGATGTTGAGTTTCATGGATGCTTTCTCTGGATATAATCAGATCCGAATGGATCCTAAGGATGAAAAGAAAATGGCATTCGTAACAGAGAAAGGACTATATTGCTATAAGATAATGCCATTCGGCCTAAAAAATGCCAGAGTAACCTTCCAAAGGGTAATCAATAAGGTATTCAAAAAGCAACTTGGGAGAAACATGGAGACATATGTTGATGACATGATCGTGAAGAGCTTTCAAAAGACTAATCACATCAAAGATCCAAAGGAGTCCTTTGATGCCCTGCAATGTCATCGTATGAAGCTGAACTTAACCAAATGCGCCTTTAGAGTAACATCAGGAAAGTTTATGGGATTCCTTGTCACCAAACAAGGGATAGAAGCCAATCTGGAGAAAATCCGTGCTATCCAATATATGAGGCATCCCTCTAACAAAAAAGAGGTGCAACAACTGACTAGGAGGATTGCCTTATTGAGTCGATTTATTTCTCGGTCGGTTGAGAGATGTCTCCCCTTCTTCAAAGATTTACGCCAAACAAGAGGCTTCGAGTGGGCAGATGACTATCGACTCATCTTTGAAGAGTTAGAGAAATACTTTAGAAGACCTCCCTTGCTTTCAAAACCTCAGGAAGGTGAAACTCTCTATTTGTATCTCTCTACTTCGGATGAGACCATCAGCTCAGTGCTTGTCATAAAAGGAGTCGACAATACATAAAAGCCGATTTACCATACTAACAAAGTGCTACACGAAGCCGAAGTAAGATATCCAAAAGTGTAGAAACTTATATATTCATTGATTATTGCAGTAAAATGCATGCGACCTTACTTTCAGTCTCACGTCATCGTGGTCTTGACAGATCAGCCATTAAAGGCCATCCTCCGGTGCCCCAACACTTCAGGAAGGATAGCTAAGTGGACAGTCAAGCTAGATGAATTCAACATCACATTCTACCCAGATCGGCCATGAAGGCCTAGGTATTGGCCAATTTTCTTACTAAATGTACATGGGGCCAGGAAAATGGCTGATAGATGGATAACTCGGGAGAGACAACTGAAGAAGGATTAGAGTCCACTTGGGTACTCCATATGGATGGAGCATCCAATTCCACTGGTTGTGGAGCTGGACTCATACTAGCCGATCCCGAAGGGCAAACTATGGAGTATGCCCTCTATTTATCCTTCCAAACTTCGAATAATCAAGCAAAATATGAAGCCCTCTTAACAGAACTCAGAATTTTTAAAGTGCTAGGAATTCGAAAGATCAAGGTCTTCTTAGATTCTCAGCTAGTAGTGAATCAAGTGAAAGGTGAGTTCGAAGCCAGAGACTCAATTATGGTCAAGTACTTGGAAAGGGTACAGGATCTAGTAACTCAGCTGGAGTTCTTTGAAATATCTCATGTGCCGTGGACCAAAAATTCTTGGGCTGATGCCCTCTCTCAACTGGCCACTTCCAACTTTGACTCCCTCGGTCGAACATTCATAGAACACTTAGAGATCCCAGCATATTGGAGAAAGCTTTAGAAGTACATTAAATCGAGCACGAACCCCTGTTGGATGGACCCTATCTTCAAGTTCTTGAATAATAGTATGCTGCCAGAAGATAAGGTCGAAGCCAAGCAAATATGCTGGATGGCCTCTCGTTATGTTATCTTGGATGGAGTACTCTACAAAAGATCTTTCACACAACCCCTGATGAAGTGCTTAAGGCCGTCGAATGCTGACTATACCCTAAGAAAAGTACATGAGGGTATATGCTGAGATCATCTGGGGACAAATCTCTGGCCTACAAAATCATATGCCAAGGATATTATTAGCCAACCATCCAGAAGATGCAACTGACTATATCCAAAGATGTGACCAATGCCAAAGATACCTAACATCCAAAGACGTCTCGCGAGTCAGCTGACTCAATTAATAGCTCTCTGGCCATTCACTCAGTGGAGAATGTGTTGGGAATTGTCCCAAAGCCAATCGCCTAAGTTGTAGGCGGTTGTGCTCAGTATTGTAATTAGTATATGAATTAATAAAACTTTATTTTGGTAGCTCATCGCATTTTACATTTTCTTGTAAAGAACTCTGTTTATGTGATGAAGTCCTTAGGACAACACTAACCTCGATATAGAGAGGATATATCAATTGGTCCTTTAAAAAGGTTTACAATCAAAGGATACATTGTATAGGACGTCAATGTATCAAGTATAAGTTATTGTGGTTCATATCGTTTGTTTGTTCTCTTAACTAAAGGAGTGTGTTGACACTGATGTGATCTGCAAGTGGGATGTGTGACATCTCATTGAACGTGACTTCGTGGAGCCTCCTTTCTGCCAAAGGATTGCTCGCGATTGGATATGGATATATGTATCCCTCCGACCTGAGGTCATCATGGTAACTTGCAAGCAACTCCGTGTGCTTTAGTGCCGGACTACCCGGATTTCTAATCCGGTGATGAAAGGTTTCTCGGTACAGACAAGTACTTGTGGAGCAGTGGTGGATCAAGATGGAATTGACCTATCAAAGTTGTTTGGGTTGAATGTCTCGCAGTGTCTCAATTTAGCAAATCCTCGGTCGGGGCAGTCCCAGTGAGGAGTCACTGGACTTGCGAGGTTGAGACATGTTATGGTTTGACTTAGTTAGGGTTGGCAGTCTAACCCTAGGTCATCTTGAGCATTAGAGGTCAAAGGGATAAATTATACGGTAACCATATGTCAGAGATTCGATAGATTGCTCTCGCATCTTTGGCCTATCTGGATGCCGGATCCATTGCTAGATGGTATCTTGTGCTGGTACTGGAAGTGTTCCAGTGCTACCGTTTAGGTTTGAACCTATGAGGTCACATGCCATAAAGGATTTCTTCCTAATACAGGAACTGATCAACGATTGGGAATCATATCGATATTAAGGTCAAACGGACTGATTGAGCACACATTGGATTTTTCTGGTCTGATTTGGATCGACCAGGATGGATTTGGGTCAACCAGGAATTATTCCTGGAAGACCAGGACTAGACCCGGTTTTCTTGCTGTTTGGGTCTGGTCGGACCAGGATTTTGATAAACCAACTTTTGGTTTTTAATAAATCGGTTTTCTTATTCATTTGGAATGGATGAACCAGTCATTTGGGTTTTGTTGAAACTAGCTTTAAAAGGATGGCTCTCTATTTCACGATCTTGGTTTTATTCTCCCAGCATTTTATAAAACCCGGTTTGATGCATGGCTTCTCCTCCCTTGTTTCACCCAATCGGATGACCTTTTACATAGTGGAGTTCGTTTAAGCGTGGGAGATCAGATAGCACAGTGATCGGAGGAAGGGTCTCACGGTGGTTGTCTCCCTCTCGTCTTCTTCCCTCACCACGTCTCTCCTTCTCTCTCTCGGATATGCCTTGTTTCTCCATATGGATGGGATAAGTACGGCTTGGAGTTTGATCTCGCTTGGGAGATCAATTTGCACTGGACCGGGAGAGGTCTCTCGGTGATTTACCTGTTGCTTCACGAGTTCCCAGCATGTTTACACAAATCCTAAACCAATTCAAACGGAGATTTTGCCCTCGGTTCCAACATTTCAACCGATCTGGACTGCACTTCCAAGCATTTTCCCTTCCCTTCACGGATTGAATTCTCTGCCTATAAATATAGCATGATGGTTGAACGCCAGGAGGTGCAAGAGAGAAGTAAGAAAGAAGTAAGAGAGGAGCAACAGGAGGTGAAGAAGAAACAGCGTGAGGGAGAAGAGAAGAACAAAGTTTTCTTTTGGCCTTCACAGGATTTCCAAGTATATTTATATACTGGGTTTCAAGGCCGTGAGGGAATTAAGAAGAACCGAGCATTTGCCTATTGAGAGAAGCAGGAAGCGTCCATGAAATCCTTCCACTGTTTTAAGTTTCCGGTGTGTGCTATTCGGGGAGTTTAGGTGGTCTTGGAGAAGACCGTCCATGAGGATTATTTGATATTCCCCGCTCCACATAGCCATGACCAATTTATTGATTTTTGGTGGACTAGCATCCATCTAGGAGTTGGATCAATGTAAGCCCTGCGCGTGGATACTCTAGAGGGTGGATGCTTGAACACCTTGAGTGGTTGCATCGACCTATTTATTTTGCTGTTGCAGATCTTATTTTGCTATTGAAAGAGTTCAACCGGTCGCTACTGATCTGATCTGAAGACTGAGGGAGTCTGCTTTGGTCAGGTATATTTTATTTTGGTTATCATGCATGCCTAGATCTAGTTATTATCCTATGATTTATAATTGTTGCACTTGCCTATACTTGCCTGTATATTTTGTTATATGCATCATGATATGTTAGATCCTGTATATGAGTAGGTACTTTCCGCTGCATGTTTAAAATTTTTTAATTATTCAATACCTGCTCCCTAGTATTGCATGCCTAGGGTAGGCTTCTGCTGCACCAGGTTTTCCTTCAGTGGTATCAGAGCCACAGGTTCCTGTGTAGCATATCATGATTGCATGTGTTAGGGATTACTTTTAGGAACCTAGTTGAGACATTCACCATGGCCGTGTGTCCATAGAAAATCAAGGTTTAAAACCCCTGAGTTTCTATGGCACGATGCGGTTCGTCTATGTTGGCCTTTTCAGAATAATCCTTAAAGAAAACCTACGGTATTAAAAAGGTTTTAATCCTGATACATTGGCATGTTTATTGTAATATTATAATTGATATGATGAAACTAGATATGATGCATGAAACATGTAAAAAGAGTTTTACATGAATTTAATTAAAAATATTTTAATTAAAAGATGGCTTATAATCTAACAATTATGAATTGAAAAATTAATTAAATGACAAGTTTAAATTAGGGTTTATGAAACCTAATATCATTTGAATAAGCCATCCGGGTTAATTGGGTTAGCTGTCTGATTGGGTCCATTAATTGGGTTAGACCTAAGGATAGTTGAATTGGACTTAAGAGAACTAATTAAATGTTGATTAAGGACATTCTCTTTAGTATCTATCTAATAGTTAGATGGGTTAGTCCATTCTTCTTAAATGAATCTAATTAGTGGCTCTGTGAAATGCCCGAGTCCTTAGGCTGGTCTAATCGAGTCTGGTTAATTGATTGGTGTCTAAGCAGGTTTGGCATTTCTGATCATTGTTTCATGAGGCTATCTCTTTCCTGGCCAACTTGGTTGGTGTCTAGGAAAGACGGTTAATAGCAGTTACTCACCCATGATCTCTCCTACCTGGCCAATGTGATCAACCAGAATTGATTAGAAAAGCTTATTGATTCGAGTTAACCCACATCACCCAAGTTGATCAGCTTGTCTTATTTTAAGGTGCCCATGGACCAATTTGTTGAATTGAATTCAACCCTCATTAAAATTGATTTGATCAGTGAGAGGTTGATCCATGTTCTATTCTCTTTTCTTCTATCACAATCTAATTAAAATCCTCTAAAATTATTAGGTCCTGAAAAAGACTAAGTCAATGTGTTGATGGTGTCTTAGCCTCCCATTGAGTGGGTTAGTAATGAGTCCTTTAGCTTGGTGTACATCGGCAGTTCCAAAGAATGGGTGTGCATCTAGTTACTGGGATTACTCTCCCATAGATGATGGTTCAGTGCAACCTTCTTAACGACGATCAGGTGGGCCAGCAAAAGTCGAGCTTGGTCATTCATTAGCTGGAAGAATTGGATTTGTCATATTGATGGTTGGACCTAACCAAAGACCCACAATAGGAGGCTCAAAGGTCGATTGGGGGTTCTATGGGGCAAAACTTATTATTGAAAATTGCTTAGGGAAGCAATTGGTTACAGAACCTACCTTTAGGCGCGTATGGGTGAGCCGGTCAAAGTCGGGCTCATACGTGGTCTATTGGATTTTAGTACTCACTATGAAATGGTGATTTCACGGATTGGAGTTAGAGGCTCCCAATCTGAAAAATTAGTGGGAGGGACCTTTAGACTAAAGTCCAAGTCTTTTGGTTTAATTGATTAATTCATATACTAACATGGTCTCAATTTTTCTTTCAGATGTCTTCAAACCTTTCACTCTGGTCACTTCTCGATAGCAAGAAGTTAAAGGGTTCCAATTTCGATAGCTGGCATCGAAAGTTGATAATTGTCCTGGTGCACAAGCGGATCCTTTATGTGATAACGGATCCAGCATCCGAAATCCCTTCTGCTAATGCTCGAAGTTTGATCAGGGATACTTATTTGAAGTGAGTTTCTAATCGGACTACTGTCCGATGCATAATATTGGCGGCTATGAACGACAAGTTCAGTCACAAATTTGAGGAGGCCCAGCCATATGAGATCCTTCAAAAGTTGAAGGAATCTTTCGGCACGCCAAACGATGTAGAGCGGTACAAAGTATCTTATGCCATCTACAATGCCAAAATACATAATAGCGGTTCGATCACTGATCATGTATTGTACATGATCGAGATGATCGAATGATTGGGCAAGCTCGGATGTCCCTTGCACGAGCAACTCGGCAAGGATGCGATCCTGAATTCTCTACCTTCCTCCTATCTTGACTTTCTTGATCATTATAGAATGAATAAGCCTGCAGTCAATTACCATGGTTTGATGGGGTTGCTGCAGACTTACGAGAAGGACCACCAACTGAATAAAGGGGTAGTGAGTTTAGTGGGAGGTTCTAGAGGTCATCGTTCCTTTAAGAAAGGGAAAAAAAAAATAAAGGAAAGAATGTGCAAAGTGCTCCTGGCACAAGTCAGACCAAGAAAGTAAAAGCTGATCAAATTAAAGCAGAGTGTTTCTACTATAAGAAGCAGGGACACTGGAAGAGGAACTATCCTCTTTATTAGGCATCCTTAGACCCGAACAGGCCAAGGAAGGGAAAGCAACAAGGTGCTGGACAAGGTATTTATATGATAAAACCTTGTAATTTCTCTATTTATGACACTGCTAACTGGGTATTGGATACTGGTAGTCCTATTCATGTATGCAATTCATTGCAAGGACTGTAAGTTAGCAAGAGATTCGACGATGGGGAGCAGTTCCTGAGCGTCGAAAATGGAAATCGTGTTCCAGTACTGGCGATCGGAGTTCTGAGTCTTCTTTTTGAGTCTAGTACTGTCGATTTAGTCGACTGTTATTATTGTCCTATTTTCATTATGAGCGTTATCTCTGTAGGCCTATTGGCCAATTGTGGTTATGAATTTTCAATAAAAGGAGATTTTCGCCAAGTTATTGTGAATAACTCTATGATAATGAAAGCTAAGTTGAATAATGGTATTTATGTTTTGTCACGACTTGTTAATGTAATGTACACGTCTAGCAAACGTCCAAGGATAGAAAATGTCAGTAACTTGTATCTATGGCACTGTAGGCTAGGTCATGTTAACTAGAATAGGATAAATAAGTTGCGAGGAGATGGCCTCCTCGAGGTCAGTGATTCTGACTCACTGCCCACTTGTGAATCCTGTTTGCTTGGTAAAATGACCAAGTCACCTTTTACTGGAAATGGTGAACGAGCCACAGAACTTCTGAGTCTCATACATAATGATGTATGCAGATCCATGACAGTTAGTGCCAGAGGTGGATACAGATATTTCATTACATTTATAGATGACCTGTCCAGGTATGGTTATATCTTATTAATGAGACATAAATCTGAGTCATTTGAAATGTTCAAACGATATCGTAATGAAGTGGAGAAACAAACTGGAAAGTGTATTAAAACCCTTCAATCTGATTGAGGCGATGAATACCTATCCGGTGAGTTCATGACATATCTTGAAGAGTGTGGGATTCTCTCTCAGTGGACTCCTCCAAATATACCCCAGTTGAATGGTGTGTCCGAAAGGAGGAATCGAACCCTATTGGACATGGTTCGATCCATGATGGGCTTTGCAACTCTATCGCTATCCTTCTGAGGATATGCACTTGAAACAGCTTGTTCTTGCTAAATAAAGTTTCGAGTAAGTCTATTGTCTCCACTCCATATGAGCTATGGACTGGACGTAAGCCCTCAATTTCATACCTTCGGGTCTGGGGTTGTCCAGCTTATGTAAAGCATTTAGACTCAGATAAACTTGGTCCTAGGTCTGATTGGTGCCTGTTTATTGGGTATCCTAAGGAAACAAAAGGGTATTTCTTCTACTTGGAGGACGAACAGAAAGTGTTCATTACTCTTAGGGCTATCTTTTTGGAAAAGGAGTTCCTTGGAGAAGGAACTTTAGCCTCTAAGATTGAACTTGGTGAAGTTTAACCAGTAGATGAACCTGCACACTCTAAGGACATCATAGAATCGGTTATGATTGAATCACACCCAGAACCCATTATTAGGAGATCCGGTAGAGTACCACGTTAGCCGGATAGATACTACGGTTTCTTGGTCCAGGACGGGGATTCCATTGAGCTCGATGAAAATGATGAGGATCCGATCACCTATATGGATGCACTTCAGAGATCTGACTCTGAGGCGTGGCTTGGAGCCATGCGATCCGAGATGGAGTCCATGGAGATCAATAATGTATGGACATTAGTTGATCCACCTAAAGGGATAAAACCCATCGGGTGCAAGTGGATTTTCAAGAGGAAAAGAGGTGCAGATGGGAAGGTGGAGACCTATAAAGCCCGTCTAGTTGCCATGGGGTATCATCAGCGATATGGTATCGATTATGACGAGACATTTTTTCCTGTGGCAATGCTCAAGTCCATTCGGATCATGCTTGCTTTGGTAGCACATTTTGACTACGAGATCTGGTAGATGGATGTCCGAACCGCTTTCCTGAATGGAGAGTTGGATGAGAAGGTGTATATGATACAGCATAAAGGGCTCACATCCATAGACGAGTCAAAAGTGTGCAAATTGCAGAGGTCCATTTATGGACTCAAGCAAGCATCTCGAAGTTGAAACATGCGATTTGATAAGTGTATCAAATCGTATGGCTTTGTTAGGAACGGAGATGAATCCTGCATCTATAAGTGGGTTAATGGTTCTATGATTGTATTTTTGGTACTCTATGTTGATGACATTCTCTTAATCGGGAATGACATCACAGTATTGCAAGGAATAAAGGTCTGGTTGTCATCTCAGTTCTCCATGAAGGACTTGGGTGAAGCTTCTTACATACTGGATATGAAGATCTATAGAGATAGATCAAAGAGGCTTCTGGGATTATTCTAGTCTACGTACATTGATACCGTGCTGAAACGGTTTAGCATGGAAAATTCCAAGAAAGGTTATCTTCTGATAGGTTCTGGAATTACTCTTTCCAAGAAGCATTATGAGACAACTCCTGAGAAAAGAGAGTGCATGAGTAGAGTTCCTTATGCTTTGGCAGTGGGCTCTATCATGTATGCTATGACATATACTAGACCAGGTGTGGCATACTCACTAGGAGTAGTGATCAGATACCAGTCTGACCCATGTGAGGTGCATTGGAAGGTGGTTAAGACCATCCTGAAGTATTTGAGAAATACTAAGGACCAATGGCTGATTTATGGAGAACCTGACTTGAAACTTGTGGGGTATATTGACTCCAGTTTCTAGTCAGATAGAGATGATAGCAAGAGTGTGTCAGGGTTTGTGTTTACCCTGAATGGAGGAGTGATCTACTGGAAGAGTTCCAAGCAAGCAACAGTTGCAGACTCAATATGTGAAGCAGAGTATATTGCAGCATCAGATGCAGCAAAGAAAGCCGTGTGGTTGCAAAAGTTTCTTGGAGAGCTAGGGGTGGCACCTTCCCTAGATGGTCATATTCCAGTATATTGTGACAGCACAAGTGCCATTGCTCAGGCTAAGGAGCCAAAGTCTCATCACCGCACCAAGCATATTCTACAGCGCTATCACCTCGGGCGAGAGATCGTGGAACGAGGCGATATCAATCTTATTAAGATCGATGGAAAGGAGAATCTGACCGACCCCTTCACTAAAGCCCTCGGAATCAAAAAGTTCAACTATTGTAAATGGGAGATGGGTATTGGATACTGTTTTGATTGGCTTTAGTACAAGTGGGAGTTGTTGGGAATTGTGTCCCAAAGCCAATCGCTTAGGTTGTAAGCAATTATGCTCAGTATTGTAATTAGTGTATGAATTAATAAAACTTTATTTTGGCAGCTCATCATATTTTATGTTTTCCTGTAAAGAACTCTGTTTATGTGATGAAGTCCTTAGGACAACACTGACCTCGATATAGAGAGGATATATCAAGTGGTCCTTTAAAAAGGTTCACAACCAAAGGATACATTGTATATGACGACAATGTATCAAGTGTAGGTTGTTGTGGTTCACATCATTTGGTTGTCCTCTTAACCAAAGGAGTGTGTTGACACTGATGTAATCTGCAAGTGGGATGTGTGACATCTCATTGAACGTGACTCCATGGAGCCTCCTTTCTGCCAAAGGATTGCTCATGATTGGATATGGGTATATGTGTCCCTCCGACCTGAGGTCACCATGGTAGCTTGCAAGCAACTCCCTGTGCTTTGGTACCGGACTACCCGGATTTCTAATCTAGTGACGGAAGGTTTATGGGTACAGGCAAGTACTTGTGGAGCAATGGTGGACCAAGATGAAATTGACCTATCCAAGTTGTTTAGATTGAATATCTCACAGTGTCTCAATTTAGCAAGTCACTGGACTTGCGAGGTTGAGACATGTTGTGGTTTGACTCAGTTAGGGTTGGCAGTCTAACCCTAGGTCATCTTGAGCATTGGAGGTCAAAGGGATAAATTATACGGTAACCATATACCAGAGGTTCGATAGATTGCTCTTACATCTTCGGCCTATCCGGACGTCGGAACCCATTGCTAGATTGTATCTTGTGCTGGTACTGGAAGTGTTCCAGTGCTACCGTTTAGGTTCGAACCTATGAGGTCACACACTATAGAGGATTTCTTCCTGATCCAGGAACCGATCAACGATTGGAAATCGTATCGGTATTAAGGTCAAACGGACTGATTGAGCACACATTGAATTTTTCTGGTCTGATTTGGATCAACCAGGATGGATTTGGGTCAACCAGGAATTGTTCCTGGAAGACCAAGACTGGACCCGATTTTCTTGTTGTTTGGGTCTGGTCAGACCAGGATTTTGATAAACCAACTTTTGGTTTTTAATGAATTGGTTTTCTTAATCATTTGAAATGGATGAACCGGTCATTTGGGTTTTGTTGAAACCAGTTTTAAAAGGATGGCTCTCTGTTTCACGGTCTTGGTTTTATTCTCCCAGCATTTTATAAAACCCGGTTTGATGCGTGGCTTCTCCTCCCCTGTTTCACCCAATTGGATGACCTTTTACACAGTGGAGTTCGTTTAAGCGTGGGAGATCAGATAGCACAGCGATCGGAGGAAGGGTCTTACGGTGGTTCTCCCTCTCGTCTTCTTCCCTCACCACATCTCTCCTTCTCTCTCTCGGATATGCCCTGTTTCTCCATGTGGATAGGATAAGTATGGCTTGGAGTTTGATCTCGCTTGGGAGATCAGTTTGCACTAGACCAGGAGAGGTCTCTCGGTGATTTTCCTGCTGCTTCACGAGTTCCCAGCATGTTTAAACAAATCCTAAACCAATTCAAACAGAGATTTTGCCCTCGGTTCCAGCGTTCCAACCGATCTGGACTGCACTTCCAAGCATTTTCCCTTCCCTTCATGGATTGAATTCTCTGCCTATAAATATAGCATGATGGTTGAATGCCAGGAGGTGCAAGAGAGAAGTAAGAAAGAAGTAAGAGAGGAGCAACAGGAGGTGAAGAAGAAACAGTATGAGGGAGAAAAGAAGAACAAAGTTTTCTGTTGGCCTTCATGGGATTTCCAAGTATATTTATATACTGGGTTTCAAGGCTGTGAGGGAATTAAGAAGAACCGAGCATTTGCCTATTGAGAGAAGCAGGGAGCGTCCGTGAAATCCTTCCACTGTTTTAAGTTTCCGGTGTGTGCTATTCGTGGAGTTTAGGTGGTCTTGGAGAAGACCATTTGCGAGGATTATTTGATATTTCCTATTCCACATAGCCGTGACCAGTTTATTGATTTTTGGTGGACTAGCATCCATTTGGGAGTCAGATCAGCATGAGCCCTGCACGTGGATACTCTAGAGGGTGGATGTTTGGACACCGCGAGATGTTGCATTGACCTATTTATTTTGCCATTGCAGATCTTATTTTGCTATTGAAAGAGTTTAACCGGTTGCTGCTGATCTGATCTAAAGACTGAGGGAGTCTACTTCGGTCATGTATATTTTATTTTGGTTATCATGCATGTCTAGATCTAGTTGTTATCATATGATTTATAATTGTTGCACTTGCCTATACATGCCTGTATATTTTGTTACATGCATCATAATATGTTAGATCCTGTGTATGAGTAGGTACTTTCCGCTGCATGTTTAAAATTTTTTAATTATGCAATACCTGCTCCCTAGTGTTGCATGCCTAGGATAGGCTTCTGCTGCACCAAGTTTTCCTTCAGAATGGATATTCTCAGCCCGTTCCCTCTGGCTTTCGGTCAATGAAAGTTCCTAATTATGGCTGTTGACTATTTCACTAAGTGGGTCTAGGCCGAACCCCTGCATGCATAACTGAAGGGAAGGTCGAGAACTTCGTCAGAAATTTTATTATCTTCTGATTCGAAATCTCTCATGCCATTATTATTGATAACGAAAGATAATTTGATAACCAGAAATTTCGAGATTTCTATGATCAATATCATATCATTTACAAGTTGACCTATATCGGTCATTCTCAATCCAATGGAGAAGCTGAAGTAACCAATCGGATAATTTTTTATGATATGAAGACCAGACTGAATGATGTCAAGGGGCTCTGGGCTGAAGAACTAAATTTAGCTCTTTGGGCATACTAGACAACCCCTAGGATGGCTATGGGGGAATCCCCATTTAACCTGGCATATGGCCGTGAAGTAGTCCTTATAGTAGAAGTCACATTGCAATCCTTAAGGATTGATCACTTCAGAGAGCCTAAAAATTAAGAATGCCGTAGAGCTTGATAACTACATTAAGCATAAATATAAAAGTATTAATTTAATATTAAAATATCATTATTCCTTCAAAATTAATACTTTTATATGTTATTTACATGAAATAACATCGTCAACATGGAGAGCTTGATTTTAGAAGTCCAACAGAATGAACGGCACTCGAATCGGACTTAAAACGGGCCTAAAATGGATTTTTGAAGAATTTACTAAGAAATTGCATGGAGTTTAAAGCAGCCAATCCAACGTGGACCGGCCGCTCGGTCCACTGCACAGCCCGTGGGCCATGATCTGCCATTGATACGGTCCACGGAGCAGAGTCATGGACCGCAGTGCCCCATTCACGCCGAGACTCACCGGAGAGCCGCCACCACCATCGGGGAGGTCGCCGGCATGCTCACCGCCGGCCGGAGAAGCCCCGGTGGCCGAAAAAATGCATCCGAAGGGGGTTGTTCACCGTTTTTCTTTCTCTTGGCCAAACCTCACCGAAATCCACCTTCCCATGCCACCGAACCGCCTACTCAGTCCACCGCCGGTCGGAGATGATGGTAGTGCGCTCTTCCTTGCCGCCGGGAGGATCCTCATGGTAAATTGCAGCCGTTGGATAGTTTCTTTCAGCCTGAACCATTTGTAGACCGAACTTGTGTGCTGGGTTGGACTGAACCGGGGAGAAGAATCTGGAGCCTCGCTGGATGAGCTGGAGATCGATGGGAGCTCGACCAGAACGAGTGAAATAGTGGAGCTTCGTTGCAACCATGGGAGCGGTGTCCATTGGATCAGTTGCTCTGTTGGGTTGGTTGGAGGAGGAGCGGGTTGGTTAAATGGTAGAGCGGCTCTGTTGAAACCATGGAGCGGGGAGAGCCTATAAAAAGGGCTCCAGGGGAGCCAGAGAGAGCCACTGGGCATTCGGGCACTCAATCAGTCGAGCATTCAGCCAGTTCTTCACTGCTCTTCTTCCCCATTGCTTTTCTTCTCTGTCTCTTCTTCTCCATCGCAGAGAGCACTGTGTTTCTTCTCCATTCCACACCACAGAGAGCTCTTGTTTCCACTATTCCAGCTTAGTCATAGAGGTCGACCCCATCCCAGCTTCCATTCCATCCTTCAGTTCTCCCAAGCTCTCAGATCATTCACAGTCCAACCACAGTTCTGAGATCCCTCTTTTCTTCCCCGTAGTTCTTTTAGTTCTCTTCTATTCCAGTTATCCCAACCTTATTCCCACCATTCCAGCACTATTCCAACCTTATCCCAATCCTATTCCAGCAGTCCTATTCTCCACTGGTCAGCTTCATCTTCAACTTTTAAGCATGCAGAAATCACTAGAGGCCGGAGCTTCACTTGGGAAAAAGGAGTTTTTATTTTTGGTTGTATTACCTTGATGTACTCCCTTTTACATGAAATAAAAGTATCATTTGATTAATTCATGTTCTTTTATTTTTTGAATCAGAAGCGTTGCTAGGGCGAAGCTTTGGAGGTAAGTCAAGTGAAATTAATCCTGACTGATCTATTCCCAAGTGGGTACGTGCTGTGCTCTCGTGAGATAGATCATATCTAGGTTATTTCACTAGCATTTAGACCAATCTATTCCCAAAAAGGGATGGGCCGTGATTCACGGATACGGGCCGTCCTCTCACTCGGATAGATCTTTTTTTTTTTTGAGTTACCTTTTCTGCTAATTACTTGTTAATCTCCTTTTTAGTTGTAAGATTTCAATTTCTGTTGCGCATTTATTATTTTCAAAGTAATCAAGAAAGTCCCTGCAGATTCGACCCTTGCTCCTACTATCCTATTCTAGAATTGTAGTTTTAAGATAAATAAATCAGTGCGTTGCGACGCGCATCAGATTTTTGGCACCGTTGCCGAGAACTTTTGGCATTATTTTGAAAATTTCAAATTTCAAAAATTCAAAAAAATATTTCAAATTTCAAAAATTCAAAAAAAACTCAAATTTTTTTTTGTTATTTTTGTTTTATTCTATTTGATCTCCTTTTTAGAGTTACTTAGGTAAACTTACTTTCCTGCAAAATCAAAAAAAAAAAAGAAAGAAAGAAAAAAAATTTATAATTCATTAGGGAATTAGATACTTAACCATCAAAATTAAAAAAAAAATAATTAGTTTAGTTTAATTTTATTTGATAATTTCAAGATATGGACACCTTGCTTATTGCATCCATTTCATTTCTCCATAATTCATCTTAAGGGTACTTACCTCATTAATTAGATAAGGTGGGGATTTCATTACCCTTCCTTGGCCCACAAATCATTTCCCATCATTTGCATTCACCTAAGCCTCTAACCCTAAAATCAATTAGACGTCAGCCTTAAGGAATTCGAGCTCAATAGGACAAGGGAACCCTAGAGTTATACCAGGTTCAGGTCAGTTAACTACTTGGTGTCTAAGGAAAGTGGTTCAGGGACAAGAGCCCGAAGGGAGGTGCGTTGGTTTCGCTTACCTGGCTAATTTTTAATTGGTGTTTAAGGCAAGCGATAAGAGAACCTTCACCAACTTTACACTTACCTGGCCAAGTTTATTGGGTGATTTTGGACTTGGAGTGCTCAAAGGTGACCTTGGAATAGTTAGGAGCTGTCTAGGTCTAAGCTAACCCTATGATAGAGTTGTGTAAATTATTTGTGTAAATTGTTTGAAAAAAAAAAAGAAAAAAGAAAAAAGAAAAAAAAAATTCATCTAGTTTTAGGATTCTCTTAAGAGTCTTTCCTTTAGACCTTTTCTCATTTTTGCATTAAAAAAAAAATCTTATAAAAATTTTGAACTGCTGTTGTTTGCTCTAGAATACCATTGTAGGGTGTATGTTAGGTCGTCGGTCACTAGAACCGGAACTTGTACCCTTAGACCTAGAAATTGACAGAACTTGTAGAGCAAAAAAACCAGGTACTATGGACCCTAATCAGGAAATTGATCCTCCACATCAATTGAGGGAGTACTTCACTCCTTCAAAGTATACCTATTCACCTTGTATCCAGCTACCTCCAGTTAAGGCTGTCCAGTATGAAATTAAGTCTAGCATAATCCAGATATTACCATCTTTCTATGGACTTACAAATGAAGACCCTTACAAACATTTAGATGAGTTCCTAGAAATATCAACCATCAAAATCCAACATTTCTCTGATGATGCTCTTAGGCTTAAGTTGTTCCCTTTTTTCCTAAAAGATAGAGCTAAGTACTGGTTGAATTCCCTAGACACTATAACAATTTCAACTAGGGATCAACTTCAGAGGGAATTTCTTAAGAAGTACTTTCCAATCAGAAAAACAAACCAAATTAGAAAAGCCATAACCAGTTTTTTTTAGTTAGATGGAGAGATGTTTCATGAAACATGGGAGAGATTAAAGGATCTGATTAGAAAATGTCCACATCATGCCATACCGAAATGGCAATTGGTTCAATGTTTTTATGATGGTCTGTCTGAAAGATACCAGCAAATGGTAGATGCTTCACGTGGAGGAACATTTATGCTTAAAAATGAACATGAAGCTTGGTAGCTGTTTGAAACCCTTAGTGAAACTCATTACATCACATGTCTGATGCCCGTAGAGATCCTCCCCTAGGACCCAAGAGAGGGGGAATGTATGAATTAGGTCACTCTGTAGACATCTACAGCAAGGTAGATGAATTGTCCCAAAAGCTTGACCGAATTCTACAAAGTAGAAATTTTTCCTCCTCACCTCATCAAAACCCTCATCAAAACTATAATGTTTGCATCATTTGTTCAAGTCCTACCCATTCGATAGGTGATTGTCCAGCTGCCTATCAATTTCCCGAGCTCGTTCAGGAACAAGTCCATCACGCACAAACCCGTATGGTTCCTAGACCAAGAAATGATCCAATTGCAAATACTTACAATCTTGGCTGGCGAAACTATCCAAATTTTTCTTGGAAACCTCAAGTTGCTAATAATCCAACACCAATTAGGACTAACTATCAGGAGACCAACTTTGGAAACATGCCTTATTCCCAATACCCAAGTGCTCCACAACCTCCACCAAATAATCATGGTCCTACATTTGAAGAGAAGGTACTTCAAGCATTAAAAGGGCTAGAAATGAACACCCAACTCCTTCACTCCCACACGTAATCCATTGTAAAGCTAGAAACCCAGATAGGTCAGCTAGCTACATCTTTCAATAGAAGAGAGAAAGGTAAGTTGCCTAGTCAGCCCATCGTAACCCAAAAGGACATTACATGGCTGAAAGTTCTACCAAACCTGAAACATTCCCAAAACAAGCTAAATCAATCACAACTTTAAGAAGTGGGAAAATATTGAATCAGCCTGACCTGATCCAAAAATTTAAGTTGGCAAAGCCAGAAGATGAAAAGAATGAAGAGAGAAAGGAACCTATTAGCCAAGCACTAACACCTAGGGCTCCGTTTCCTAAAGCCTTAGAATCACCTGTATTTTTGGATAAGAAGAGCCTAAAAATGAATAAAATGCTTGAGCTGTTCAAACAAGTCCAGAAAAACCTACCTCTTCTTGATGCCATCAAATAAGTGCCGGCTTATGCCAAATTCCTTAAGGATCTGTGCACATAAACGAAAATCTAAGGCACACATACCGAAAAAGATCCAGTTGACTGAGCAAGTGAGCTCAGTTTTTCAGCTAATTATCCCACCCAAATTAAAAGACCCCGGTACCCCAACTATTTCCTGTGTCATAGGAGACCTCACAATCAAGAAAGCTTTATTAGATTTGGGTGCGAGTGTGAACCTTCTCCCAGGCTCAATGTATGATTTATTTGGATTTGGGGAACTGAAACCCATGTCAGTAACGTTGCAGTTAGCAGATCGATCAATTAAGGTACCCTGTGGATTATTAGAGGATGTGTTGGTGAAAGTCAATGAGTTTTACTTTCCTGTTGACTTTCTTGTCTTGGATATGAAGTCTAGCGGTAATCCTAGCCAAATACCCATTATTCTTGGAAGACCTTTTCTAGCTACCGCTAATGCCTGTATAAACTATAGGACAGGAGTTATGGATGTATCTTTTGGAAATAAAAAGATGAGATTGAACATTTTTAATGCATCCCAAGGACCACCTGTATTTGATGAAATGAACATGCTTGAGGAAGTTATAGACAAGAAACTCCCCATTTTACTCGAGTCGGACCCTCTACAAGCATGTTTGACACATGTTGGAAACAGATGATTTTGATGTTGATGCACATGAAGTGAGTGCTTTGTTGGAGCCACCGAAGTCTAACATTATTCCTCGGACTGTCAAATTTGAACCTTTACTGACTCAATCAACCCCTTTAGTGCCATCCTTAGAAACACCACCCATGCTAGAGTTGAAGCCTCTTCCTGAAAAGTTGAAATATTCTTTTCTTGGATCCAAGGATACCCTCCTAGTGATCATTGCATCCACTCTAACCCCAGATTAGGAAGAGAAATTGGTGGAAGTACTTATGGAATATAGAGAAGCAATAGGATGGGCAGTAGCTGATCTTTAGGGAATTGACCCTTTTGTTTGCATGCATCATATTCACTGTGAGCCTGAATCTAAACCACATAGGGACATGCAACAAAGGCTTAATCCAAACATGAGGGAAGTCGTTAAGAAAGAGGTGGTAAAATGGCTCGATGCTAGAATCATTTACCCAATCTCGAATAGCCAATGGGTCAGTCTAACTCGGGTAGTACCTAAGAAGTCAGGTATTACTGTTGTTAAGAATGAAAAGGGTGAGTAAATTTCTACTCGAATGACAACTAGTTGGAGAGTGTGTATAGACTATCGAAAACTGAATGCCATCACTAGGAAAGATCACTTTCCTTTGCCTTTCATTGATCAAATTTTAGAACGGCTAGCTGGGCAGAGTTTCTTCTATTTTTTAGATGGATATTCAAGATATAACCAAGTTCCGGTATTTCCTGCTGATCAAGAAAAGACCACCTTTACCTGCCCCTTTGGAACATTTGCCTTTAGATGCATGCCATTTGGTCTGTGCAATGCACCAGCCACTTTTCGACGATGTATGCTATCCATATTTTCTGATATGGTTGGTCAGTTTCTTGAGATATTTATGGATGACTTTTTGATGTTTGGATCTTCATTTGATGACTGTCTCTGAAACTTGACTAAGGTTTTGAAACGATGTATAGAAACGAACCTAGTCTTAAGTTGGGAGAAGAGCCATTTTATGGTTCGCGAGGGAATCATGCTCGGACATATTGTTTTAGAGTGAGGGATTGAGGTTGACAAAGCTAAGGTAGAATTGATCTCAAAATTGCCTCCCCCGACCTTGGTTAAACAAGTACGATCCTTTCTTGGTCATGCTAGATTTTATAGATGCTTTATCAAGGATTTCATCAAAATTTCATGACCTTTGTATAATTTGCTCGTTCAAGACAATCCATTTGATTTTAATAAGGAATGTATGGCTGCTTATGATATTCTGAGAATTGCTTTGACTATTGCACCAGTTATCAAGCCTCCCGATTGGATCCTGCCTTTCGAAATCATGTGTGATGCCTCTGATTATGCTGTAGGGGCAGTTTTAGGATAGGAGTTTAATAAGGAACCATATGTGATTTATTATACTAGTAAAACTCTTTCAGATGCATAAATAAACTACACCACTACTGAAAAGGAGTTGCTAGCAATTATTTTTGCCCTGGAGAAATTCCAATCATATCTGTTAGGGTCTAAGATCTTAGTTTATACTGATCATGCAGCATTGCGACATCTGCTATCTAAGAAAGACACAAAGCCTAGACTGATTAGATGGATCCTTCTACTGTAGAAATTTGACTTACAAATCTTAGATAAGAAGGGTTCTAAAAATTTGGTAGCAGATCATATTTCTAGGATCTTAGTAGAATGCAACAAAGAAACAATCAGAGATTAGTTTCCTGATGAGCAGCTTTTCTCTATTTTGTCTGATAGTCTACCCTAGTTTGTCCATATTGTTAATTACTTAACAACAGGGCAAGTTCCTTCCCACTGGTCCAAACAAGAAAAGATAGATTTTTCTCACAAATCAAATATTACTTTTGGGAGGAACTTGAGTTGTTTAAGTACTGTTCAGATCAGGTGATTAGATGATGTGTCCCTGAGAGTGAATTCCAAGGCATACTCACTTTTTGTCATTCTCTTGCTTGTGAGGGACACTTTAGTGGAAGGAAAACTGCAGCAAAAGTGCTGCAGAGTGGGTTCTACTGGCCAACTCTTTTTAAAGATGCACACAAATTTGGTCGTAATTGTCTGAGATGTCAACAAATGGGGAATTATTCGCGTAGAGATATGATACCTCTGACCCCTATTTTAGTTGTTGAAATTTTTGATGTCTGGGGTATTGACTTCATGGGGCCATTCCCTTCTTCTTTTGGGTTTGAGTATATTCTGGTTGCAGTTGATTATGTGTCTAAATGGATCGAAGCCATAGCAACCCAAACCAATGATCACAAGGTTGTAATCAAGTTCATTCAATGTAACATCCTTAGTCGGTTTGGGTGCCCAAGGGCAATTATTAGTGATGGGGATGCGCATTTCACAAATAAACATTTTGAAGGATTAATGAAGAAATATGGAATTACACATAAGGTAGCAACACCTTACCATCCCCAAACTTATGGCTAGGTTGATGTATCAAATAGAGAAATTAAACACATCCTGGAGAAAACGGTAAGGCCCGATAGGAAAGATTGGTTAGAACGTTTGAATGATGCATTATGGACTTACGAAACTGCCTTTAAGACTTCCCTAGGAATGTCTCCATACCGGTTAGTGTTTGGCAAGGCATGTCATTTACCGGTAGAGTTAGAACATCGTGCATTTTGGACTATCAAGCAATGTAATTTTGATCTGAAGACTGCGGGTTCTAATAGGAAACTTCAATTGAGTGAATTAGAAGAGCTGCGAAATGAAGATTATGAATGTTCAAAAATTTATAAGACTCGAACTAAGGCATATCATGATAAATTCATTAATTGAAAGATGTTTAAGCCTGATCAGAAAGTGTGGCTCTACAATTCTAGGTTGCACCTTTTTCCTGGAAAACTTCGCTTACGATGGGATGGACCTTTCATCATTACTCAAGAATTTTCTCATGGCACTATTGAACTTAAAGATCCCAAACAAGAAAATATTTTTAAAGTAAATGGCCAACGCTTGAAACCCTATGTTGAGGTTATTCATGATGGAGAAATTGTTGAAATTCTTGACCTTATGGACCCAGTACTACCATCAACTGAGTCTGGCTGAAGACTTTAAACTTAGCGCTCCTGGGAGGCAACCCAGTTTATGCTTTTAATTTTTAACTAGTTACTTTCTTTTCTTTTTAGAATAATAAAGTGAGGGAGTACAGCAACGAAGGAACCTGCTACTTCATGAAACCTTCGAAGCACATTTTTCCAAGGTGTACTCTTTCTTATTATACTTCTCATTTTCTTTCATACTCCATTGAGGACAATGTCGATTAAGTTAGGGGGGAAGATTAACTTGACTTGCTTAGATCTTCGAGTGCGGTTAGAAATGATTAGATTATGTGTACCTAATTATTGTCTCAAACTGGAGTTACATAGGCACCTTAATCAAATGATCGATTAATGGCCTAGATAATGCTAGAGATGCTGAGGGATAAATTATTAAAGAAACTCAATAAATGATAGGGTATAGATCATAAATAATTTCATGGAGTAATTCTAAAGCCTTTTGACCATTGATCTTAATAAAGAGTCTACTTTATAGGGATATAAATCAAAAGATCAAGTATGCTAAAATTTTTTCCTCTGATTAAAAAAAAAAAGTTAGTCTAGTCTCACAGCTTTGCTTGAACTCTTACTAAGTAACCGGGCCCCTTTCGCCTAAGTAAGCGTTGTGGTTCGCATTAAAAGGTGGGAAGGTTAAGAAATCTATTAAGCAATGGTACCTCCCTAAGTAACCGGGCTCCTTCATCTAAGTAAGCATTGTGGTTCGTGTCAAAAGGGAAGAATACTAATACTTACGAGGCTTGGATATAACACATACTAAAAAATGAAGGGGGAAAATCATCTAGCAGAAAGGTATTGAACTAAACCCCAGAAAGCTAGAGGATTTTAAGAGTGAGATAAAAAGTTGGCAGAAGAAGAACTCTAGAAATCTTTATGAGCTCTACCTGACCACTAAAAGAGTTGAATTAATAATCCAATGAAGTATCTCAGTAGTAGTCTGACCAGGTTTCATCTGCTTTTAGGGTTGCTTGGGTTAACATCTAATTCAAGGATGGGTTGATACACATAGATAATCTATCTGCTTTACTCGAGGATGAGCAAAGTTCAAGTTGAGGGATGTGATAACTATATTAAGCATAAATATAAAAGTATTAATTTAATATTAAAATATCATTATTCCTTTAAAATTAATATTTTTATATATCATTTATAGAAAGAACATCACCAACATGGAGAGCCCGATTTTAGAAGTCCAATGGCGCGAACGGCACTCGAATTGGGTTTAAAACGGGCCCAAAATGGATTTTTGAAGAATTTACTAAGAAATTACACGGAGTTTAAAGCAGCCGGTCCACCGTGGACCGGCCGCTCGGTCCACTGCACAGCCCATGGGCCATGATCTGCCATTGATGCGGTCCACGGAGCAGAGTCGTGGACCGCAGTGCCCCATTCATGCCGGGACTCGCCGGAGAGCCGCCCCCACCGTCGGGGAGGTCGCCGGCATGCTCACCACCGATCGGAGAAGCCCCGATGGTCGGAAAAATGCATTCGAAGGGGGTTGTTCGCCATTTTTCTTTCTCTTGGTCGAACCTCACTGAAATCCACCGTCCCACGCCACTGGACCACCTACCTGGTCCACCGTCGGCCGGAGATGACGGCAGTGCGCTCTTCCTCGCCGCCGGGGGGGTCCTCACGGTGAATTGCAGCCGTTAGATGGTTTCTTTCGATCTGAACCATTTATGGACCGAACCTGTGTGCTAGGTTGGACCGAACCAGGGAGAAGAATCTAGAGCCTCGCTGGATGAGCTGGAGATCAATGGGAGCTCGACCAGAATGAGTGAAATAGTGGAGCTTCATTGCAACCATAGGAGCGGTGTCCATTGGATCAATTGCTCTGTTGGGTTGGTTGGAGGAGGAGCGGGTTGGTTCAATGATGGAGCAGCTTTGTTGAAACCGTGGAGCGGGGAGAGCCTATAAAAAGGGCTCCAAGGGAGCTAGAGAGAGCCACTGAACATTCGGGCATTCAATCAGTCGAGCATTCGGCTAGTTCTTCACTGCTCTTCTTCCCCATTGCTTTTCTTCTCTGTGTCTCTTCTTCTCCATCACAGAGAGCAATGTGTTTCTTCTCCATTCCACACCACAGAGAGCTCTTCTTTCCACTATTCCAGCTTAGTCATAAAGGTCGACCGCATCCTAGCTTCCAGTCTATTCTTCAGTTCTCCCAAGCTCTCAGATCATTCACAGTCCAACCACAGTTCTGAGATCCCTCTTTTCTTCCCCGTAGTTCTTTTAGTTCTCTTTTATTCTAGTTATCCCAACCTTATTCCCACCATTCCAGCACTATTCCAACCTTATCCCAATCCTATTCCAGCATCCTATTCTCCATCGGTCAGCTTCATCTTCAACTTTTAAGCATGCAGAAATCGCTGGAGGCCGGAGCTTCACTTGGGAAAAGGGGGTTTTTATTTTTGGTTGTATTACCTTGATGTACTCCCTCTTACATGAAATAAAAGTATCATTTGATTAATTCATGTTCTTTTATTTTTTGAATCGGATGTGTTGCTAGGGCGAAGCTTTGGAGGTAAGTCAAGTGAAATTAATCCTGATTAATATATTCCTAAGTGGGTACGGGCTGTGCTCTCGTGAGATAGATCATATCTAGGTTATTTCACTAGCGTTTATACCAATCTATTCCCAAAAAGGGACGGGTCGTGATTCGCAGATACGGGTCGTGCTCTCACTCAGATAGATCTTTTTTTTTTTTTGAGTTACCTTTACTGCTAATTACTTGTTAATCTCCTTTTTAGTTTTAAGATTTCAATTTCTGTTGCGCATTTATTGTTTTCAAAGTAATCAAGAAAGTCCCTGCGGATTCGATCCTTACTCCTGCTATCCTATTCTAGAATAGTAATTTTAAGGTAAATAAATCGGTGCATTGCGACGCGCATCAGAGCCGACCTAGATTTACTCTAGGATCCTAGACTTCAAGCTCAAATGAAGATGGTTATGTACCAACAAAAGGTTGCCAAATACTACAACTCTAGGATTAAGGCACGAACCTTCTGACCCAGAGACTTGGTATTGTGAAGGTCTGAAGTATCCAAGCTGACGGAACAAGGAAAACTCTCTTCCAATTAGGAAGGACCTTATCGAATCAGTAAGGTTGTACACCCTGGGACCTACCAACTTGGATGGCTCCCTATTGCTTTGCCCTGGAATGTAGAGAATCTTCACAAATATTATCAATAAAGATTTTTCTCTGATGGCTTCATCGAAATGCTCAAACAAAGACAAGCCTAACTAGCCTACCTTACCAAATATGATCAACAAATGCATAAAGGTGGGCCTAACCAGCCTACCTTATCGATATGTTCAACGAGTGCAAAGGTGGACCTAATCAGCCTACCTTATCAATATAGCTAATAAGCACAAGAGGGGGCCTAACTAGCCTACTCTATCGGTACATCCGACAAATATGCAAGTGGGCCTAACTCGCCTACTATACTAGCAAAACTAGGCTCATCAGTCTACCATATTAACAAAATTGATCAGGATCAACAAGGAAGTTGAACTATATTACTTTGTATAAAAGTGCTCCTATGTCATCAAGTTATCATGCCGATGACTCTACACTTGAAAAAATTCTCTTCTCCAATGGAAGTTGAAAAAGATCCGATGACTCTATACTTAGGAAAAAAAATTTCTCGAGTAGGAGTTAAAGGATATCTGACTACTTTATACTTAGAAAAATTCAGAGAAGAAGTCTATTATAGAAGGCACAAATTAAGAAAGAGAACTTTTTATTCATTTCCAAAAAGTTTCTTTACTTTTCTATTTTCTTACAATAAAGAAAAGAAGTACAAAAATTATTCAATGGCATCAGGAACCACATCGGAGTTAGCCACGGTAGGGACAACATTAGACTGCCTTAGATCCTCTCTGGCCTCGACCTATGTCACGGGCTCTTCTTTGACTTCATATAAATATATGCCCAAGACGTCCAAGCCTGGATGTAGCTCGAGAACCTCCTTGAGGCACTCATTGAAGCCTACCTAGTAGCTAACTGTCCCAGCCTCAGTCATTTCATCCATAAAGCTTGAAGACTTCTTATAATCTTCAACAGCTCGGATAGCTTGTTCCTTCGCCGATGCCACTTCCTTGGCAGCTAGGTCAGGCTTCTATGAAGCCTCTTCAGCTTTTTTCTGGCTATCCTTGGGTGAATGTTCCAAGGAGTGGATCTTCTTCTTCTTCTTTCTCAGCTTCGCCTCTTGTTCTGCTATTCTAGTCTGGGCCTTTTTCAGTTCGGCTTCCAAAGATTGAATAGTGGCGATGCTTGTATTCAACCTCTCTTCCATGGTCGATTTTAGTACCTTGGCCACCTCCTTTTCGGCTCTCGCTGACTCTAGCTCCTCATAAAGGCCTTTGCTAGGACCCGCAAACCCTGATATGCCTTCTTCTATTAGGGTCACTTCATGAATAAGCTGCATTAAACCACAAAAGACTTAGTTATACTTATTATAATTTCAAGGAAAATGATAGAAAGAGTACCACTTACCTTCAAAATGTTTGGGTACAGTGAGTCGGCAACCTGTTCCAATCGATGATTCTTTGTTACTTCCCAGTCTTTTGGGAGGAGCATGGCCTTAATCAACTTTTTGGCCAATTCAAGATTTTCTATGCCCCTCCCATCAGAGAAGACCGCGAAGTCTACCTCATACTCCCTCTAATGCAGGACAAAGGGGGGCTAGGAGGATCGTTGAAGAGCTGAGAAGTCTCCTGTGATTAGGGTCAAAAAGGCAAAAAAAAATATGTGGAGGCAAGAAACATGGATATTTTATAGACTTGGGACTTACCTTCACAGAGAGACGTTGCACCTCTAGGGCATCCCACCCACCCCACTACATGCAGTCTAGGGCGTCCCACCCATCTCACTACATACGGAGCCTAGGGCATCCCACTTCCTTCGCTTTCGAGCATCGAGGGGCGCGAGGCCCTAGTTATCTTTTCCCTTGCTGAGTCTCCTCTATGATCTTAGAGCTTTTCCTAGGCATGTTAAGTAGGTAGAATATATTCAGGCCTACACATTTGTCTTGAAACACCATGCCAGAACTGAGAATAAGGTAGTCAATGCTTTAAGTCATAGAGCCTTGCTTCTAAACTCGATTAGCACTGAAGTCGTTGGATTTGAAAGACTTACAGAGAATATGATAATTGTCCAGACTTTAGTGAAGTTTACCAAGCTTTGAAATCAGGACCATCTAGTGACTATAATGAATATACCCTTTTAGATGGCTATCTGTTTAAAGAAAACAAACTTTGTGTTCCAAAGACTTCCCTGAGAGATTTTTTAATCTGGGAAACCCATGCTGGAGGTTTGGCTAGCCATTTTGGAAGAAACAAGACCATATTGATAATTGAGGAGAAATTTTACTAGCCAGGCCTTAAGAGACAAGTAGCCAATATTGTTGCCCGATGTAGGGCATGCACGGTTGCCAAACATCAAAGACAAAACACCAGGTTATATACTCCTTTACCTATGCCGGATTGTCCATGGTAGGATCTTAGCATGGACTTCGTTTTAGGGCTACCCAAGACCCTTAGAAAACATGATTCAATCTTTGTAGTGGTCGACAGATTTTCGAAAATGGCCCATTTTATACCATGCTCCCAAACTTTTGATACTTCTAGGGTAGCCAAGCTTTTTCTCGATCAAGTAGTCAAGTTACATGGGTTACCTAAGACCATTATTTCTGATAGGGATATCCATTTCACAAGCTATTTTTAGAAAACCCTTTGGCACTTATTAGGAATAAAACTGAAATTCTCAACTGCTTACCACCCTCAGACTGATGGACAAACTGAAGTTGTAAATAGAAGTCTAGGAAACTTATTAAGGTACCTTGTGGGAAATTGGGATTTACTTCTACCTCGTGCTGAATTCGCGTACAATAGCTCGATCAATAGGTCCACTAGTAAAAGTCCCTTTGAGATTATCCATGGTTACAGACCTAGGAGACCAATCGACCTCATCCCATTACCCATACACGCATGTGTATCTAAGTCCGCCAAATCATATGCACAGCATCTTAAAGAATTACATAAAAAAATTAGTAAGAAAATTCAAATGAGTAATGATGTTTATAAGCATGTGGCTGATTCACATAAATGGATAAAAGAATTTAATGAAGGGGACTCTGTCATTATAAAACTTAGATCTGAAAGGTTTCCACCGGGAACTATGAAGAAATTGCATGCCCGGGGAGCTGGACCATTCAAAATAATTAAGAAAATAGGATATATTGCATATGTGTTAGAGTTACCACCTGATTATGGCATTAGCTCCACTTTTATTATTTCTGATCTGAAAGAATTTAAAGAACCGGCATTAATTCCTAATGAGCCTTTTGGACCTCACCCTACCTTTGAGAGCGAAACCCTACCTGAGTGTCCACCAGCAATTCCACTAGACCGGAGAGACAAGATTGAACGTATCTTAGATGACTAAGTGATTACTACTAGAAATAAGGGTTATCAGCGTTATCTGGTTCGTTGGCACGGTCGACCAGAATCTGAAGACTCCTGGATTACCCGAGAGGATCTACAACAAATTGACCCAGATATATTAGAAAAATACTATAGTCAAACCAATCCTTACTCGACAAGGTCGAGTTCCTCCCACCCGGGAAGAATTGATGTGGGCACCAGGCTCAGGAAGAGGCTTCAACTAATGCCAAGTTCTTTATGGATAGAAGACTAGGAATTTAAGTCCTGTAATAAGTCTATGAGTCTTGTATTTATGTTTATTTGAATAATTGAGTTCTGTTTTATTTCAATTTGGGTTCAATTATAGTTCATTTAGGCTTTGTATTGAGTCGGGTTCAAGAGCTACTTGAGTTGGGTTCCAATCAAGCTAGATCAAGTGCAACCAGTTTCACATTAAGTGCAACCAGCTTCACCAACAAACTTGGAGCATCACATCATCAATGCGCGTTGCCAAGTTGGAGGACAAGTCATGCCACATCACCAAGACACTTCACCATGAATTTTCAAGATAAATTTGAATTTGAATGAAGCTCCACTCTTCATGGGAATGAAGCTCCACTATTCATGGGACGCCCCCATGTATTTAGGAGTTTGAGTTTTTAAAAGGGGCCACTCCACTTTCTTTGGGACGCCCCTTGATTATCTCCATGAAATGTGATGTAGTTTGAATTTGAAAAGGGAGCTTAAGGTTTATAAAAGCTCCTAAATCCTCTTGTAATTGGATGATGAATGAAATGAAATTTTTTCTAAGAAAGCTTAATTCCTTTATTAGCCAAAGACCCTTGAGAGAAGGTAGGTGTGAGACCTAGGATACTAAACCAAACAAGCTACTAGTCCCTCTTACAATCCCATTCGGCCACCCTTGTAGAATCCTCTTCAAGCCTCTCCAATTTCGACCTTCCCATCTTCCAAAAGAGATCATCTACAATGGAGTTCTCCATGCCAACAATTGAAGATGATTCAAGCAAAGGACGCCACAGGAGATCCACTTAAAGCCAAATTTAAGCCATTTCTTTCATTCCTAATTTCCTCTTCTATTTCTCCATTCTTCCACCTAAATCTTTTAATTTTATTATGTATCTATGCAGGATCCCCGGGTCTCCTGGTTTTCAAGGTGAAGGTCTAATGTGCCAAGGAATCATAAACAAGGTGCCTTTAGATCTAGAGTAACTCCTTGCTATTCTTAGTATTTCATCTTGAGTGTCCCTTTTCTGAATTTCAGATTATTAATAGCCGAATAGCCATCTTTATAATCTTCTTTCAGATATGAAATAGGAAAGTAGGCTAGCCCTAACCTGTGTGGTTTCCTAACCATGAAGATCCCTTCTTAATTACTTTGAGAGATTCTTTTCTAGTCTAGTTCTTTTCCTTATGTTCCTTTCATATAATTCTATTTCTTTTACGTAGAATAGCTGCATATTTATCTATTTCATTTTCATTTAGTCATTCTAATTCCTTTAAATGCATCATTCGATACATGTTCCCCATCACCCTCTCAGGGGGATTGACTCCCTCTGACCTCTCTTCAGTTTGGGGAGCTTTGCCTTTATCCTGACAAGGAGGCTGAAGTGGTGGCATGTCGGTGGCCGAAGATGGCATCGGTTGCTCTGAAGCTTAAGCCAGAGTACAGCCCTTGAATGGAGCTCTGTCAACGGGATGTCATCATCATCAGATATCACCCTCAGTTGTGCAAAAACACTACTTCTTGTAACCTCTTAGGCCAGAGCCTTTTTCCTACCTTCTGACTCCGACGAGCGAGCTGGCACAGGCAACTTGTGGATAGCCTGATGAAGCTTGCCGAAGTCTGGCTTTATCTTTTTACCTATAAAACAAAAAGACTATGGTGGTCAGTCAATAAGATAACACGAAGGCAAAATACAGTGGAAGCTATGTCTTTCAGGGTGTACCTAGGGACGAAGACTCACTAATCTAAGCGAGATACAAGTTATGCTCGCTCAGCAACTCCCTTATCAGAGGAACCTCAACTCCCGAGAGCTTTTTGAAGTCTTCCCAGTCAGCCTTCAGGACTTTCTTTCCATCATTAGCAGTCATACAAGGTTCTCTCTACTCGATATTGAAATCCCAGGGTTATGCTAAAAACAGAAAAAGAAATAAAGCTTCCATCCATGAATAGAGAATGGCAGCCCTGTGATAAATTTCTGACCTGGGCGAAAGCTGATGACCCACCACCCCTAACTATGGAAATCCTTCTTCAGCATGAAGAAGGAAGTGAATAAGGAGGTCCTAGGATTTATACTCAACTATTGACAAAGGACCAAGAAGGCACAGATGACCCGAATACCATTCGGAGTCAGCCGTGCCGAGACTATATAGTACAGATTGAAAATTCTGACAAAAAAAGAGTGCAAAGGAAATCGAAGACCAATTTTCATATGGTTTTCATACACCGAAATAGTTCTAGGAGGAATAGGGTGAGGAACCATCAATAGAAGGATCTCAGAGATTTTGTAATAATCCTGTAGAGAGGCCAGCTTAGAGAAGGACACAGAGCTACTAATGGACTCGTGTCTTAACTCGATACCCCTTTGTCTAGAAGAACCTACAGGGCCGGAGGAGTCACCTTCTCCCCTACTGACCAGAGGCCCGCCAGCAGTGGGGACCCTTAGAGACCTAGCCATGATGGGAAAGAAGAAAAAATCTCTAACCTGAGAGATACGAGAAGATTTGAAGGGACAAAGACCTAAAGTTGAAGCAAAGATGGAGACCTCTGTGAGGAAGATGGAGACCTCTGTTAGGAAGATGAAGGCAAGAAGATTCATTCTATGGAGCGGACACCCTTTATATAGGCGATGGCAATAGCCCGAATATCTCCCTCGGAAGATGTGAAGCACCTCTGATTGTGCCATGTACAAACGGTGCTGATCGTGGGTAAGACTATTAAGAGACGAAAGTCGACTTGATGGGAGAAAAACTAACCTGTCAGCCTTGATCCACGAGAATTCGACTAACGACCAAGATGAAGTTTTCATATGACGATGGATGGTTGTGATGATACCACGTCCTGCAATCCAGGTCATAGATGAAGAGTCAGCCTAAGCACCGACATGAAAAGAGTCGGCGTGACCCTTAAATCCACACCAACTCTCCCAAAGCCAATAAGAGCCTGACATCTATCCCAAGCACAACACTCAAAATGGAAAACAGTTATTATGGCTAGCCAGGCCTAAGATTTGCCATCATTAGCAATCTTTTTTTTTACCAGAAAAAGATAAAAATTAATACTCTTATTTTTCAAGACAATAAATTATTGCCTTGAAATTGGGAGTAGGGGGCAAGTATTACGATAAACCGAACCAGAGATTTAATTATCATACCAGAGATTTAATTAATCCATCTAGGCCGGTCATCCTAGTGGCACAGCTCTTCAAGATTCGACTCGAAAATGGATCGGCCCAGCACATCAGTCAACAACAATATACAATCTGCAGTTGACCATCGGCATACTCCGAAGCAACTAGCTAACTGGAAGTTGGCAATCCATTTCGACTTGAGGCCTATCAGCTTTAAGCCCATCAAGAATGAGCCTGGTTATTGTAACCAACCAAACATATAACTGATAGCCATTGCATCAGTAAAGATCAAGACGAGTAACCACCAGCAGTAACTATAATTAGCTGAAGGAAAGTTATCTTAACTAACTTCTCTAACAGCAATCAGTTACAAGAAAGCCTTAACCACTTTCACTTAGATCAATGCCTATAAAAAGAGGTAAGAGGGGATCTTCGAGGTAAGCAAGTCTAAGGCTATCTTAGGCCAAGTCAATTTGACTCTTTCCTTTTTTCTACACTCTCTTTGAACTATCCATTCTATTGCCAAACCTCTACTGAGTTAGGCATCAGAGTGTCCTCCATCGGAGAAATTTTAGTCAGGGATTTATTTTGCAGGAACCCAAGGAGGTGAACCAACGATTCAGGCATTCTGTCCGATCCATGGAGATCAGCATCAACAATCAGCATATTTTAATGTTTAGATCATAGCAAAATATGGCCATATATTATTTTAATCATATATTTTTGTGTCTACTTGATATATAGATTTGAATCTTTAAAATGTATTTTTTTTTATTTTTAGATATTTTTAATGGAATATGTCATGATCAATAATATGGATTTTTGATTTGATTTCTTAATTATTATTTTGAATCTAAGAGTGAAGTTCGTATCTATTTTAATGTTGACTACACACATTTGTCAAATATTTGGTGCATCTTAACTTTTTATACTGAATATCTAGAGCGTATTTATAGAGAGAGTGATAAAAACACTGGAATGCTTTACAATTAAGCCATTTCTTCAAATAAAACTATATCTGCTCCTAATCTAAAAGGACAAATTAACATGGGCCACTTGGTCATTTTGATTTAATGTTTTGCTACTTTATCCACATTCTTGCTTGATTTAAAGCCTTTAATGACCTTTTAGCACGTGACTTGTATCAGCTTGTTGCATGCATGCAATTTTTTTATTTTTTTTAGTAAATAATATTTTAATTTTTTTTAGTAAATAATATTTTAGTGCTTTAATTACATCTAATAAACCAAGCAGTATGCCGGAACTTGCTTATCAACCGCCACCCCGAGCCATTATGGTGGTAGCGCGGTTGGTTAAGGTGCGGCTCAGCTCTTGTATATAATCCACTGGTCATGGATTCGAGGAATGATCCTGCGGGTGACTCGATTAAATTCCAGATTAATTCTGGGATACGTGACTGGAGGGCTGAGCGGTCGAAACTCCGGCGCCGTAGTGGGGCTAGGCTGATGTACTCACCCAGTTGGTGAGAAAAGCACATGAAAAATTTGCGATCCAAATCGAACAAATGTCTAATGGGTTGGGATCCGAGTAGGAAGCTATAGCGGTGGGAGTTTCTCCCCCTCTCCTCACCCTTTTGGTTCACCAAAAAAAAAAAAAAAAAAACGCCACCCCGATGGTACCATAAATTAAGTAGGATGGAATCAACTCAATGATACCCTATTCAAGTATACATGTAGGTCCTTCACCAAAATAAAGAAAAGGATGCATGTAGGTTGAGCTACGGGTTATGGCCACTAACCATCTAGCTAATTGTTGTTAGCCTATGACTTGGACTAAAAATTGCTCAAGTGGCTCAATTACACCATGGGAGATTGGGAGCACATTGACACCAAGTAGTTGGCCATCAAACTAAGGCATTATCTGTTTGAACTATCTTATACCAGCACATAAGGATTAAGTTAGAGAAATAATATGGTAAATCAGAAGAAATGGCTCAAAAAAATGGTTTAATTGACTTGCACCAATTATTAGGTTGCTTCATTTAATGACATACTTCACTATGCTAACTTGAAGGGAACAATGAAATTCCACCACACCAGCTGAGTGACCTTTTTGAGTTGCGCATTCTTCATTAAGTTATGACACAACATATCCACGTACGCATACATGCAAAATATGAGATTAGGGTCTACAAAAACCATCTTTTGTTCCAACCAAAGACACTAGATTTCTGGAAATGTGGTGTTTATACGTTTGCTTTTAGCTCCAATGGTTTGTAATTGCTGCCAATTTGATTTGCAAGCAATATGCAGACGCTTTCCAAAAACGTCGGCGGATTCCTGGATCTTCCCGACACTTCTGGAAGAAAAGAGTCACTGTTTATCCTTTTTACTGTAGTGCCCGGAACCAGGCTAAATGAAACCCTAAATAAATAAGTTGATTTACTCACCTTGAATCATATTTACATAGATCCGGAGTAATGATTTCCTTTTTCCCACCTAATGCTGATAACTTTGAATCAAAGTCCTCCCTGTTAAAAATTTTCATAAAGTGGACTTCCATTGATTATATTTTAGTTTTGATTTTATGTTAAAATGCGGACCGAGTTGATGTCTAAATGAATGGTTAAGAAATCCATACTTTTTTATATAATTATATTATTATTTAAATATAATTATCTTAGTTATGTGATGTAATAGATATTGATGTAGGCCTAATTTGGTTAATGAATTTTATAATAGATTGACCCATTGATATTTACTGAGCTAAGTTCCAATCCACTTCTATATATACTCGCCTGTGGAAATCCTAGGGTATAATTTTATTTTACATTCCCAAGAGGGCTCCTATCCCATTAAGGAGGCGAGGAGACGGAGAGGAAAACCAATACCTACGGTTCTTTTCCTTTTGCAGATTGTTGCAACATGAATCATGAATCTTCCATAAAATTAAGGTATGCTTGATTTAATATTTTATTTAGTTTATCATTTTATATTTCGATCTTCTATATATAATCAAATTGAATCTTCCAATTGGTATCCAGAGCAAGTTTTGTAGAAGATTGGAATGAAAACTTCAATTCTTAGATTATTTTTTATTTTAATTAAAACCAAAATCAAGGGATGGAAGATTATCCCATCAAGGTTTTGTCACAGTGCCCTTTGTGGCACGTTTTTTTTTGGGGTTTCAAGAACTCCCTTAAGCCCCCTAGGTGTGCTCCACGCGGGCGTTCCACAAATGCTTCATGCGGATGCACTTTACATGCTTTTTTTTATTTCAGCATTTTGTGCATTTTGTCATTTCCTTCCTGATATGGCAGGATCGCTGATGTGTAGCCCATGTCAGACCCAGTCAGATGCCACGTTGGAGGAAGCTGCCATGTTAGATCTTTTTTTTGGGCTCTTTCGCCAGGCGACTCCCTTCAGGTCGAGATGCCGCGGTCGAAGTCAAGCTCTGCCTCTTCGAACTCCTTCGCCAGGCGGCTCCCTTCGGGTCGAGACGCCGTGGCTGAAGTCAAGCTCCATCTCTCCAGACTCCTTCGCCAGGCAGCTCCCTTCGGGTCGAGACGCCATGGCGAAGTTGAGCTCCACCTCTCCGAACTCCTTCGCCAAGCAGCTCCCCCAAGGTCGAGACACCGTGGCCGAAGACGAGCTCCGCCTCTCCGAACTCCTTCGCCAAGCAGCTCCCTTCAGGTCGAGACGTCATGGCCGAAGTCGAGCTCCGCCTCTCCGGACTCCTCCACCAGGAAGCTCCCCTAGGGTCGAGACACCGTGGCCGAAGTTGAGCTCCACCTCTCCAGACTCCTTCGCCAGGCGGCTCCTCCAGGGTTGAGATGCCATGGCCGAAGTCGAAATCCACCTCTCTGGACTCCTTCACCAGGAGGCTCCCTCAGGGTTGAGATGCCGTGGCCGAAGTCAAGCTCTGCCTTTCCGGACCAGCTCAACCTCGGACAAAAGGACCAGCAACCGAAGGACATCGCCGCTTTTGTTGGGTAGCGGTCCACCATCCAAGGACCATGAAAAAGCGCCTGCCAGGCCGCAATAATGGTCCCAGCTACCACTTACACCGAAAAGGAAAGGCTCCCACGATCGAGAAGCTGCGCTCCCTACCAACCTTCTGTACCACCCAAAATAGGAAGTCGGTCCAAAAGATTCAAATCCAAGGGGCGGCTACCCCCTGATCGAGGCTCTGCCAGGCTACCCGAAATGGAGCGACTAGAAAGAATGTCAGAGTGTATGGTTGGTTATATATCACAAGTGAAGAAAGATGTCCCGTCCACGACCCGAAACCTCACCGCACACACCTGCAAGCGAGGGGTGGATCTCGAGGTAGGCCTCTCACGGCCATCCTAGCTTAAAAAGAGCTCTCCAAGGTTCCAGAAGGTAGGGAAGCAAGACATGAGGTGGGCTAACAGGCAAGAAGGGCGGCACACAGGAGAAAAGACCGGGAAACTGAGGCTACCGAGATCCACCCTGTGGGTCTTGACGGACACGGCCCTTCCGTCAAACTTCTCCTCCGTCACCACCTCTCCTACCCTACTCACGACTCATCTACATTCTTCCAGCATATTTCTTTCTCCTCCTAGCCTGGAGTCCATTTACAGGGGTCGACCAGGAGGATCTGTTCTCCTAGATCGTCACTGACTTGAGCATCGGAGTGCCCCCACTGGAATCACCGGCCTGAGTGGTGGGGACACTTGAGGCACCAGAATAAGATAGAGGCTTTTTCAACCCTCTGTAAATTGATCAATAATTTATGAGTCCATCTGTAATAAGGGCTTAGCTCATCTGAGTCCATTTTAGTTGTTATTTGAGTATTTTGAGTTGTTATTTCAGTTCTGTACTAGTCAGCTCATGTTGAGCTAGTTCAGTCCAATGCTGGTCAGCTCATGTTGAGCTAATTTTATTTTTTTGAGTCCTATCCAAGCATACTGAGGACTCAAGACCACATCATGCAAGTAAAGACCAAGTCCAGCCAGATTGAAGACATGAAAGTTTATCCCAAGTCCAACCCAGCTTGAAGATTTGAAGACCCCAGGAGGAAAATCAGAAACCCTGATTCCTTGCAGATGCCCTCCAAATACCCAGATTTCCTTCCAGATGCCAAAATATATTCATAGACCAAGGAATCCATGATTTTAGAGGTCCATCTGCATCCTAGACCAAAGAAATCAAGCCCAGACGCCAAGCCCAAGCCCCTAAGAAGCAAGATACCAGGGAATATTCCTGCTACCTGGCTACCAGGCCATCCCAGCTTCCAGAGGCCCAAACCCATGCACCCAGGCCCCTTTGGGCCAGCCCTTGCTGCTCTTAGAAGCCCAACACGCCCCCTAGGTGTCCTTGGAGTGTTGGCCAAGTCAAGAGAGATTTTAGGAATTTTTTCTACCTAATGTTTCCTTATTTTCTAGCTAGGGTTTGAGAGGGAAAATGATTCTCATGTAAAGACTAATGTGCCCTTACTTGGAGCCCAAGGTTAAGGGTCTATTTAAGGGACCCTAGCCTCTTGTATGAAGGGAGAATTTTTGATGAATAAAAATCTTGAGTTCTTCTATTGAGTTGTGTGATACCCTGCTGTGTGCATAAAGGGGTTTGCGAGAGTTTTTTCTTCCCAGTACTGCAATCATCTTCCTGCTGCCAACAATCATCTCAAATCCCTGGACGCCCACTCCAAAAGAAGCCTTCCCTTACTATTTTTCCTTTATTTTCTTGTTCCTTTGTGAGTTTTCTAACCCCTGACAGGTCGTTTACAGGTCCCCGAGTTCCTACGAATCCAACGACTCCAGCCAAGCCTCAATCGGATCACCGAGCAGAAAGCCGGGTATCCGCGGGTCTTTGGCTCGGTTTTCCAGGCCCCATCCGTCGAGGAACGAGAGACCCTTTGCTGCGATCTTCATAGACGTTGTCAGGTACACCCCCTCTACCTCCAGTAATTTTATTGTAGGAGAACTTGCCCTAACCGAGGCTTCTCAGCCCCGGTGATCCTTCTTTTCTACTTTTCTAGGTCCTAATCTGCATGCTGATCTTCTAAAATTTATATAAAATTCTCTATAACTTATTTTAATCTGAAATTCGGGAATTAATCACTCAACCCCACATATAAAACATACAAAAAAAATTTCATGCATATTAGTCCCCCATCATTTGGTATCAGAGATTAAATTAGGGCTTGTTTTCTGCAGTTTTTCAGTCCATATATGCTCCGTTGTTTTAATTATTTCTCCCAGTTAAAAACTCCAGAAATTCTGAAATTTTTTTTTATAAATTCATAATAATTCACAGTAAGTCTAAGAATTTTCTCAGATCTTATTATGGCTTGTAAATGTTTTTCAAGCCAAAATACAGCCTACAAATTTTTGGCTCTATTTTTTCTGCAAGACAAGTTTGGAAATTTTAGGGTTTTAATTAGCATCTTTTTGCATATCTTTTAATTTTAGTTTATTTCCTGCATATTAGGGCATAAATTGCATGTTTTATTATGTTTAAAAAAAAATACCAAAAAAAAAATTTACTTATTCTCCAAAAAATACCAAAAACATCTAAACCCTAATTTGCATCCTCATCTGCCTGCCATCATTGCATAATTTATTTTTAAGGGCACTCTTGTTATATCAGATGGGGGGAGGATTTGATCACCTCTCCTTAGCCCAAAACCACATTCCTTGCATTCGGTCCCAAGCCTTAACCTAAAATTAACTAGACTTAATTTGCCCTAGTGGGCTATGGACATCAACTGGTCGGGTCCGGGCTACATGTTAGATCACTGTGTCAAGTTAACCTGTGTGTGCCTTGTGCTTGGTGTCTAGAATGGTGGTTTAGGGATTCAATCCCGAAGGGCTTGTGTGCTGGTCCGCCTACCTGGCCAATCTCTGATTGGTGTCTAGGATTGGCAATCAGAGACCTAACACTCCCCTTACACCTGCCTGGCTGAGTACAGGATTACTATAGGCTAGTTTGCCACCCTGATTGAGCATCTAGTTTAGACTCTAGGTCTAGTTAGCTGTAGTCAGTCTGATCAAGTCTTGCATGAGCACTAGATCAGGAGTTTCATATCACTCACCTCCTTCACAAATGTCTGAACCCATGGAAAATTTACAAGCCCAAATAAAAGCCCTAGCTGATCAAATGGCCCAGATGGCGACCCAGTTAACTCAGTCTGGTATTCAAACCAATGATAGATTGACCATCTTGCCAATAGGTTTGAGCAGTTAGAAGTCCGGGTAGGGACCGCAGGAAAAACCCATGGGTCACAGTCTGAGCCAGATCCTAATTCCCCTCAACCTAGGAGGACCCCAAACCCTAATCCATACCCTGAGGTTGAACCTAGGAGAGCCCCCCATCCTGACCCATACTATAACCCTCAGCCTAGGAGGACCCCAGACCCTGACCCATACCAAGAGGTCGAACCTAGGAGAGCCCATCGTCATGACCCAATCCCTAAGGTTACTCCTAGAAGACCCAATCAGGATTTTATAGACCAGGAAGATAGATCCTATTTACCCTCTCCTTATAAGCCTAGTATACCCACAACCTATAGATCTTATGACTCCAAATCCTATGAACCTAGAACCTATGAATCCATAACCTATGAACCTAGATCCTATGACTCTAGATCCCATGATCATAGATCCTATGCACCCACACCCTATGAGCCTAGTAGACCCAACACCCAATATTCTGACCCATATAGGGAGTCCAACCCTAGGAGAACCCAATATTCTGACCCATATAGGGAGTCCAACCCTAGGAGAACCCAGTATTCTGACCCATATAGGGAGTCCAACCCTAGGAGGACCCAATATCCTGACCCATATAGAGAGCCCAACCTTAGGAGGACCCCATACCATGATCCATCCTTAGAACCTGACCATAGAGTTGACCCAAAATCCTATGACCCCAGATCCTATAATCCCCTGACCCATAGATCTGCACCCTTGTCCTATGAGCCCAGAGAACCCATAACCCCTAAGTATCAATCTAGTACTAGTCAGGTTTTCCTTCGTCAACTTGAACCCCATAGGATTAGCTCCCCTAAATATGAGCCCAGTAGTGAGCCACTACCCCTTAGGCAACCTAAACCTACTAGGATTAGTGTCCATAATCAGAAACCATGACCTAGCCAATTTTTCCCTAGTCGACCTTCTCCAACCATTCCTAAGATTGACAAGGGTTACATTAACGCGGAAGTGTATGAAGCTGATGCAAACTTAGTGGATGAGTATGAGGGAGAAGAGGAGACACCTTTAGATGACCTAGAATTAACTGACCCAATAGATACCCAAGTAGAAGCCAACCTAGAGGTAGTTGACCTTGACCACATCCAACCTAAAGCTATAGTGGAAGAACAAATATAGGAAGAGAACCTAGGTACTGCTGCTAGAGCCTTACCTGAGGAAACCATAGAGGAGAGCCAAATTATAGAGTCTAGTCCTAAAATATAAGAACCTGAAGAATTTATTAAGGACTTGATCTCTTTGAATCAGTACCCTCAGGATGAGCCTCCTCCTATAGTTCCCATTAAGGACCTCTTCCCTGAGATTAGTAACCCATCCTTCCATTATGCAAACCCCATAGCTATACCGCAACCTCGTAAGGTTAGCCTCATTAGTCTAGGATTAGTCCCTGACATGCCTTCTTATATCGAACTTTATCCAACTAACTTTGAGCCTTTTTCCCTACCTTACCAAACTAATTCTGAACCCACTTCCTATTTTCTGCCCTTGCCTAACACCTCCAGCATTTCTAGGATTATTAGATTGCATTTAATTGAGATTAGCATACTGCATGCATTCATCACATATGTTAGGTTTGCATCTTACTTCTGGCATACTCTTTGGAATTTGCTAGGAGTTCACTGTAAATTTTCATGTGCATATCAAGCTAGGATCAAACCTAGAGAACCTATAATCTATTAGGTTTAGATCCAAAGAGTTCAATAAAATTTCCTTCGATAGGAATGCATAGTCGAGTCTTTAGGTGTCAGTATGAGTCCTTTGCATCATCTTGTTATGAGTCTGCATGTGCCCAGCATGTTCACCACCTGCACAAATTTTGAAACAACTAGCTAATTCCCGAAGATGGATTAAAGAATTTGATGTAGTGGATTCTATCTTGGTTAGGCTTAGGCCTAAAAGAAGCTTCATGCTCGCAGAGCCGGACCTTTTAAAGTGATAGAGAAGGTTGGATCAAATGCCTAGGTGTTAGAATTGCCTTCGGATTTGGGCATTAGTTCTACCTTCAATATTACAGACCTGGTTGAGTATAGGGAACCGGCAGCGATACCTAGTGAGGCCTTTGGACCTATTCCTTTTCATTGCGAGTGACCCTAACCTAGAGTGTCCACAAGAAAATTTGGCCTGAGAGAGGAGAACGGATCGAGCATTTCCTGGACGATCAAGCCATCACGACCCAGGGCCATGACTATCAACGCTTCCTGGTCTGATGGCAAGGCCGGCCAGAGTCGGACGATTCGGAGATTTCTCGAGAGGACTTGCAATGCCTCAACCCAGACCTTCTCGAGAGATATGTGAGCCAGTCTGACCTTCACTCAACAGGGTCGAGTTCCTCCCATCCCGGGAGAATTGGTGGGGACACCTAAGGCACCAGAATAAGACAGAGGCTTTTTCATCCCTCTGTAAATTGATCAATAATTTATGAGTCCATCTGTAATAAGGGCTTAGCTCATCTGAGTCCATTTTAGTTATTATTTGAGTATTTTGAGTTGTTATTTCAGTTCTGTACTAGTCAGCTCATGTTGAGCTAGTTCAGTCCAATGCTGGTCAGCTCATGTTGAGCTAATTTTATTTTTTTGAGTCCTATCCAAGCATACTGAGGACTCAAGACCACATCATGCAAGTAAAGACCAAGTCCAACCAGATTGAAGACATGGAAGTTTATCCCAAGTCCAACCCAGCTTGAAGATTTGAAGACCCCAGGAGGAAAATCAGAAACCCTGATTCCTTACAGATGCCCTCCAGATGCCCAGATTTCCTTCCAGATGCCAAAATATATTCATAGACCAAGGCATCTAAGATTTTAGAGGTCCATCTGCATCCTAGCCCAAAGAAATTAAGCCCAGGCGCCAAGCCCAAGCCCCTAAGAAGCAAGATACCAGGGAATATTCCTGCTACCTGGCTACCAGGCCACCCCAGCTTCCAGAGGCCCAAACCCATGCACCCGGGCCCCTTTGGACCGGCCCCTTGCTGCTCTTAGAAGCCCAACACGCCCCCCTAGGTGTCCTTGGAGTGTTGGCCAAGTCAAGAGAAATTTTAGGGATTTCTTCTACCTAATGTTTCCTTATTTTCTAGCTAGGGTTTGAGAGGGAAAAGGATTCTCATGTAAAGACTAATGTGTCCTTACTTGGAGCCCAAGGTTAAGGGTCTATTTAAGGGACCCTAGCCTCTTGTATGAAGGAAGAATTTTTGATGAATAAAAATCTTGAGTTCTTCTATTGAGTTGTGTGATACCCTGCTGTGTGCATAAAGGGGTTTGCGAGAGTTTTTTCTTCCCAGTGCTGCAATCATCTTCCTGCTGCCAACAAACATCTCAAATCCCTGGATGCCCACTGCAAAAGAAGCCTTCCCTTGCTATTTTTCCTTTGTTTTCTTGTTTCTTTGTGAGTTTTCTAACCCCTGACAGGTCGTTTACAGGTCCTCGAGTTCATACAAATCCAACGACTCCAGCCAAGCCTCAATCGGATCACCGAGCAGAAAGCTGGGTATCCGCGGGTCTTTGGCTCAGTTTTCCATGCCGCATCCATCGAGGAACGAGAGACCCTTTGCTGCAATCTTCACAGACATTGTCAGGTACACCCCCTCTACCTCTAGTAGTTTTATTGTAGGAGAACTTGCCCTAACCAAGGCTTCTCAGCCCCGGCGATCCTTCTTTTCTACTTTTCTAGGTCCTAATCTGCATGCTGATCTTCTAAAATTCATATAAAATACCCTACAACTTATTTTAATCTGAAATTCGGGAATTAATCACTTAACCCCACATATAAAACATACAAAAAAAATTGCATGCATATTAGTCCCCCATCACCGAGTCTCCTCTGTTTTGCAGGTCCGGGTGCGCAGGCGGGTCTAGAGTGAGAAGGGCACGATCCGAGGTCCTCTTCAGCTACAGGCCATGGTGGTATAGGCGGCAACAGATTGGCACACCAGGTAGGGGGCAGGACATATTCTAATCTAAGCTAGTCCCTCTTGCAAAAAAACCACTAGAGGCATGGTGATGACACATGCGAGGGAGGTATCCACCAGTCATGTGGGAGATCCCCCTTCCCGCGGGGACCTGCATAGTCCAGAGAGGGAGCTCCCTGCTCCACCATCACAACTGCCTCCAGCAGATGCCCAGTTGGCTGCGCTCGCCCAGCAGATGCAGTTATTCACTACTGCAGTGCATCAGTTGCAGCACCAGCACCGGTCCTTGGCCACCCACCAGTAGCCTGGGGACCCCACGGCCCAAGCCGCCACTCCCCGTGATAGCCTGCGATCCTTCCAAGGAAGGCCTTTGCAGTCGCGAGCCATAACAGACCACCGTGGAAGCCACAGGACCCCAGCGAAGAGACATTGGACTGGGTTCGCCGACCGGGAGAGCCGATCCCCAGCCCTTGAGCAGGTTGCTGTCGGGCACCACCGAGGTCACAGAGGCAAGGCCCCCCATCGTGACCCCCCTCAAACACTTTCTTCTTCTCCTCCTTCGGTCTCGGTGGAAGGCTCAATCAACGAGGCCATCAGGCGCATGGCAGAAAGGTACCCGAAAGAATAGGAGTGCAAGTTGGTGGAGCAATCCCGCCGGTTTGCAAATTTGCAGGGCTCCCCCAGCAAGCCTGCGGGCTATGACTCCCGTCCCCCTTTCTCCTGAGAGATCCAAGAAGAACCGATCCCCAACCGGTTCCGCATGCCACAGGTGGATCCCTACGATAGGACCACCAACCCCCTAGACCATTTAAAGAGCTACAAGGCCCTCATGAGAGTCCAGGGAGCAACCGATGCTCTCCTCTATGTCGCATTCCTGGCCACCCTCTAGAAGGCGGCTTGAGTCTGGTTTACCCGCCTCGAGCCAGAAAGCATCAACTCTTTCACTTAGCTGGAACAAAAATTCGTGGCCCACTTTAATGCCTGTCACAAGGTGCCACACGAGATAGACAGCCTCTTCTCCATCAGGCAACAGGACCACGAGATCCTACAGGACTACGTGGCCCACTTCAAGGTCGCCACGATGGAGATCTACAACTTGGATGAGCCAGTTGCTATGCTAGCACTGAAGAGAGGGCTCAGGACTTCTTGCCTGACCTACTCTTTAAACAAAAAAGCCCCCAAGACGCACTCCAAACTCCTCATCCGTGTTCAAAAGTACATCCATGTCGAGGAGGTGGATCATATGAGGAGGGAGCTAGACAGGAAGCCACTGAAGAAGCAAGCTCCAGGGAAGGCATCCGGAATGCGGAAACCCGGACCGTCCACACCGAATTTCTACCATGGGTCGAAGCCGAAGAGCGACCCCATCCCAGAAGAAAGATTCAAACCCCTCCTTGCTCCGAGGATGAAGATCCTCATGGAGATTGAGGGCGAGCGCCACCTGCGTCCCCCTCCCCCTCTGAGGCCATCTAAAGGTCGTGATAAAATGAAATACTGCTAGTTCCACCATGACCATGGCCATGACACCGAGGAATGCCGCCATCTCAAAAGAGAGATTGAAGACCTCATAAGAAGGGGCTACCTCGGAAGGTTCATGGGGGGCAAGACCCCAACTGAACCTCAGGCTCTCTCTGCTCTCCCTCCAGTCCCTGAAGTTGACAACCGACCCATCGAGAAGCCTGTGGGAATGATCTATTGGAGAATCAAGCGCGCCCCCAAGAGGGCTCGGGGAGGTAAGGGTCCTGAGAATGTACTCCCCTTTATGAGGGAAAGAGAATTTGGGATTAAAAATGTAAATAATAATGCCATGGTCGTCGAGATGATGATTACAAAGCATCCCGTAAAATGGATTATGGTCAATAGTGGAAGTTCGACTAATGTCCTTTTATACGTTGCTTTCTCCAGGATGAATCTATCCTCTGCTCAACATAAGCCTGTGCACACTCCCCTGGTTGGTTTCAAAGGGGACTCTATGGGAGTTGAAGGAGAAATCACTCTCCCTATTACTGTCGAGTGCCACCTCGACAGAGCACCATCATGATGACTTTCACTATTGTAAGGCTTTCTTTGACCTACAACATGATCCTTGGCCACCACGGGCTTAATCTACTCGACGCGGTCATCTCCACCAAAAGGCTACTAGTACAGTTTCCTACTCTGTATGGTGTTGGAGAGATGAGGGGGACACCTCAACCAATCCAACACTGCCTCCAAGCCATCCCCGGGGCTAGCAGCTTCGAAGAAGATCCTAGTGCCGACGACCATGACCAAAGGGGCGGGAGACCCCAGGGGTGGCCCAGTCGAGTGCCTACTGTCATACCCACTCGAAGCCGACCTGGCGAAAATGGTGTAAATCGGGGCCCAGCTGCAAGAGGAGGAGCGGGCCCACCTATTGGAGTTCCTTTGAGCGAATGCTGACGTGTTCGCTTGGATGGCAGTGGATATGCCTGGGATTCTCTCCGATGTCATCACCCATAAGTTAAGCATTGATCCAAAGTGTCACCTGATCTAACAGAAGAAGAGAAGCTTCACCCCTGAGAGGCAACGGGCGATCAACGAGGAGGTGGACAAGCTCCTCACAGCCAGCTTTGTCCATGAAGTATAGTATCCCAACCGGCTGGCGAATGTAGTATGGTAAAGAAGAGCAATGGGAAGTGGAGGATCTACATGGATTACTTCGACCTCAACCGGGCCTGTTTGAAGGATTGTTTTCCTTTGCCGAAGATTGACCAACTGGTAGATGCCACCTCAGGGCACCGCTTGCTCTCCTTCATGGATGCATTCTCCGTATACAATCAGATACGGATGCATTCGAAGGACGAGGAGCACAATGCCTTCATAACTGACCGAGGGACATACTGCTACTGGATGATGCCTTTTGGCTTGAAGAACGCTGGCGCCATATACCAGTGGCTGGTCAACCGGATCTTCAAGGACCAAATTGGAAGAAACATGCAAGTGTACGTGGACAACATGCTCGTCATGAGCAAGCCAAAGTCGGATCACGTTGTAGACCTGACAGAGGCTCTCCACAACCTTCGGATGCACAAGATGAAGCTGAACCCAGCAAAGTGTGCCTTCGGCATAGCAACAGGAAAGTTCCTTGGGTTCATGGTTACCTAAAGGGGCATCGAGGTGAATCTGGAGAAGGTCCAAGCAATCATTGACATGGAGCATCCCGCCTCGAAGAAGCAGGTTCAGTGCCTGACCGGCCGGATTATGACCCTAAGCATGTTCATTTACAGGTCGACTGACCACTGCTTACCCTTCTTCAAGGTGCTACACAAAGCACACGACTTCGCCTGGATTGAAGAATGCAAGGCAGCCTTCAAGGAGTTGAAGAAGTTCCTGGCATCCCCGCCACTCCTCTCTAGGCCAGAGGAAGGGGAAGAACTCCTGCTATACCTGGTGGTCACCCCAGGGGCCGTCAGCTCGATCCTCGTCCGCATAGATAAGGATGGATCCCAGAGCCAGTGTACTATGCCAGCAAAATCCTCCAGGATGCGGAGATCAGGTACACCCGCTCAGAAAAATTAATTTTTGCTCTAATAATATCTGCCAAGCACCTCAGGCCATACTTCCAAGTACATCCTATTGTGATCATGATGAACCAGCCGCTAAGGGCCATCCTCAACCGCCGCAAAACATTCGGGCATTTGGCTAAGTGGTCTCTGATGCTGAGTGAGTTTGACATCTTATACCGGCCAAGGCCATTGCAGAAAGTCCAAGTGCTGGCCGACTTCCTAGTCAAGTGTGCCTGCATGAGCGAGGAGCTCGAGGAGATCACCTCGGCACCACGGCTGGAGCCCGTTGCTGAAGGAGGAGACGTGGGTCCTTCACGTGGATGGTACATCCAACTCAGGAGGAAGTGGAGCAGGACTCATCCTCGCCAATGGGGATGGAGTCATGGCTGAATTGCACTTCGCTTCCGGTTTGCAGCAACCAACAATCAGGCGGAGTACGAAGCACTCCTCGCGGGGCTCGGAGTCTCCCACGAGTTGGGTGTGCCAAACCTGAATGTCTTCACTGACTCCCAGCTGGTGGAGGGGCAGGTCTCAAGAGAGTACAAGGCCCGAGATCCCCAGATGATGAAGTACCTCGAGCGGGTCCGTTCAAGCACGACGGGTTTCCGATGCTTTAGCATCTCCCACATCCCTTGTGGAGAGAACGCTTGCATCGATACCCTATCAAGGCTCGCAACCCTGCCAGACTCGTCACTGGGACGCATCCACATAGAGTACCTGGAAAGTCCAAGCTATGAAGCCTCCAGAGAAGTCTAGCAGGTCACCCCGGAGCCTAGCTAGATGGATCGGTACATCAGATACATCGTCGATGGCACCCTACCAGAAGACCGGACTGAGGCCAGCCTCGTCAATAAGAAGGCCGCATGATTTTTCCTGATGGATGGACAGCTCTACCGCAGGTCCTACTCCCATTCGCTTTTGAAGTGCTTGAGACCCGTAGAAGCAGCCTTCGTACTCCAAGAAATATACGAGGGACTCTACGGGAATCGTGTCGGAGGGAGGACACTGGCATACAAAGCCTTGCATCAGGGATACTACTGGGAGACGATGAGGGAGGACACCATCGACTTTGTGAGGAAGTGAGACCTCTACCAGTGCCACGCTCACATACAACGTCAACCCGCGGTGCCACTCTCCTAACTCTCCGTACCTTGGCCATTCGCTCAGTGGGGAATGGACATCCTTGGTCTGTTCCCTCCTGCTCCTGGGCAGCATAAGTTCCTGATAGTGGCTATCGACTACTTCACTAAATGGGTAGAGGCAGAGCCACTAGCATGGATCACCGAAGCCAAGGTCCGCCAGTTCTTCTGGAAGTCGATCATCTATCATTTTGGACTTTTCTATAGTATCATCACCGACAACGGATGGCAATTCGACAACCGGGAGTTTAAGGACTTCTGTACCACCTTAACATCCGCCATCCTTTACCTCGATGGCTCACCCTCGGACCAATGGAGAGGTTGAGGTGACCAACCAGACAATCCTCCAGGGACTCCGGACTAGGTTGGACCAGGCCAAGGGAAGGTGGGCTGAAGAACTCCCTAGCATTCTTTGGGCCTTCCACACCACTCCTAGGATGGCCACAGATGAAACACTTTTCAGCCTCATCTTCGATGCTGAAGCCGTTGTCCCCGTCGAGCTAGACGTACCCACGCTGTGGGTGGAGTAATATAATGAAGCAGAAAATCTGGCTCGCCTCCTTCTCATCTTGGACCTCCTCAAGGAAACCAGGGACAAGGCTTGACTCTGGATGGTGGCCTACCGCCAGTGCATGGCTCGATACTACAACACGTGGGTGAGGCCAAAGATCTTCCGTCCAGATGATCTGGTGCTGCACCGAGCTGAAGCATCGCGACCTCGGGAGTGCAGTTAGCTCTCCCTCAACTGGGAGAGCCCGTACAAGGTGGTCGAAGCTCTCCCCAACGGAGCCTACTACCTGGCGGAGCTAGACGGTGACAGATTCCCATGTACTTGGAATGCCGACAACCTGAGAATGTATTACCAATAATGTAAGGCCTTTCTCCATTAATAATAAATATCCTTTTTTGTGAAAATCACCTTTGCCTCGCAGGGATCTCGCTGTCCGACCACACTCCAGTCCAAAAACTCTTGAAGCCTATCACTCTCAAGTCCGGAAACTTTCGAAGCCCGGCACTTGGTAGTCCCTCCGATTACAGCATCCAGGCTCCTTCGTGCCGTGCTCACTCGAAGGTGATCCGATCTGAGGTTGAATACACCTCTTCTGAAGAAGTGCACCACTTTGCTTGTAAGGTAGGAATGACTCAGCAAGTCAAAAGACTTCCCTCCTAACTGCCTCATGTACTTGAAGCTCAGTAGGAAAGAGCCTAGGACTTGAAGCCTTAAGGCGAGATTCCTCGGTAGAAGGCATGAGCACGGGCAATCGAGAAGCAAAGGAAGGAAGATTGCTAAAGAGTCAGTAAGGCAAAAGACAATGCAAGTCGATGAAAGAAATAAGACTTCATTGATAGGAGTTGAAGTCTTTACACCATCTTCTCTGGGCCCTCGACAGACCGGGTGGACCGAACTAAAAGAAAGAAAAGAAAGTAGTGAAATGAAATACAAGCACTCCTACTCGGCCGGCTCCTTCTCAGGCCGGTGCATAATTGGGGCATCGTTCTCGGGGACCACCTCGGGTGGAGCTTCGTCGATGGCAGCTTCGTCGGTGGTGGCCGCTGGTTCTTCCACCTCAGCCAGGTCTGGCACTGGGCTCTCAGGCGATCCAATCGAGAGGCGGAGCCTGCTCAGGTTTCTCTTCGGGATGAGGCCTTCCACCTTCGATCTGTAGTACATGAACCCCTTTAAGAAGGAGTTCAAAACGAGTTCATGGGACTTGGCGTCGAACTCCTTCGAGGCTTTGTACTGTGAGACCGCCTCAGTGGCCTCCCTCTTTGCGGCCTCCACTCGCTCAGCCACCACCATAATCTCCTTGTCAGCGGCAGCGGTCTTCTCTTCCACCGCCGGAATCCTCTTCTCGGTGGCTGCGGCCCGCTGCTCTGCCACCTCTAGCTAGCCTCGGAGTGTGTGGGCCAACTCCCTCTCCTGGGCCACTTCATCCCTGAGCTCCTCCGCCCTGGCCTCCTTGGCCCAGAGCTCCTCAGCTCGGCTCCTGGACCGGCTCCTCTCTCGGCCCAAGGATTCCTCCACCTCTTTAATGCGCCTTTCGGTACTTGCGATCTCACCCCTCAACTCCTTATTCTTTCGTTCGAACTCCTAAGCGGTGTCCGTCTGCAGTTTGGCCTTGGCTAACAAGGACTCGAGCTAGGTAGTCCGCAATTGGTCCCTCTTTACCTAGTGTCTGTAGTAGTCCTGGATCAGCAGGAGGTCAGCACCGAGTTGTTCTAAAGAAGATGTCAGCCACAAAAATGAAGGAAAACAAGAAAAAGAGGAGAAAGGGTGAGAAGAAAGGAATACTCACCAAAAAAGCTTGGGGGAAAGTGCCTCGAATGATGTCACTAAGGAGCTTCCCCGCCTTCTCCCGCTGGTCGTGCGATTGGACTGCAAAATCCATCATGCACTCGGTGAGCTCTGGGTCTCGAACAAGTGAAGAATTCAGTGCCACTTCAAATGAAAGCATGCGGGGATCCTTCCCCTTCCTCATCGCCACGGATGCAGCATCACCCCCTCCTCCGGTTGAGGAGGCGTTGGAGGTGTGGTGGGAGCTCGGCACAACAGCGGACGGCGCCGCGGATGGCAGCTCCACCCTCTCCTGCTCCTCTTCGATCTCCACCTCGACTACCTTAGGTGGTGGAGGCTCCACAGCAATAGCCCTGCCCCGGACCACCACCTCTGATTCCCGGGCCGGGGCCTGCTGCCTCAGTCACTCGGGGACAGGCTCGACCCCTCCCCTTCTTGGCTCTTCAGTCAGTGCGGTGGATGCAGCTCCAGCGTTCTCTTCCCCCCGTGTTCTCTTCGACGGGGACTCCCTAGTCCCCACAAGCGGACCCCTCTTCATGGAGAGGGCGAGGAGGTCTTCCATAGAGTACTTCATGCATGCACACACAGAAAAGACATGGTTAATTCTGAAGTCGAGAAGATAGAGAAGAAATAAAAAATAGGTGAAGACCGTGCCGAACTCACACGTTGGGCCGACTCCGCCTTCATGGAGGTTCAGCTCTGTCAGCAGAACCTCAAGAGAGGGGATATGGTCAGTGTGGATTTGGTCGTACATCTCCCGATCGGCCACCTCGATGATGGCATTTCGGTTTGGGGTCTGATACGGGTCGCTCCAAACCCAGCGACCCCCTCAACCAAAGCAAAAAAATACTTGCTCTTCCATCCTTTGATGGAAGAGGGGAGTTCAAATTTTATGCCCTTAGGATGAGGGGAGATGAACCACCACCCACCCTCCGACGGGTGGTGCTTCAGGGTGAAGAAGGCCCTGAAGAGAGAGAAATGGGCAACAATCCCGTGGAAATGACATAAGATGATGAAGTAAAAGATGGTTCGGATTGTGTTTGGAACCAGCTATGCCAGAACCAAATGGTAGTGGCTGAGGATGGAAAGAAAGAAAGAAAGGGTGGAAAGGAAATTGGAGGCCCCACGCAAAGGTCTCCTCATACAAAGCTATCCGACCCGGGCCACTAACGGTGACCCGCTCCCTCGATCGTGGGATCGAGAGCCAAACAAAGTCTGGGAACCATAGGTATACCAGATGGTTGCAAGATCCTCATCGATTATCACCGAGGCGATACCACCGGGACCCATCAATTGCGGGGGTTCTGGAGGAGGTTCAAAAAGAGGAGGAGGCGAGGGACAAATCCTGGGCGCCCCAATGACTATCCCCGTGGGGCGAGGCCTCCTCGAAAGCTTGAAGCACACTTCTTCCTCATCATCATCAGAAGAAGAAGGCGTCTGCACTGAGAAGGCCCAGCCTCGTTGGGGTTGGTTGAAGGATGGAAGTTCTAACCCCAGCGAGACATTTCAAAAGAAAAGAGAAGGAGAGGAAGACAAAGAAGAAGGGAAACTGAAGATCCTAGCAGAGGCTCTACCCAACCCGCAGAGAAAGTAGAGTGGAGAGTGGACGAACCTGGTTGCCTTTGGAGGAAAAGGATGACTCAGGGGAAGAAGGGGACTCTCTAGTTCGCTGGCGAGCACGAAAATTTTTTGAAAGAGAAACTATCTTTCCTTTCAAAGTGACCAGACTGTAACCGTCTCATCACCATCATTGGATCCGCTCCACGTGTCAATAATCGACGGAGGCGATGCTCTGTTCCACCTGCAACCGCTTCAAATTATGCATCAGCAATAATGCATCCTCGGACAGCCCCACGTGTCGCCGCTTCATTGGCTCGGAGGTCTGCCCTGTGAGGCACCGGTGATCCTGGCAATTATGGCACAAGATTTCGGTCTATCCATGTCAGCACTGCATTTACTTTCTTCACCCCGAGCGCTGTGCACCAACGGAACTTGGGAGTGAGGGGCAAATGATGTGGCAAGATTGCTGACATGTAGCCCATGTCAGACCCAGTCAGATGCCACATCGGAGGAAGCTGCCATGCCAGATCTTTTCTTTGGACTCCTTCGCCAGGTGACTCCCTTCGGGTCGAGATGCCATGGCCAAAGTCGAGCTCCGCCTCTCCGGACTCCTTCACCAGGCAGCTCCCTTCAAGTCGAGACACCGCGACCAAAGTCAAGCTCCGCCTTTCCATACTCCTTCACCAGGTGGCTCCCTTCGGGTTGAGACGCCGTGGCCGAAGTCGAGCTCCACCTCTTCGGACTCCTTCGCTAGGTAGCTCCCCCAGGGTCGAGATGCCATGGCCGAAGTCGAGCTCCACCTCTCTGGACTCCTCCACCAGGTGGCTCCCTTCAGGTCGAGATGCCGTGGCCGAAGTTGAGCTTCGCCTCTCCAAACTCCTTCACCAGGCGGCTCCCCTAGGGTCGAGTGCCATGGCCAAAGTCGAGCTCTGCCTCTCTGGACCAGCTCCATCTTGGACAAAAGGACCAACAACCAAAGGACATTGCCGCTCTTCTTGGATAGTGGTCCACCACCCAAGGACCATGAAAAAGTGCCTGCCAGGCCATAATAATGGCCCTAGCTACCACTTACACCAAAAAAGAAAGGCTCCCCCGATCGAGATGCTGCACTCCCTACCAACCTTTTGTACCACCCAAAATAGGAAGTCAACCCAGAAAATTCAAATCCAAGGGATGGCTGCCCTCCGATCGAGGCTCTGCTAGGCTACCCAAAATAGAGCGACCAGAAAGAATTTCAGAGCACATGGTAGGTTCCATATCACAAGTGAAGAAAGACGTCCCGTCCACAGCATGAGACCTCACTGCACGCACCCGCAAGCGAGGGGTGGATCTCGAGGTAGGCCTCTCACGGCCATCCTAGCTTAAAAAGAGCTCTCCAAGGTTCTAGAAGGTAGGAAAGCAAGATGTGAGGCGGGCTAATGGGCAAGAAGGGTGGCACACAGGAGAAAAGACTGGGAGACTGAGGCTATCGGGATCCACCCTGTGGGTCTCGACGGACACAGCCCTTCCATCAAACTTCTTCTCCGTCACCGCCTCTCCTGCCCTGCTCATGACTCATCTACATTCTTCTAGCATATTTCTTTCTCCTCCTAGCATGGAGTCCATTTACGGGACTCGACCAGGAGGATCTCCTCTCCTGGATCATCACTAACTTGAGCATCGGAGTGCCCTCGCTAGGATCACCGGCCCGGGTCTCCTCTATTTTACAGGTCCAGGTGTGCAGGCGGGACCGGAGCGACAAGGGCACGATCCGAGGTCCTCTTCAGCTACAGGCCACGACGGTTTAGATGGCAACACTTCCATTTCTTTTTTTAATTTTTAATTAATTCTAAAATTTAATTCTTTAACGATCATTTTTTAATTTAATACCATAATGGATAGTTTGAAAGCTTTTTTAAAATTGTCTATGAGATTTTGAGCCTATAAATAGGCCTTTATCCTAGCCTTACAAGGCATCCAAGAATTCCAAGCTCTCCCTCTCATTCATTCATCTTTTTTAGATTTTTTCAAATTCTTTCTCTCTCCTATATTTTTTTATTTTAAAAATTTGGACTGAAGACGAGCTGATCGGTGTCCATTCGAGATCATGCCATCGACGGGCATTGGAGCATTGGCTTCCGGGTTATACCTTGGAGGAGAGCATATGGTGTAATTTTCTTTAAATAATAATAATTAAAATAATAATAATAATAAATTATTTAAATAAAATTTAAATAAAATTATTTTTATTTTTTAGATCTTTTTTTTCTGAACCTAACTTAGATCCAATGGCAATTCTTAAGGATGGCATCATTAGCCTAAAACCCAAAAAATTTGATAGAGCCCATTTTAGGAGGTGGAAAGCTAAATAAAGTTTTGGCTAACCATCTTAGTACTTTGGTCTGTGATCGACCTGTCTATTAGTCCTTCTAGTTCAACCACACCTATTATCCTAGAAGAGGATTACCTATGCAAAGATAGAATCCTTAGTACCTTTTCTAACTCACTCTATGATATTTACCTGTCAACTAAGAGTGCGAAGGAATTATGGAATATCTTAGAGTCTAAGTATAGCCTTGATAATGCTAGGGTTGAACAATTCAAACTGCTTCATTCCTTATATATAATATGGTAGAAGACAAACTCATCAATGACCAGCTTCATCAATTTCAAGAGTCCCTTAGAAAACTTCAAGCCAATGAAGATAAATTCTCAAAAAGATTTAAGGTCTTTAGCCTTCTAAATAAAATACCTTCTTCCTAGAATGGCTTTGTCAAAAGTCAGCTTCAAAAGCAAGTAAAGCTAATCCTAACCCAACTTTTGAACTCAATCAAGATAGAAAACCAACATAGGTCTAAAACCCTGCAAACTAGAATTTCAAGTGTCCAAGCTAACCTAACCCAACAATATTAGACCGTCAATAATTTCAAACCAAAATCAAAATCTAAGTTTCAACCAAACCACCAATACCAGTTAAACCAATCTTATCATCCTAATCCAAATAAATTCAAAACCAAGGGTTAAACCTTTAAAACCAATAATACTAGATACAACAAGCCTGTCCAAAGTCCAAGTGAAAGGTTCTATTTTGTGTACGGAAGGACAAACCATCTTACAACGAATTATGTTGGCTCCACCCAATGATTTTGATGAATAACAAAATATTGAGTGCATATTGTATACTAATGTATATTTCAAGCTATGAGTTTTCAGGAAGAAAGCACCTCAAAATCCCAAAAGCTAATGTACCATGGCACGCCATGGCACGGAGCATTTTTTGCAATTATGGACATCCTCTTCATGGAAAAAGGGCTTTTACATGATCAATTATTATTTATTTGTGTTCTATTTAAATTTTAAAATCAATATTTGTGTTTTTGGCACTAATTACACTTGATTGTGAATTTTTCAGTATCAAGTGTCAACACCTAGGAAGCCAAGTGTCGATACTTCAGCATTTGGCATGCAGAAAAACCCTTGGCACGCCAAGTATCGACACCTAAAAATCAAATGTCGATACCTGACAGCCAAGTATCGACATCTGATGAGCCAAGTGTTGACACCTGAAGCCTGACAGCCCTAACGGATCTATTTTTCTGACTTGCAGAACTTGCTTTTCAAGCTCCAAATGGCTAGATTCGAGGCTCCAACGGTCACAAACCATTTTTTGGAAGTTTCTTGTTGTATTTAACCTCCACCAACTTCATTCTAAAGGCATTGAAGTGTATTGAAGTCCATTCAAAGCCAAAAAGCCAATATTCTCTCAAGAACTTCATATCAAGAGCCTTTTATAGTTTGATTCCCTGAAAAAGCCTACAAGCTTATCCTTACATCATTCCAAAAAAAGTATTTTGAAGGATATTCCAAGGAGGAGACAAGATAATGCATCAACTTTTGCTTAAAAGCTTCTATTCTACTCTTGAAGAGAGTTTGTCTTAGTTTTAAAAGTTGTATATCTGTTTTTATCTTGTGATTTGACCTTGCTTTCAAGGATGTCTTAAAAGAAGGTTGTTGTGGTTTGTTGGTGAGCCAAAGGGATAAAACCAACTAGGGTTAACTTGTGAGCTCGAAGATAAAACAAGTATAAAAGGTTGTTGGTGAGCCTAGGTGACAAAACCAACATAGGTTTTGACTTGTGAGCCTTTTGAAAAACAAGTCGGCTATAATCTTGATTAGATTATAGTGGAATTTCCAAGGGTGGCTTGGGGAGTGGATGTAGGTGCTTGGTTTGCATTGAACCACTATAAATATTGTATTTGTGTGTGATTGCCTTCTTTCCCTCTTGCTCTTAGCTTATTACATTTGATTTACTGCTTTCCACTGCATTTAATCTTGCGCATTAAATTTATAACTCACAAACACCACTAGACCTTCACATTACTATTTTAAAATTTAAAAGACCCAATTCACCCCCCCTCTTGGGCTCCATTTCTGGGCAACAGATTATTTTCATCGAAAGAATGAGTCTTTTTGAAAACCTTTTACTTCCTTCGGATCACAAGCTCATATAGTTGAAGGTCCAAAATACTCCATCTTTAGGTCAGTAAACTTAAAACCTAAAGTTAATGTTACTTCTTCCAATCTTGATTGGTAGTTGGATTTAAGAGCTAATATTCATATTTATTTTGATCGCTCCTGGTTCACTACTTTTTAGGACTCAAGTGGAAGAGGTGTGACCCTTGGAAACAACACAGGCACCAAGATCATGGAACAACGTCGACTCAACGAAAGATGATATCAAAAAAAACTCTTATCTTGATGGATGTGCTATACATTCTAGATCTTAGGAAGAATCTTGTCAGGGGGTCTCAGCTAGTTCAGAGGGGATGCAAAATTATTCTTGATTGTAATAAAATTATAATAATTAAGAATAATACCTTCATAAAAAAAGGATATGTAAGTAAAAGCTTATTCAAACTAAATATAATAAATCCTTTCATTGATAAAGCTAAGAATTAAATTTATTTTATAAATGAGTCTAAATAAAATCTGTTACATAACAGGTTGGGTCATGTATACTTAAAAAAAGTCAAATATATGATAAAATTAAAACTAATTCCTAAATCAAACCTAGATTTATCTAAGTATAAAATATGTACTTAGTCTAAAGAACTAAGAAAACTATTCAAATCAGTTAAAGAAAATTTCTCAATCTTGGAGTTGATATATAGTGATGTATGTGACTCCACCAAGACTGTAACTCATGGTAGTAATAGATACATAATGACCTTTATAGATAATTTTTATAAATATTTCTACCATTACCTAATTAAATATAAAAGTGAAACGTTCAATAAGTTCAAAATTTATAAGAGTAAAATAAAAAATCAATAAGAAAAAAAATAAAATTCTTAGATCTGATAGAGGAGAGGAGTATACTTTGAATGAATTCTTCCAGTTCTGTTAAGAACATGGTTACTCTCTATAGTTTAACGGTGTAGTTGAGCATAAAAACAGTATCTTCATACATATGGTAAATGCTATACTTATCAATTTGGTTTATCCAAGAACTTGTTGGGGAAAGATCTTCTATCTTCTTGCTTCATCCTAAATAGGATACCTATTAAGGATAGTGGCAATACTCCTTATAAACTTTGAAAAGAAACGACTCCTAACCTTGATTTTCTTAAAGTATAGGGGTGTCTAATTAAGGTTAATATCCCTGAATCCAAAAAAAAAAAACTAGGATCTAAGACTATAGATACTGTATTTATAGGCTATATCCAAAATAGCAATGCCTATAGATTCTTAGTAATAAAATCAAAGATTAGTGATATAATAAATAACTCGATCTTAGAAGCTAGAGATGTTTCTTTCTAAGAGGATATATTTTTTTTTAAGACTAGAATTTCTAGATCCCTAGAAGTTATAGAACCATAACTAAAAACTAAACCTAAATTAAGAAAATGTGTTGCCCAGGTGGCTTCCCAAGAGGGGGGTGATTTGGGATTTAAAAACTTTTAAAAGTATGTGCACTTTGAAATTCTTTTAGTGTAGAAGTGAAGTGTGCAAAGAGGAAGTAAATAAATTGAAGCAATGAAGCAATGAAAGCACAATCACAGACACCAAGAAATAGAGTGGTTCGGAGCAACCGGCTCCTACATCCACTATCCAAGGACCACTTGGGATTTCCACTATATCCCCAAACTGGAATGCAGTCGGATTATTTTACCAGGCTCACAATCCAAACCTATACACTTTGGTTTTACCGGGATCACCAAAGAAACCCTAACTCCCTTTGGTTTTATACGGGATCACCAAAGAAAACCCAAACACTTGGTTTTAAACCGAGAAAACCAAGAACCCAAACTTAGGTTTTACAAGGTTCACCTAAAAACCTTTAACTCTTTCTTAAGATACAGCCCCTTGTTGTTCTAGGAGAGCAAATAAAGATAAAGACAATGTAATCAAGCAACTATAACAAACCACATTTGTTTTGGTGTTGCCGATGTAGATCAAGATGAAGTCAAGCCTTGAGTGCTTTTCAATGCTCTTCAATGCTGCTTCTTCCCTTCTTCAATGAGTGGATTTAATGATAGAGTAGAGTTGGTGAAGCTTTGAATCCAACTTGAAGGCTCTTTTAGGTAGATAGTTGAGTAACTTGAAAGCTCTTTGATTTCTCAAGAAAATTCAGCAATAAATCTTAATCAATTGTTTAATCCTTTAAAAATAATCCCCTTTATAATTTTCTATGAGATATGGCCATTATAGGGCCTTGGAATTCGTGAAATGGCCGTTGGAGATGAATTGGAGTTCAAATTTCAATTTCAGTAACTAGCCGTTGAAGTGCAGACAATGGCTCCATGGTCGGCTCGAGTTTCAGGAGTCGGCTCGAAGTCACTGACAGGCCAAAAACAAACTTCTGTAGGAGCTAGCTCTTAGACTAGGAATCGGCTCTTGCCTTCTAGCTTTCAGTCAAGACAAAACATACATACCTAGCATCGGCTCTTGGACTAGGAGTCGGCTCTAGTTCTCAGAACTTAAAAAAATATATTTCTGGAAGAGTCGGCCTTTGAACTGGGAGTCAGCTCTTGGTTCTAAAACTTTGAATCTTTCTCCATGCCGTGCCACCATGAGTCGGCTCTTGCAAATCTTAAAAATTTACTTCAAGCTTCTCCAAAGATCTTCAACATTAAATCAACTAGAAGCTAATCTATATATCTTATCAAATTTTTACAATTTTAATCTCATTTTACATGATTACAGCATTCATAAGTTAGGGCTTTTACAAACTCAATTGAATTACCCTTAAGTAAATTTGAAAACTATTTTAAACAAAGGTAACCAATTCCTTCAACACTTTTTAAACAATTTGAGAAGAGTTAGTATCAAATACATGCTCCAATGTTTTATGATCATCAAAATCATTCCAAGGGTCAACAATCTTCCCCTTTTTGATGATGACAAAACACTGGGCATGATTAAAAAAATTGAAGCACTTTACAATTGCAGTATTTTCAAGTCTATGCATAGCATATAGGCTAGGTATTGGTGTATCGATACAATGTGCCAAAATATATCAAATGTATGGAATTGAATACTAAATATCATGTGTATCAAGTATATCGAAATATGATGTATCATATGTATCATAACATGATGTATCAAGGGTATTAACTATACAATACGTATCGAAGCTTATGAAATTTTCAAACTATTGAAGTAAACTTAAGTTTCATCAAATTTTCATGAATCAAACATTCATTTCATCAAAGTTTCATAACATTCAATTATCCATATAGCATTTGTAAACAATTCTTGAGCAATTTTCATGAATCAACATAGTCTTATCAACATAGTTCATGAATATAGCATAGATTTATCAATATAGCTTTTTCTTTTACATGCCACACACAGTCTCCATTCTCCCCCTTTTTGTCATCAACAAAAGTATATGAGAGACGGGCATTCATTTATAACATTAATTCATCCATAACACTAATTCAAGTGAATATGTATCATAACAAGTGAAATATATATATATATATATATATATGAAATAAGCTATTACATAGCATATGTGATACTTTACAAATGTGCCACGGCACAACAAAATAGTATCACATAACCAAAATACAACAACATAAAGTCTCAAAAAGATAAAAACCTAAACATCAGAATGAAGTGCTAGGATCACTATCAGGTTCTTCCTCATTAGAGGAGGAACCAGCCTCTAGAATACCTGGACTAGGTTTGAATTTGGGGAACATAGGGCGAAGATCCCTAATCCTAGTCCTAGTAGGTGTAGAAGTCCTAGTTACTTTAGATTTAGGTTTAGCTTTGGTTTTTGATTCTGATGAAATAAAGATAGGTGTAGGTCTAGCAGTAGGTAGATCAATAGATAGGGCCAAAGTGCTGGTGGATAAAAGCATCTAAGTAGCAGGAGTCACTCCAACATCAGCAGATCCAGCAACCTCCATACTATCCCGAGGCTCACCAACAGCAAGTGTGGCATGATAAGGTGCATCAGTGCAATATGTCTCCTGTCCCTACTCAGCATGAGTGCCAGTACCAGTCTCAGTACCCATGCCAGTCGCTGTGCCAGTAGAAGGTGCATGCTGGCTGGCCGTAGATAGCTGTCTCAATAAAGCCATAATATCATGAAAGCCCTGCTGCATCTCGGACTGTAGAGAACTAATCCTCCTATCAGTGTCAGTCCTGAGACAAGAAATCTCCTCTAAAACTCTCTGAAGTCTATCATCAGTATCATGTCTAGCAGCAGTAGGAGTCCTGACTGGTGAGTGAGGTGAAGCAGGAGCTGGCTCGGATGGTCTAGCCTCATCAGTCTATCCCTCAGTCTCCTCACCATGTCCCTAAGCAGCCTGTACATCATCATCTGAATCCTCTGAATGTGCTACAGGAACTCCTGAAGTCTTTCTGATCCAATTTCCATCAACTTTAATAAATCCCATTCTAATCAGGGATTTCACTATGTACCTGTCGAGATGCAGTACCAGACGGTAGTCTTCTCCAGTAAGATCAATATCAGCATCCTGGAATAACAAAGTAAACACCATCCCGTAAGGCAAACAGGCTCGTGCCCTACGTACAGCCTCTCTCATCTGAGAAATCATAATAAATGGAAGGTTGAGGGGCTCCCCCTCAATCAGTCGCCTCATGAATATAAGATCTCTCTCGCTAACCCAGTCGAATCTCCCCGTCCTAGGTAAGAAAATCCGGCTAATGATGTTGTGCAACAGCCTCATCTCCAATGAGAGCTGATTTGCACTTACATGAATAATCCCTTTCACGTTAGATCTTCCCATGATGAGTCTAAGTGTTTTCACTTTCTCCTTCATGACTAAATAGCTTTCTCCTTCTTTAGGTATATTCAATAAACTTGAAAGCTTTTGCTCATTTACCTCTATGAATTTCCCTTTCACTATTCCTTCAATATGAAAAGCTCCTAGTGACATGCTCTCAAAGAATTGACGAACCAGATTTGGGTAAGTTGGAACATTCAATTGACAAAAATCCTTCCAACCCTGTCTTTCAAGCCAAGCACCAATACTTAACTGTTCTTGTTCTAGAAAACTAAAATCGATGCACCTACCAGGGGTGACTTGTCGATTTTCCATGGGAATGACTTGCCGGGGTGCTGGAACAACTTCCTCTTGCTCAATCAGCTGTACCTCTTGCAAAATCGAAGTATCCAGTTGCCTCTTGCTCCTCCGTTCCTCCGCTACAGTCCGAACTACTCTTCTTGCTTTCTTTGCCACAGCCTTGCGAGGTGCCATTTTTCAAAGATCAAATATTTGAAGAGGTTTAAGAAGGTTTTTGGAGAGTTTCCTAGTGTGGAGTGAGGAGTCGGCTAGAATGAAATGGTCAAAACCTAGAAAAGATAATGAATAGGAAAATTGGAAACCTTATTTAAAAAGCTTTAGCCCGACCTGCGAGTCGGCTCGCCCAGAGCCTTGAGAACTCGAGTCGGCTCAAGCAAAAAGCCAAACTAAAGGTCAGAAAGGGTCAAACTCAGTTTCTAAAGGTTGCTAGGGTCTAAACTAGGTTGTCCTATGCTCTAAAGAAAATTTTAAAATTTCTAGATAATTTTTTATTAATTTTTAAAAAATTAGATCAAATAGGTTTAAAATGAGTCACATAGCCCTAATTCTCCATTAATTTTCTCAAATCTATCTAGACTTAATGGTTTAGTGAAAATGTCCACTAGTTGGTCTTCAGTAGGTACAAATTCAAGTTCCACAATATTGTTTAAAACATGATCATGAATAAAATGATGTCAAATTTTAATGTGCTTAGTTCGTGAGTGCTGGATTGGATTTTTTGATAAATTAATAGCACTAGTATTGTCACATTTAATAGAAATTTTAGATTGGACAACACCATAATCTTCTAATTATTGCTTGATCCATAACACTTGAGCACAACAGCTCCCAGCATCTACATATTCTGCCTCAGCAGTAGATAAAGCTACAGAGTTCTGTTTGCGATAGTGCCAAGAAATCATGTTAACACCTAGAAATTGACAGGTGCCACTTGTGCTCTTTCTATCTATTTTACATCCTCCATAATCAGCATCAGAATAGCTAATTAACTTCAATGATGTGTGTTTAGAATACCATAAGCCTACATTGCATATACCTTTCAGGTATTTAATAATTCTCTTAACAGCTGTGATGTGTGATTCTTTAGGATTAGATTGAAAATGTGCACACATACAAACACTAAATAATATATCAGGTCTACTAGTTGTTAAATAAAGTAATGAACCAATCATACCTCGGTACAGCTTTTGATCAACATTTATGACATTCTCATCTTTGTCAAGTCTACATGCAGGACTCATTGGTGTTCCATTTACCTTGCTTGATTCCATGCCAAACTTCTTGATTATTTCTTTAATGTACTTGACTTGGTTGATCAGAATACCTTCTTTAGTTTGTTTAATTTGAAGTCCAAGAAAGTAACTTAATTCGCCTATCAAGCTCATTTCGAATTATCCCTGCATTAGCTTGGCAAAGTCTTGACACAAAGATTCATCAGTAGATCCAAAGATAATATCATTAACATATATTTGAATAACTAAAATATCATTTTTCTTTCTTCGAATAAACAGTGTGGTGTCAACACTACCACTTACAAATTCATTTGCAATTAAAAATTTGCTTAGTCTATCATACCAGGCTCTAGGTGCCTGTTTCAGACCATATAATACTTTATTCAGTTTGAAAATATGATTTGAAAAAGTGTAATCGATAAAACCAAGAGGTTGCTCAACAAAAACTTCTTCAGATAAAAGACCATTCAAAAATGCACTCTTTACATCCATTTGAAATAACTTGAAATTCGTAAAACATGCATAAGCTAGTAACATCTAATGGCTTCTAATCTAGCTACTGGTACATAAGTTTCATCAAAATCTATTCTTTCTTCTTGATTATATCCTTGTGCAACCAGTCTAGCCTTATTTTTAATTACATTTCCATCTTCATCTAGTTTATTTCTGTAAACCCACTTAGTGCCTATAACAGGATGATCATTGGGTCTTTCAACTAGGGTCTAGACATTATTTCTTCTAAATTGGTTTAATTCATCATACATTGCTAACATCCAATTAGGATCAGTTTCAGCTTCTTCTATATTATGTGGTTCTACATGAGAAACAAAAGCAATTAAATCATGTGCATCTCTGTGTGCAGATCTAGTTTTAACACCTTGAGATGGATCTCCTATAATTAGTTTTTTAGGGTGTGATTGTACATACCTCCATTCTTTAGGTATATCATCATGCTTTTTACTCACCTCTTCTTCATGTGGTTGACATGATTGTGTGTCTTTGAGGGTCAAGTCTTTCATTCCATGCTCTAGTGTACCTGCATCATCATCAGCAAAATCTTCCTTTTTCGAAGATGTAATGTCAGATTCATTGAAAACAACATAAACAGATTCTTCAACAGCCAAAGTTCTTTTATTAAAAACTCGATAGGCTTTACTATTTAAAGAATATCCAAGAAAAATAGCCTTATCGGATTTTGCATCAAATTTACTAAGATTGTCTTTTCCATTGTTAAGAACAAAATATTTACATCCGAAAACATGAAAATATTTGATATTTGGTTTTCTATTGTTCCAAAGTTCATAAGGGATTTTTCTGATAATAGGTCTAATCAAAACTCTGTTTAAAATATAGCATGCGGTATTAACAACTTCTGCCCAAAAGTATTTTGAAAGATTTCCTTCACAAAGCATTGTTCTGGATATTTCTTCCAAAGTACGATTCTTTCTTTCTACAACACCATTTTGCTGTGGTGTTCTAGGTGCAGAAAAGTTATGATCAATATCATGCTTTGTGCAAAAATGATCAAAATACTGATTTTCAAATTCAGTGCCATGATCACTACGAATTGAAATGATAGATAAGTTTTTCAAATTTATAACTCTTTTGTAAAACTTTTTGAATATATTAAAAGTATCAACCTTATGTGCAATAAACAAAACCCATGTGTATCTTGAAAAATTATGTACAATCACAAGTCCATATTTCATACCACCTAGGCTGGTAGTCCTAGTAGGTCCAAATAGGTCCATGTGAAGTAGCTCAAAGGGTCTAGAAGTGAAACTATGTTTTTAAATTTAAAACTCCCCCTCACTTGTTTTCCTAACTGACATGCATCATAAACATAATCAAAATTAACTTTAAACTTCGGCAAACCTTTGACTAAGTCCTTTGAAATCAATTTAGCTATTGTGTCCATACTAGCATGACCAAGTCGCCTATGCTATAGTAAAGTTGATTCATTGCTCTTGTCATTCATTGCTACAAGACTTGTATTACTTGACATAGCTAGATCATTAAGATCTACCACATAAATGTTACCAAGTTTATGTCCAATGAATTTAGTACTAGAGTCAAGTGGATCAACTACTATACACATTGATGACTTGAAGAATACATTAAAACCAATGTCACATAGCTGACTAATACTCAAAAGATTATGCTTTAATTTTTCTACAAGTAATACATTTTCAATAAATGTAGAAGGAGTAATTTTGATTTTACCAATACCGATTATCCTTCCTTTTTTATTATCACCAAATGTTACCATTCCACCATCCTTCTGTTCTAGGGTGAAGAATTGATCAGCATCACCCGTCATGTGTCTTGAACAGCCGCTATCCAAATACCATCTTTTCTTTATGCTTGTGGCTGCAAGACATCCCTACAAAACATTCATTTAATAAATTTAGGTACCCAAGCTTTCTTGGGTCCTTGCAAGTTAGCGGAAATGGTTCCTTTTGGAACCCAAACTTTTTTAATTTTCCTTTTGTCATTGTGTTTCAAATGACATTCAAAAGCTTTATAACCAATGTTATTACATGCATAGCATACAATCTTTGAATTTGAATAATAACTACGAGATGATGCAAATTTAGGTCTAACATGTTTAGAACTAATGAATTTAGGAGCATATGAAGTAGAAGCATAAAATATGTTTGAAATAGAGCCTTTATAACAAATTCCAAATCTATTATTTGTTTCTTTTTGATCTTTTAAGATTAACTCAAGTTTGTTAGAACTTAGGGTTAATTTTTCAACTAATGGTTTTAATTTTTGAACTTCTTTCTTTAGATCATTATTTTCATTTTTCAAATCCTTATTTTTCTCAAAAAGCTCTTCTTTTTCAACTTGAACAATCTTAAGTCTTTCACAAACCAAATTTAGTTCTCTTTGCAAGATTTTGTTTCTTTTACAAGATTCATTTTTATCATTTTCAAATACATCACATTTATTTTTTAAATCTCTCAATTTTAAACCAACTTTTTATATTCTATCAATAGTTTACAAAAAACATTATGCAATTCATCATAAGTGAATTCTAAATTAGGTTCAGAAGTGCTTACCTCGTCCTCCAAACCCATAAGACAGATTTGTGTAGTTTTTTTGTCTCTTCATCCTCTTCAGTAGACGTAGTTTCATCACTATCTCTCCAAGCAGCTAGCATTGCCTTCTTCTTTCTAGGAAATATCTTTTTCTTTCCTTCAGGACAATCAGGGTGGATGTGTCATGGTTTCTTGCATCCATAGTAGATAGGTACTTGATCTTTATCTTTCTCTTTATCTTTTTCTTTATCTCTTTTCTTTTCTTTTCCAAAGTCACCTTTTCTATAATATTTTCTCCATCTGTTCATTTTTCTTCTGCCCATAAACCTTTTGAATTTTCTCATGACTAGGGCAATTTCGTCACTTCCAAGATCATCATCATCTAATGAATTAGATTCTTCATTCTTATCTTCCTCAGTAGCTTTAAATGCAATGGCTTTCTTTCTTTTTGTATCTTCTTCAGTCCTTTGTTGCATAGCCAATTCATGTGTGATTAAGGATCCAAGTAGTTCATCCAGTGGCAGTGTATTTATGTCCTTTGCTTCTTGAATTGCTGTCACTTTGGCTTCCCACTTATCTGGCAAAGATCTTAAGACTTTTTGGATAAGATCAGCATTAGAATAAGTTCTACCCAGACTCTTGAGACCATTTATGATATCAGTAAAACAAGTATACATGGTAGATATAGTGTCACTAGGATCCATCTTGAACAACTCATAATTATGTACAAGTAGATTGATTTTTGATATCTTAACTTGAGAAGTACCTTCATGTGTGATTTCTGATTTGTCCCAAATTTTTTTAGTAGAATTGCATGTCGAAATTCTGTTAAACTCATTTGGATCCAAAGCACAATACAATAGGTTCAATGCTTTGGCATTCAATTCAGCTAATTTCATATCATTCTCATCCCAATCCTCTTCTGGTTTGGGAACCTCTACATCATTAATTTTAATTGTGGGTGTGTGAGGTCCTTTCATAATGATTTTCCATAAGTGAAAGTCTACGGCTTGAATGTATATCTTCATTCTTGCCTTCCAATAAGTGTAATTAATTTCCATGAAAGGCGGTCGTCTATTTCTGGATTGACCTTCGGTCAAAGAAGTGCTCATGGGATGTGCCATAAGTCTTTACTCTATCTAACTTTCAGAGACTCTGCTTTGATAACACTTCTTGCCTAGGTGGCTTCCCAAGAGGGGGTGAATTGGGATTAAAAAACTTTTACAAGTATGTGCACTTTGAAATTCTTTTAGTGTAGAAGTGAAGTGTGCAAAGTGAAAGTAAATAAATTGAAACAATGAAGCAATGAAAGCACAATCACAGACACCAAGAAATAGAGTGGTTTGGAGCAACCGGCTCCTACATCCACTACCCAAGGACCACTTGGGATTTCCACTATATCCCCCAACTAGAATACAGTCGAATTGTTTTACCAGGCTCACAATCCAAACCTATACACTTTGGTTTTACCGGGATCACCAAAGAAACCCTAACTTCCTTTGGTTTTATACGGGATCACCAAAGAAAACCCAAACACTTGGTTTTAAACCAGAAAAACCAAGAATCCAAACTTAGGTATTACAAGGTTCACTTAAAAACCTTTAACTCTCTCTTAAGATATAGCCCCTTGCCGTTCTAGGAGAGTAAATAAAGATAAAGACAATGTAATCAAGCAACTACAACAAACCACGTTTGTTTTGGTGTTGCCGATGTAGATCAAGATGAAGTCAAGCCTTGAGTGCTTTTCAATGCTCTTCAATACTGCTTCTTCCCTTCTTCAATGAGTGGATTCAATGATAGAGTAGAGTTGGTGTGATGTAGGGCAAGGGGGTTAGGGCTAGGGAAGCTAGGATGGATGCTTATAATGCAAGGAATTTCTTTCTTTTTTTTTTATGTTTGATGAGTTTTAGATATTTTTTTAGGGTTTCGATTCTCGATCACAAGCAAAGGTAAGAAATATGAAGAAAGTAATGAAAGCTTACGCTAGCAGTTCAAAGCCCTAAAAGTGAAAACGAGAACAGGACCCCGAGATTAAGAAACTCCGATAGGACTAGCTCGACCTACAATACCTACTTAGGAGATAAAGAGAAAGTAAACCTCAAACTTCTGGAATGCCCGGTGCAGAGATCGCTCATCTCGGTGGATGCGGCCTGGATGCCCGAGCAGTCGAACCCGTGGGAGCACTGGCTTGGGGTCGGGAGGTCACGATGGGAAAGCTGACTATCTCCAATGCCCGAGATGCCAGGGAGGACCTGTAGGCAAATAAAAGAGGGGTCAGCAAAATGTGGAGATGCACGGAAAGGAATTGAGATGGAGTTGGGAAGGGGCTTCGAGCCTGGTGTCCGGCTGGATTTCAAAGTCGAAGTTGGAGATAACTTTGGGCCTCGTACCCCGCAATGTCCTGGAGGATGAAGGAATGTGGCCTCACACCACGCGACATCCTAGAGGACGAAGGATTCGCGATGCCCTAGGGCGACGAACAGGTGGCCTCACACCACTCAACGTCCCTAGGGACGAAGGCAACTCCACTCAAACCTAGCCTAAGAGACAATGGTTGGAGGGTGGAAGAAACTCAAACTTTTTTCATTAATCACTCAATCATTCAATTCCCTTACAATGGAGGGATTGGGTCCTTTAAATAGGCACCCAAGGCCCATTTTGAAATTAAAATGCAAGAATACAAAATTTCTTCTTCTTTTTCTTGAATGGGCATGGCATGAAGCAAGGCTAGGAGGAGGGATCATGGTGCCTTGAAGTTGGAAAGAATCTTCATTATTTTGGAAAAAGATATGAAGAGGGGCTTGTAGCATGGCTTATGTTCTTCTTCCTTCCTTTGTTGCACACCCTTTCTTTGGTATAAGGCTTGACATGGGGAGTGTTAGGTGGAGGCACCCAAGGATCTTGTCTCTCCCTTCCAAAGAGGTTGAAGCAATTTGGGAAGAAGACTTGATTGGAGGGCTTGAAGCAAGGGATTTTAATTCCCCACTTCAACTCCCATTGACTTCCACCTTGGCCGACCACCCTTGTATGGCAATGAGCTTGATAGGGGGAGGGGAAAAAGGCTAGAGCCAAGTGAAGTGGTCCTCCCCATTGGGCGTCCTTGCATGCCAAGTGTGCTGCCCACATGACAAGATGTCATGGCACCATGTAGGATGCACAGGTGGGCCCTGAGCTGACTTGGCTTCTTTCCTTACTTGCTTCCAAGGAGACTAAATTTTAAGACCCACTCTTGCAATTGACCCATACTTCTAAAAGACTCAGACTGGACTCGATTTGCGACTCGACTTAGTACAGGACTCAATTTGACCTAATTGGTTAAGGTACAGACTCAATTCAAAGCAAAAGACAATTACAAATTTGAGGCTTCAAGCCTTATTATAAGACATGAAGAAATGGAACCTTAATCTGAGATCCACAGAGGGTTGAGGAGCCTCTGTCGGATCCTGGTGCCCATACCAATTCTCCCGAGGTGGGAGGAACTCGACCCTGTCGAGTAAGGGTTAGTCTGGCTTTGGTACCTCTCCAAGATGTCGGGGTCGATGCGCTGCAAGTCCTCCCAGGTGATCCATGAGTCATCATATTCGAGTCGACCTTGCCATCGGACCAAGTAACGTTGATAGCCTTTATCCCGGGTAGTGATAGCTTGGTCATCCAGGACACGCTCGATCCGCTCTCCTCACTCAAGTATATTTGGAGGTGGACACTCAGGTTCAGGTTCACTCTCAAAAGAAAGGTCAGGCTCAAATGACTCGCTAGGTATGTTTGCGGGTTCCCTATACTCGACTAAGTCAGAGATATTGAATGTCGAGCTAATTCCATAATCCGTAGGTAATTCTAGCACATAGGCATTAGAGCCCATTCTCCTAATCACTTTAAAGGGACCCGCCCCACAAGCATGAAGCTTCTTAACAGTTTCTGGTGGAAACCGTTCAGGTCGGAGCCTAATCATTACAAAATCCCTTATTTCAAACTCTTTGGCTCACTTTCGGGAATCAGCCAAAGTATTTTTAAAATTGTATTTAATGCATAATCCTAACATGATGCAAAATGCAGACTCAACTATGCAATCTTATTGAGAAAAGATTTTATTGGACTCCTAGGGTCTAAACCTAATAGACTTTTGACTCTCTAGGTTTGACCCTAGTCTGGTATGCACAAGAAAGATTATGAAGGATCCCTAGCAAATGCCATAAAGTATACCAGAAGTAGAGGGCAAAAGGGATGGGCTCTAAGGAGTCACGCATTATGGTAATCTCAATAAAAAGTAACCCCATGGCTCTAGAAATGTGAGAGGGTTCAGGGAAGGGTAGGAAATAGGAATCGGAGTCTTGGGATGGCTTATGGAAAACATAAAACAGACCTGGGTTATTCAGGATGACCTTAAAATTTGGGCATCGTTCTATAGGTGTCATATGCTCCACTTGTTCCGGTAGATCTTGGGGCTCGCTAGGGTCAATCCCACAGTAAGGAAGGTCTGTTAAAGAGGATCCTGGGACCAAGTCTATAGTATGATGGATGTTTCTCATGGGTGGAAGTTGATCAGGTAACTCATCGGGAACTTCATCCTCAATTTCTTTCCAAGCTTCAACCATCTCTTGAGGATGTTCTCTTTGGATCGGTTCATTAAGAGTTGGTTCCTGAACTCCTGTGGAAAAGACTGGTGAATCCTCATGTTTATTTACTAGATGTGATCCTAGCTCGGTCATTTCCTCTTCAAATTTTGTAGTGGGTTCAGGATCATTTTCCTTGGATTCCTCAATGATTTCACCCTTGGGCCCATCTTCTACTAAACTTGACTCATAGATGCTTTCTTTCAATTCTTTAATGGGCTCAGGAGTTTTTTTCCCTAGATTTTCAATGGGTTCAACCTTCAAGTCTTCAACGGGCTCAGGGGTTTTTGTATTCAAATTCTCAGAATGTTCATCCTTCTCTCCCTGAAACTCTTTAAAGGGTCCTTTCCCGGTAATCTCTTCTTCTAACCCATTATCCTTGATTGGGTTAACTTCAGGCTTCTTCTCTTTAAGGCTACTTGATCCTTTCTTGACTGGGTCCTTTGGCTGGATTGGGTTGATTGTAATCTTTTTCCCTTGGTGGAGAAAGATGCAGGTATTGGATCGACCATAAAGGGTGGCATCATGGTCGAAAAGCTAGGGTCGTCCTAGGATGATACTACCCACACCCATGGGTAAGACGTCACACCAAATCGATTCTTCATAGGAACTCATTTTTATCTTGATTTGGCACCTAGACTTTACAGGAATTGAAGTTGAATCTATCCAGGAGACTTTGTAAGGGTTTGGGTGGGGAACTGTGGCTAGTCCTAAAGATTTGACTGTACTCAAAGAAAGGGCATTAACACAGCTTCCACTATCAATGATGACCTTACAAACCTTATCTCCTAGCTTGATCAGGGTCTATAGGATGTTGGTCCTACACCAGTCTTCCTGTACTATATTTTGGGCTAGGATGCATCTGACTACTCCTAGAAGGTCTTCAGATTCATTTAGCTCTTCCTCTAGGGGTCTTAGTCTGGCCTCTATTTGATCAAATCTATTGTTTAACTGGTTGCCTAACTGGGTCATGGATTGAGTCATGGATTGAGTTAGGGCTCCGATGTCAGCTCGCAGTTGGTCCATGGTTTCGGTAGAGGGTGGAGAAGGTGGGTGAAAAGAGGTTCCTGATCTAGTGCACATGTAACAAAACGATGCTACGGTTTGCTAGACCTAGGAGATCTCTCCAAATGTAAAGTCAAGAAGATGAACCTGGAAGTAGTAACTTGGCACCTGGCCAGGTAAGTGTAAGGTGAGTGGAGGTTCCTCTTTGCTTGCCTAGAAACTAATTAGAAATTGGCCAGGTAAGCGAACCAACCCACTTCCCTTCGGGCTCTAGTCCCTGAACCACTTGCCTAGACACCAGCTACACAAGCACACACCAACAAGCAATCTAGCTTGGCTCGGCACTTGGGTTGACCCAACTTCGTGGGTGTCCCTAGCTCACTAGAGCAGATTAAACGTCTAATTGATTTTAGTTAATGGCTAGGGTTTGATATGCCGGGTGGTGGTTTTTGGGCTAGGGACAGGTAATGAAATCCTGACCCTATGTTAAATTGATGCCCTTAAGATATGTTATGTAAAATGAAGTACAATAATGACTAATGAAATGACTTAAAATTTTTTCGTTCTTTTGTGTCTTTTAGATGGGTGAATGCTAAACAAAATGCAGGAATTAAAACATGCAAGAAACAAGCTAGATGGAAGAATGAATCAAAATGAGATGCTTGCTGAAATTTTAGACCTGAGATTTTCTCAGGCAGTATTTTGGCTTATAGAAACTCTACAAACTGAAATAAAATCTGAGAAAATAGAAAAAATACTTTGAAAGTAATGCAATCTAACAAAATAGAAATCATAAAATTTGGATATTTCTACAGAGAAAAACAATCCAATGATCAGACCATATACGGACTGACCAGAATGCAGAAAATGAAACAAGATGCACTAGTCCTAGCCTTGCTCTGATACCAAGATTGATGCGGGGCAAGGGGGTTAGGGCTAGGGATGCTAGATGCTAATAAGGATGCTTACGATGCAAAAGGAATTCTTTTTAGGGTTGATGATTTTTAGATATTTTTTTAGGGTTTCGATTCCCGATCATAAGCAAAGGTAAGAAATACGAAGAACAGTAATGAAAGCTTACGCTAGTAGTTCAAAGTCCTAAAAGTGAAAATGAGAACAGGACCCCGGGATTAAGAAATCTCGGTAGGACTAGCTCGACCTACAATATCTACTTAGGAGATAAAGAGAAAGCAAACCTCAAACTTCTGGAGTGCCCGGTGTAGAGATCACTCAACTCAGCGGATGTGGCCTGGATGCCCGAGCAGTCGAACCCGTGGGAGCACTGGCTTGGGGTCGGGAGGTCGCGATGGGAAAGCTGACTGTCTCCAATGCCCGAGATGCCAGGGAGGACCTGTAGGCAAACAAAAGAAGGGTCAGCGAAATGTGGAGATGCACGGAAAGGAATTGAGATGGAGTTGGGAAGGGGCTTTGAGCCCGGTGTCCGGTTGGATTCCGAAGTCGAAGTTGGAGATAACTTGGGACCTCGCACCTCGCGACGTCCTGGAGGACGAAGGAATGTGGCCTCACACCATGCGACGTCCTGGAGGATGAAGGATTCGCGATGCCCTGGGGCGACGGACAGGTGGCCTCACACCACTCGACGTCCCTGGGGATGAAGGCAACTCCACTCAAACCTAGCCTAAGAGACAATGGTTGGAGGGTGGAAGAAACTCAAACTTTTTTCATTAATCACTCAATCATTCAATTCCCTTACAATGGAGGGATTGGATCCTTTAAATAGGCACCCAAGGCCCATTTTGAAATTCAAATGCAAGAATACAAAATTTCTTCTTCTTTTTCTTGAATGGGCATGGCATGAAGCATGGCTAGGAGGAGGGATCATGGCGCCTTGAAGTTGGAAAGAATCTTCATTATTTTGGAAAAAGACATGAAGAGGGGCATGTAGCATGGCTTATGTTCTTCTTCCTTCCTTTGTTGCACACCCTTTCTTTGGTATAAGGCTTGACATGGGGAGTGTTAGGTGGAGGCACCCAAGGATCTTGTCTCTCCCTTCCAAAGAGGTTGAAGCAATTTGGGAAGAAGACTTGATTGGAGGGCTTGAAGCAAGGGATTTGAATTCCCCATTTCAACTCCCATTGACTTCCACCTTGGCCGACCACCCTTGTATGGCAATGAGCTTGATAGGGGAAGGGGAAAAAGGCTAGAGCCAAGTGAAGTGGTCCTCCCTATTGGGCATCCTTGCATGCCAAGTGTGCTGCCCACATGGCAAGATTTCATGGCGCCATGTAGGATGCACAGGTGAGCCCTGAGCTGACTTGGCTTCTTTCCTTGCTTCCAAGGAGACTAAATTTTAAGACCCACTCTTGCAATTGACCCATACTTCTAAGAGACTCAGACTGGACTCGATTTGCGACTCGACTTAGTACAGGACTTAATTTGACCTAATTGATCAAGGTATAGACTCAATTCAAAGCAAAAGACAATTACAAATTTGAGGCTTGAAGCCTTATTATAAGACACGAAGAAATGGAACCTTAATCTGAGATCCACAGAGAGTTGAGGAGCCTCTGTCGGATCCTGGTGCCCACACAATGGTGAAGCTTTGAATCCAACTTGAATGCTCTTTTAGGTAGGTAGTTGAGTAACTTGAAAGCTCTTTGATTTCTCAAGAAAATTCAGCAATAAATCTTAATCAATTATTTAATCCTTCAAAAATAACCTCCTTTATAGTTTTCCATGAGATATGGCCATTGTAGGGCCTTGCAATTCATGAAATGGCCATTGAAGATGAATTGGAGTTCAAATTTCAATTTCAGCAACTAGCCGTTGAAGTACAGACAATGGCTCCATAAGTCGGCTCAAGTTTCAGGAGTCGGCTCGAAGTCTCAGATAGGCCAAAAATAAACTTCTGTGGGAGCTGGCTCTTGGACTAGGAGTCGGCTCTTGCCTTCTAGCTTTCAATCAAGACAAAACATACATACCTAGAGTCGGCTCTTGGACTAGGAGTCGGCTCTAGTTCTCAGAACTTCAAAAAATATATTTCTGGAAGAGTTGGCTCCTGAACTGGGAGTCGACTCTTGGTTCTGATACTTTGAATCTTTCTCCGTGCCGTGCCACCATGAGTCGGCTCTTGCAAATCTTAAAAAATTGTTTCAAGCTTCTCCAAAGATCTTCAACATTGAATCAACTATAAGCTAATCTACATATCTTATCAAGTTTTTACAATTTTAAGCCTATTTTATATGATTACAGCATTCATAAGTTAGGGCTTTTACAAACTCAATTGAATTACCCTTAAGTAAATTTGAAAACCATTTTAAACAAAGGTAACCAATTCCTGCAACACTTCTTAAATAATTTGAGAAGAGTTAGTATCAAATACATGCTCCAATATTTTGTGATCATCAAAATCATTCCAGGGGTCAACAAAATGTAAAAGAAAAAAGTTAAAAAAGATTTTAGAAAAGGCTTCTTCATATTCTTAGTTGAAGGTGAACCTTCTATGTATGATAAGGCGATGTCATCATCAGAATTATCATATTGAAAGGAAGCTATAGATAGTAAAATTTGATTAATCCTAGAAAATAAAACTAGGATTTTAATTGATTTACCTTCAAGAAACAAACCTATAAGAACCAAATAAATCTTTTATAAAAAAACTAAATGGAATAATAAAAAGATATAAAACTAGGTTAGTAGTAAAAAAAATTTAACCAAAAGAAAGGCATAGATTATTTTGACACCTATGCTCTTGTAGCTAGGATAACTATTCTAAGAATTTTAGTAGATTTAGCTTTAATTCATAAATTAACAATCGATCAAATAGATATGAAAACTGCATTATTAAACGGTGAACTAGAAGAAGAAATCTATATTAACCAACTTCAAGGGTTTGAAATAAAAGAACAAGAATATAAAGTATGTAAACTAATTAAAATTACTTTATGGTTTAAAACAAACTCCTAGATAATTGCATATTAAATTTGATAAAATTATCTTAAAAATTAATTTTAAAATAAATGAGATAAATGTGTATACTATAAAAGACAAGATACTAATTTTATAATACTATGCTTATATATAGATATATATTATTATTTGGAACATCAATGATAATAATTTAAGAAACTAAAAGCTTTTTATCAAATAATTTTGATATGAAAGACTTAGAAAAAAGCTAATATAACTTTAGGAAAAAAGCTTAAAAGAGTAGGTAGTGGAATGGTAATAAGCCTAACACACTGCATAGAGAAAATGCTTAAAAAGTTTAAATATTTTGATTTAAATCCTATCTCTATCCCTTATGATCATAACTCTCACTTAATTAAAAATTTATGAAAACCTGTTAATCAATTAGGATATTCTTAAAGGATAGGATCCTTATTATATATTTTAAATAGAACCTGTCCAGATATAGCTTATGCAGTAGGTAGACTAAGTAGATGTACTAATAATCCTAGTAAAGAACATTGAAAAGCTCTAGAAAGAATCTTTAGATATCTTAAGGGAATCTTAGATTACTCTAGTATACTCTGGTTATCCAAAAGGACTTGAGGATTATAGCGATACCAATTAGGTAATAGATAACTTAGATATCAAGTCCACTACTGGATATCTCTTCTTGCTAGAAAGAGCTATAGTATCATGGGGCTCTTGCAGTTAAACAATAATTACTAGAAGTACATTAGAATCAGAATTATCTGCTCTTAACACTACGTGTTACTAAAGTACAATGGCTAAAAGATTTAATAAATGATATATAAATTTTTTCATCAAAAATTTTAAAAATTTCTTTAAATTATTATTGTAGAACTCTAATTAATTTGTTAAATTAACAAACAACTAACAAAAAAATGAATAATCATATCCTGATCAGGTTAAAAGCTATAAGAAATAAAATGAAAGAAGTGATATCACTATAATTTATAAGATCAAAAAATAATCTGATAGATCTTTTGATCAAAGACCTTTCGAAGGCTATGGTATCTGAGACATCGAGGGGGATGAAGCTTAAGTTCATATATTAGTTACTAGAGTGGACCCCTACCATTATGGCAATCCCATAATTAAGGTTCAAAGAAAAATGACCTTTGAGGTGACATCTGAGAGCACCGATTTGAAATCTGTCTCCACCCTATCCCTACAGTGTGGTGCTCTATTATGACGATTAGATTAAGCATAGCTCTTAATAGATCCAAGACTATGAGTTCAGCAAGATACGATTTCATTATATGTATCCTTAGAGGATTTATCTTAGTGAGAGTAGTTATGAAGCTGCAACTATGGAATCAGTATGAATCCTTAGTAACTCTCATGAAAATCAAGACAAGCACATGGCCTTAATGACACTGCCCCACATTATGATTAGTTCATCCTTGTACTATGTATATTTTATACTAAATACAAGTTCAAACCTAGAAGATACTTGTACTAAGCACGATAAAAATAAAAAGTTTTTATTGTTTAAATTATTTAATAAAATTATATATTTTATAAGTTTTTAAAACTTGTGAAGGATTGTTGCACATTTTTTTTCGGAGGTGGAGTTTCAAAAACTCCCTTAAGCCCCGAGGCAAGCTCCGCACGAGCATTCCACAAATGCTCCATGCACCATGCATTTTGCCATTTCCTTCCATTTCTTTTTTTAATTAATTTTAAATTTTAATTCTTTAATGGTCATTTTTTAATTTAATGCCATAATGACTAGCTTGAGGGCTTTTTTAGAATTTTCTCTAGAATTTTGAGCCTATAATTAGGCCTCTATCCCAGCTTACAAGGCATCCAAGAATTCTAAGCTCTCCTTCTCATTCATTCATCTCTTCTAGAATTTTTTAAAATTCTTTCTCTCTCCTATAATCTTTTTATTTTAAAAATTTGGGCTGATTATGAGCTGATCGGCATCCGTTCGAGATCGTGCCACCAACAGGTATTGGAGTATTGGCTTCCGGATTATACCTTGAGGAGAGCATATGGTCAAATCATTCTTCATATAAGAAGGGGATCAAATCTTTTTTTAGGATAGTAATTCTATCTGCCTGCCAGCTAGACTTCCTAACCTTATTCTATTATATTTTTAAATTATTTTATTACACCAAAATTATTCTATCACACACACCATGAAAGAAATGTTATTTTAAATATTTTAAAATTATATAAATATATACATATGTATTCTATACATTACAACTAACACCCTCTTCTTACTATGGTGGAGATCTTTTGAAGATCAACCCGTCACTATGATATGGTAGGAAGAACGACGGTTGTAGGGTCCCCTTCTCCTTCCATCATCAATAAAAAAAATGGGAGAAGAAAGAAAGAGGATAGCCACCACCATGCCCTCCTCTCCTGTCCAAGGCTTGAGGTGGTGGCATCGATCCGAGCTATCGCTAATCCCAAATGGAGGCACCGATGGAGGGCCCCAGTAGATGGCAGCATTGGTCACCTACTCTCCTTCCCCATTCTTCCCAATCGAACAGATTAATAAAAAAAATAGAGTCCTTCCTGTTTGTCACCTAGCGCGATGCCAGCCATGCTTATCCTTCCCATTGGCAGCCAAGGGGAGACACCAGTGACTTTTGGGGTGATGGTGAACCAAGGGGAGGGAAGACGAAGTGGGAGGTTGGCGATTTTAAGGTTTCAATAAAAATAAAAAAATGGTGATCCTTTCCTCATTGGCAGTGATCTTCCCTTGATCGTCGGTGGCTTGGTCTAGTAACGATGCTAGGCTGTTGGATGCTGGTCCTAGTAGCCGGCTAGCCAAGAACAAGGAGGAGGGCCACCGATTTGGCCACCACCTTCTCTACCCATCGAGGGGAAGGGGAAGATTAGGTATGGTTTTGGGTTTTGGGTTTAAACCTAAAATCCAAACCCATAAAATCCAACCCAATATTTAATTAAAAAAACAAAAGGCCATTTTGCACTTTAACTCTTATAATTTTTCATATTTTGATAAAAGTCCCTAGTAGTTGTTTTATCACAACAAAGGCCTTATTCTGATACTTTTGCATTTAGGCCTCTATAATTTACATATTTTGCAATCAATCCTTAAAATTTATTTTTTATTTAGGTCCCTATATAGTTGTTTTATTATAAGAGGATTTTTAATGATGTGTTTTGTTTCTAGGATCAAGTTTTGTTATATTTGATTGTTTTATTATTGGATAGTTTAGCATGTTTCAAGAACTATTATACCATGTGTCTATTATAATTATGTTATAATTTTGTAACATATTTTAATTGCATAACTATTATTAAACAAGTCATTCTCATATCTGGTTTGCAAGAATGACATATTAATTCCTAATTTAAGGAATTGTAGGTTTCAAAGGATGGTGACCACAAAGTGACCCTTCATTGAAATTTACAAGATTTCTTTGTTTGATATTTTTGAAAGGACTAAAAGACGTTGCAAAATTATTGCATACAATCATCTTCTTAAAAGGAAATTATTATATGTTATAATTTTGAAATCGAATATTATTGTGACTTGTAAGTATATATGGTTTAGGAATTCGTTCTACCAAAGTAGACGGATCTCTGAAAGCTGTTGGTAGCTTATAAGTTGATTCAATGAAATGCTGGAGAAATAGTTCATATGGGTCACCTTTTTCCTAAAGAAAATTTATGGCATTACACCAAAGGCTCTCATTATAATAAAGTTTATTATTTATTTATGATTCCATTAAACACTGGATAGATACTTTATGTGGGTCACCTTATTTTTGAAGGAAGTTCAAGGCATTGTACTAAAGGCTCTCATTATAATAAAGTTAGTTATTTATTTATGATTCCATTAAAAGCTAGAGAGATATTTTATGTGGGTCACCTTTCCAAAGGAAGTTCATGGCATTGTATCAAATGCTCTCATTATAATAAAGTTTATAAATATTTTTCTTGACCCCTAAAGTGATTTTGATGATGACAAAACATTGGAGCATACATTTGGTTATCTAACAACTCTTCAAATGGTTGACAAGTTTTTGTAGGATAACTACATTGACATACTATCTAAATCCTACAATCTTTATTGCTTTGTGTTGAGTTGTAAAGTGTTTAGAATCTTGTAAAGAAGAACCTAATAAAAAATTTCCTACTTAAATCAAAGATAAAGGGTTACTTCTAGTAGTTTTCAAGCTTCAATTTTTCTTGATTATATTGTAAGAAGACCTTGAAGAAATATTCAAAGCTTGGCACAAGAGTTCTGGAGAAATGAATTTGATATGACTGAAGAACCACTCTTGAGCCGACTGGATGGAGGAACTAGCTGACTCTGGCACTGGCATAGGAAAGAAATTCTCTGGCATATAGATCCAGCCGACTGGCACCAAGGCCCAGCCGACTCATCCAGAACATGGTTGAGAACGTTCTGAGAATCTCAAGAATCCGAGCTGACTGTATTTCAGCCTAGCCGACTCATCCAGAGTGAACCATTTTCTCAACTGTGGAACCCAGCCGACTGGTGTTCAACCCAGCCGACTTGAACTTGATCCGAGCCGACTCGAAGATTGTTCGAGCTGACTGGAATGACGGGGTCACCTCCAACGGCTAGTTCCAGTTTTCTATTTTTGAATTCCAAAAGTGCTCCAATGGTAACCTGTCACCTCCCAACGGTCTACAACGTTCAAAATCAAGGAAAGGCAGTTGAAGCCTCTATAAATGAGGTATGAGAACATCCTTGAAGAGACTAATGAGTTAATGAATAGTTATTGAATATTTATTAAAGTAAGAGGAGAGAGCACTTGAGCTTTGAAGTTAGCCTTCAAGCCTTCACCAACTCTTACCAGAAGCTTGAAGCATTTTTTGAGGAAAGCAAGGAAGCCATTGAAGTGCATTGAAGAGCATTCAATTGAGCTTCACTCAAGCTGCATTGGCAACCACCAGACAACTTAGTTTGTCATTATTGTTGCTTTTCTTATTCTATTCTTAGAATATTTGGGTTATTGGTGAGCCCGGTTGTAAAAACCAAATAGGTTTCTTTGGTGAGCCTTTTCGAAACCAAAGTGTAGAGGTTCTAGGTGAGCCTGTGAAAACTTAGTTTGGGTTTCTTTGGTGAGCCCGGTTTAAAAAACCAAAGTGTAGAGGTTGGGATTGTGAGCCTATAAAACAATCCGACTGTATTCCGATTTGAAGGATATAGTGGAAATCCCGAGTGGTGAACTTGAGTAGTGGACGTAGGAGCTGGGTTGCTCCGAACCACTATAAACTTTCCTTGTTTGTGTTGTGCTAATATTTACTTTTCTGCTTTTACATTTATTCTCTGATTAACACAATACTCAACCACTAAAAGGAATTACTTTTGCACATACTTGCAAAAATTTTGTAATTCCCAATTCACCCCCCTCTTGGGTAAAGCTATCTGGGCAACAGCTGGTATCAGAGCAGTATCTCTGATTACTTGAGTAAAGATTGATGGCTCATCCCATGAGTACATCCTTGGCCGAAGGCCAGTCAACAAATAGACCTCCACTATTCACAGGCACTAATTATTCCTATTAGAAAGTACGAATGAAAATTTACATACAAGCTGTAGATTTTCAATTATGGAAGGTCATCCTAAAAGGGCCACACATTCCCACAATCAAAGTTGATTGTGTGGACATCCCTAAGCCTGAAGAGGACTGGAATGATCATGACATGAAGATGGGGGAATTAAATGCCAAAGCAATGATTTATTATATTGTGCTTTGGATGCTAACGAGTTCAACCGAATTTCCACTTGCTCTTCAGCAAAGAAAATCTGGGACAAACTCGAAGTGACCCATGAGGCTACTTCCCAAGTGAAAACCTCAAAGATAAATCTATTAGTTCATAATTATGAATTGTTTAAAATGGAACCTTCTGAAATAATTTCTGCCATGTTCTCTAGATTTACAGATATTATTAATGGTTTGAAGAGTCTTGGCAGGGTATACTCGAATGCCGATCTAGTTCAGAAGATACTCCATTCTCTACCTAACAAATGGGATTCCAAAGTGACTGCAATCCAGGAGGCCAAAGATCTCAATACACTTATGCTGGATGAACTACTGGGATCACTCATCACCCACGAGCTGACAATGCAGCACAGAACTGAAGACGAACAGAAGAAAAAGAAAACAATAGCCTTCAGAGCTGCTTTCGAATCAAAGAGGGATGATGAAGAATCTGAAGAAGAAAGCACCTCCTCCAATGACGACCTGGAAGACGATGACATTGCTATGGTTGTGAGAAGATTCAGAAAATTTATGGGAAGAAAGAAAGGAAAATACAACCGGAAGCTAAACTCTAATGGTAATGTTGATCATCATAAGTCCAAATTGGTTGAAAAAGGGTTCACATGAAAAAAGGAATTGACTATAATGATACTTTTTCACCAGTATCTTGTAAAGATTCTTTCAGAGTAATAATGATACTTGTAGCTTATTTTGACCTAGAGCTCCATCAGATGGATATTAAGACAACCTTTTTGAATGGTGAGCTTGATAAAGAATTTTATATTTTTCAAACAAAAGGCTTTATTGAAAGTGAAAAGAAATATTTGGTATGCAAACTTAAAATATTCATTTATGATCTTAAGCAGGCTTTGAGGCACTGGTATCTTAAATTTGATAACATTATGAATTCTCTTGGATTTGTAGAAAATAAAGTGGACAATGCTATTGGATCCTTAATCCAACATTGGGCTTATATATAAATAATAATGCTTTGTGGGCTGTCATTTAAGGTTTGGCCCACTTAAAAGTGATCAATTAAGTTTTGAACTATTTAGGGCCTTAATGTATCTAATAGGGTGTGGGCCTTTTAATGTGTAGAGACTTAAGGATAATTTCTATTTTTATGATGGGCAAAAATAGAAATCATAATAATGCTATTTTTATATAAAAGCGGTTATAGTCTCCAGATTACACGGTGTTATTCCTTTCTCCCCGATATCCCATCATCGAAGAAGAAAATTCTAGAGAAGAAAGAAAAGGCTCTTTAGGAAACCCGTGTGAATCTGGAAGGCTAGACGTGCGACACAAGGATAGACTTTCAAATCCAAGCCTTCAAATATGGCTTCAGGTACGCTTTTGCTTATTGTTTAGTTATTCTCAATGATATCACATGTTTATTTTTGGGATTTGCTTTCAAATAGGCTTCAGGATAATTTCAACAAAGGAGATAATTCCTAACAAGTGGTATCATAGCCTATTCATGTTGAATCATTGAGAATAAAATTATATTTTTGATTTAAGATTATGTTTTGGTATTTTATTTTGGATATCTATGATTTTTTTACCATTGTCGACGTCGGAAAGGATAGGCGTGGCCTGCTTGGCTGTACCATAGGGAAATTGTGGCCTGGTTGGCTATGGCAGCGGTGTTCAATGGAAGGAAATGCAGTAGGCGACCACCTGCTACGATTAAGAAAGTAACGCTTAGGGTTAATTTTAATATAATATATTTTGGGTATAATTTTAAATTTAAATATTGGTATTTTTTATATTTTGAGATAAATTAATTGAAGCAACATGTCGCTAAAGTGACCTCTCTTGTGAAAATTAATTTGTTTTGAAATATAAACAGCTGTATATATGTAATTTATGAATATTTGTCAGCCCAAAGGATGGTAAATATTTAATAAAATTACATGTGTACTTGTGATAATAAATGCGTGATGATTATTTAGTTTTGCATGTGAATAGTAAATCAGCTCAAAGGAAGGTTTATTGTTTGACATGTTTCTATTATCAGTGTTTGATTATTGCACCAAGATATCAGTTACAAGTTAATATTTTATCCAAAGATAAACTATTAATGGAGTGCCCGATATCTTGAGATGGGATTTGCCTTTATTTGAATTTATTTTTATTGTGATACTGATGTAAGCTTGTTTTGTTTGTTGTTCTCTGTTTATATATAACTCCTGCTAATATAACTACCAACATCAATTCAATTCCTATGTTGAATGGCTCTAACTTCAAGTCATAGCAAAAGAACCTTTTAATAGTTTTTGGATTCATGGATCTCGACCTTGCGATAAGGGAAAATGCTCCTGCACCTCTTACGGATAAGAGTACCTCTGATGAAAAGAGAGAGATTGATTGGTGGGAGAGATCAAATCGCATGTGCATGATGATCATGAAAAAGTCGATTCCAGAAGCATTCAAAGGCACAATATCTGAAACAGTTACTACGGCTAAAGATTTCCTTGCCAAAATTGAAAAGAGGTTTGTCAAAAGTGAAAAGGCTAAAATTGGTACACTCTTGACAAACTTAATTTCAATGAGGTATATGGGTAAAGGCAATATCAGAGAATACATTATGGAGATGTCTCATCTTGCCTCTAGATTGAAAGCATTTAAGCTTGAACTTTCTGAGGACTTGTTAGTGCATCTGGTTTTGATATCTCTTCCGATCCAGTTCAACCAGTTTAAGGTGAGCTATAACTGTCAGAAATAGACTTGGTCTTTAAATGAGCTCATCTCTTACTGTGTTCAGGAAGAGGAAAGGTTTAAGCAAGAAAAGGCAGAAAGTGCTCACCTGGCCTCAACCTCTAGGAAAAAAGGCAAGGGAAAGAAAATGAAGAAGGATAAAGGAGCTGCAGATATAGTACCTCCTAAGAAACAACTAAAGAAAATCGCTGACTCAGATGGTAAGGATTGTTTCTTTTGTGGGGCTGAAGGGCATCAGAAGAAGCAGTGCACTATTTATCACACCTGGCATGCTAAAAAAGGTATGCTTTTTGTTTTGGTTTGTTATGAGGTTAACATAATTTCAGTACCTAGACACAAGTGGTGGATAGATTCTGGTGCAACAACTCACATTAGTGTGTCTATGCAGGGTTACCTAAGTTGCCAAAAGCTAAGTGATGCTGAAAGATATATCTATGTGGGCGATGGCCAGGCGGTTCAAGTTGAGGTAATAGGAAAATTTAGATTATTGTTAAAAACTGGAATTTATTTGGATCTTGATGAAACTTTTATTGTACCGTCATTTAGAAGAAATTTGATTTTTATTTCTGCTTTGGATAAATCAGGTTATTTTTGTTCATTTGGAAATGGAAAATTTAGTTTGCTTCATGATTCAAAAGTAGTTGGTTCCGGTTTTTTATCAGGTTATGATAATCTTTATTTAATTGATTCAATTGCTTTATTTGATGAATTCTTGCAATTAAGTACATGAGGTGTAAAGAGAAAATTAACCATTAAGATTTCGGCTTTGTTATGGCACAAGAGATTAGGTCACATCTCTAGAAGGAGAATGGAGATATTTGTGTCAGACGGAATCTTGAATCCCTTAGATTTTGTAGATTTTGATGTTTGTGTTAACTGCGTAAAGAGAAAACAAACCAATCAAAGGAGATTTGAAGCCAACAGGACTTTGAACGTCTTAGAACTTATACATACAGATATTTGTGGGCCATTCCCTATAGTTGCTTGGAATAGTCAACAATACTTCATAACGTTCATAGATGATTTTTCCAGATATGGCTACATATATCTCATTCATGAAAAGTCACAATCACTGGATATGTTCAAAAATTATAAGGTTGAAGTTGAGAACCAACTCAACAAAAGGATTAAAAGCATCAGATCTGACCGTGGTGGTGAATACTATGGCAGATATGATGGTTCAGGTGAACAACGTCCAGGACCTTTTGCTAAATTCCTAGAGGAATGCACTATGTCGGGTTTGCCCACCATGAATGGTGTTGCTGAAAGACGAAACAGAATGCTTAAAGACATGGTAAGAAGTATGATTAGACATTCTACCTTACCTAACTCACTCTGGGGAGAAGTACTTAAGACTGCAGTATATGTCCTTAATAGAGTTCCAATTAAAGCAACTACCAAAACCCCTTATGAACTTTGGATGGGCAGGAAACCCAGTGTAAATCACTTACATGATTGGGGATGTCCAGCTGAGGCAAGGCCTTATAGGCCTAATGATAAGAAACTGGACTCAAAGATGATGAGTTGTTATTTTATTGGATACTCTGAAAGATCTAGAGGGTACAAGTTTTATGATCCCATGACTAAATCAATTTTTGAGTCGGGAAATGCATGGTTCTTTGAGGATGTTGAGTTTGTAGGGGGAGCTATAGCTAAGGACTTTGTCTTTGAAGAGGAATATATTAATATTCCCACTGGTGTCATTGGCATTGGTCAGGATTTTATTTTTGACCTTGTTCAAGACATAACAAATCAAGACAATGTCAGAGAACCTCCCATTCAAGAAATTATTCCAGAAAAATAAACTCTAATACCTCAAGAACCTATGTCATTAAGAAGATCCGCTAGAGAGAGAAGAAGTGCAATGCCAGATGATTACATTATATTTCTCCAAGAACATGAGGTAGACATTGGAGTGATGGAAGATGATCCAATCAACTTTTGTCAAGCCATGGAAAGTTCTGACTCTCAAAGTAGATTGATGCCATGAATGATAAGATAAAGTCCATGAAAGACAATGACGTATGGAATCTTATCTCATTGCCAGAAGGTGCGAAACCTGTTGGTTGTAAATAGATATTTAAAACTAAAAGGGATTCGAAAGGCAATGTGGAGAGGTACAAGGCTCGTCATGTCGCAAAGGGCTTTACATAGAAAGAAGGCATCGATTATAAAGAGACTTTCTCTCCAGTTTCAGGATTATAATGGCATTGGTGATGTATGTCAATCTTGAGTTACACAAGATGGATATGAAGATAACGTTTCTCAATGGTGATATTGATGAGACAATTTATATGGTGCAATAAGAAAACTTTGTGTCGGGAGATCCAAAGAACATGGTTTGCAAACTTAAGAAATCCATCTATGGACTCAAACAGGCATCTCGACAATGGTATTTCAAATTTCATTAGGTGATCATCTCGTTCGGTTTTGAGATGAATTTGGTCGATGATTGTATATACCATAAGTTTTGTGAGAGTAAATATATTTTTCTGGTTTTATATGTCGATGATATCTTGCTTGCCAACAGCGATATAAGCTTAATGCATGAAATCAAGAGATTTCTAGCTAAGAATTTTGAGATGAAAGATCTTGGTGACACCTCTTTTGTATTAGGTATACAGATACATCGTGATCGTTCTAGGGGTATTCTAGGATTTTTACAAAAGAGCTATATCGAGAAGGTTCTAAAAAGGTATGGCATGCAAAATTGTAAACCAGGAGATACCCCTGTGGCTAAGGAAGACAAGTTTGTTCTATATCAGTGCCCTAAGAATAACTTGGAGAAAGAGGAAATGCAGAAGATTCCCTATGCATCAGTAGTAGGGAGTCTAATGTATGCTCAAGTTTGTACGCATCCGGATATTGCGTACGTCACTGGAATGTTGGGCAAATATTTGAGCAATCCAGGAGTTGAGCATTGGAAAGCAGCTAAACGGGTCTTGCGGTAATTACAGAGAACAAAAGACTACATGCTTATGTATTGGAGGTCAAATGAGCTTGAGATCATTGGTTATACTGACTCCGATTTTGCTAGATGCCAAGATAGTATGAAATCTACATCGGACTATATCTATCTGCTTGCCGGAGGTGCTATCTCTTGGAAGAGTGCTAAACAGTCGCTTATAGCCTCTTCTATCATGGCAGTAGAGTTCATAGCATGCTATGAGGCATCCAATCATGGAATATGGCTTCAGAATTTTGTTATGGGGCTACGTATAATGGATGGTGTTGAAAGGCTACTCAAGTTATTTTGTGACAATAAGTCAACAGTTTTATATTCTAATGACAACAGGATCTCAACGAAATCAAAGCATATAGATATCAAGTTCCTGGTTGTTAAAGAAAGAGTTCAGAGTGGAAAGTTGTCTATTGAGCACATAGGTACAAACTCCATGGTTGTGGATCTGCCTACTAAAGGAGTGCCATCCAAGGTATTTCATGAGTACACTACTCATATGGGTGTCATGTCAGCAGAGGATATTCAATTTTAGTGGGAGTTTGTATATTTTAGATGCTCTTGTAATACAGACATTTTTCAGTTATTTTAGTTATTTCAGTTTTCTACAGAAAAAAAGTTTTGGCTTGTTTACAATCTGGTTTTGTTTGGTTTGATCTCACTGAGGTTTAAGGGTGGACCAGTTGGAAATAGGCATGTTAAGATCACATTGCATGAAATTTCCATGCTACACATCCACATCATAATCCATATCATTCAATTGCATTGATATACATGACCATTGATGGGTTGAGTTAAGATAATTGTAACAAAGGCCGCTTTGAGCTTATGTTAGTGTGGTTGATGGACCGGATTGGTTATAGATACATTTTAATAAGGACAGCAAAGTAAAGTTGAGCTCGTTCGGTTATTTTCGCAAAGCATGTTATAAGGTTATACATATAGCCCAAGTGGGAGATTGTTGGATCCTTAATCCAACATTGGGCTTATATGTAAATAATAATGCTTTGTGGGCTGTCATTTAAGGTTTGGCCCACTTAAAAGTGATCAATTAAGTTTTGAATTATTTGAGGCCTTAATGTATCTAATAGGGTGTGGGCCTTTTAATGTGTAAAAACTTAAGGATAATTTCTATTTTTATGATGGAAAAAAATAGAAATCATAATAATGCTGTTTTCATATAAAAGCGGTTATGGTCCCCAAATTACACAGTGTTATTCCTTTCTCCCCGATATCCCATCATCGGAGAAGAAAATCCTACAGAAGAAAGATAAGGCTCTTTAGGAAACCCATGTGAATCTGGAAGGCTAGCCGTGCGACACAGGGATAGACCTTCAAATCTAGGCCTTCAAATATGGTTTCAGGTATGCTTCTGCTTATTGTTTGGTTATTTTCAATGATATCACATATTTATTTTTGGGATTTGCTTTCAAATAAGCTTCAAGATAATTCCCAACAAGAGGGATAATTCCTAACAAATGCATGTACCTAAAGATCAGTGGTAGTAAATTTATTTTTCTTATTTTGTATGTTGATCATGTCTGGTTGCAAATAATGATACTAGGTTATTATATGAGACCAAATATATGTAATCTAAGATCTTTAATATAAAAGATCTTGGAGAAGCTTCATATGTACTTCATATTGAAATCCATAGGGATAGAATCCTTGGTACATTAGGATTGTCTCAAAACGCTTATATTAATCATGTGCTCAATAGATTTAGTATGCAGAACTACAAACCTGAAGATATACCTATAGTCAAAGGGGACAAATTTAGTAAAAATCAGTGTCCTAAGAATGATGTGGTAAGAAAATTCATGAAAAATATGCCTTACTCAAATTCTATTGGTAGTTTGATGTATGCACAAATTTATACTAGACCAGATACAACATATGCTATTAGTGTACTTAGAAGATACATGGCAAATTCAAGTATAGAGCATTGGAAAGTAGCCAAAAAGGATATAACATATTTGTAGAAAACCAAAGATTTTATGCTGACTTATAAAAAGTCAGACAATCTTTATGTGATTAGATATTGTGATTCCAATTTTGCTTATTGTTGTAGATGATATGAAATCTATTTCTGATTATATTTTTATGATGGCTAGAGGGGCTATATCTTGAAAAAATTCAAAATAGATACTTGTGGCATTATCTATCATGCCAACAAAATTTGTGGCATGTTATGGAGTTGCAACCCATGCTATTTTGTTTAAAAAATTTATATCATGACTTATAATTATGGACTCTATCTCCAAATCATTTAAAATCTATTATGATAATAGTACAGCTATATTCTTCTCGAAGAATAATAAAAGTTCAAATGCCTCTAAACATATCGAAATAAAGTATCTTGCAATTAGTGATTTGGTTAAAAAAGGAGATATTATAATTGAACATATAGAAACCCAGGAAATGCTAGCTGATCCATTGACCAAGGGACTTAGATTCTCTTCATTTCTTAAACATGTAAAAAACTTGGGTTTATTAGAATCTTTCGATGTGGGGCATTGTTTTTGTTAAACATTATATGGATGATATAAATTTTGCATTTCAATAAAAATTATATTTACATTTATGCACATATGGTTGTTTGTAAATGTTATTGAATAAAGTCTTAAGCATAAGGTTTTGCTTAAGCATAATTGTAATGTTAAAGTTATAATTAATATCATTGATATCATGGTTCATTTTGAAGACATAAAGGACTTATCTTGAGATATATAATAAATTATAATATAAAATAGACTGATGATAAACTTTGTATGTTTGATCATATGAATACAAAGTTCACACTATATGCATTATATTACTTGAATCTATATCTATAAGATTACTAACATTTATAACCATAAGTGAGTCTTATATCAATAAATAGTATGAAGACGGCTATAATTCAATGTTAGTAGTTCTAGTAGACCGGATTTTAGACTAAAAACATTGTTCATTCAGAACATTTGCATTTGTAGCCACATTAGATGCACTTAGCTTGAAAGTCATTTTCAAAATATATATATTAAATATATTTTTATAAATAAATAAATAAATAATCAATATTGTCCAAGTGGGAGATGTTAAAAATTCTCATAAAGTAGGCTTCTATTGATTATGATTTGGTTTTGATTTTGTTTCGAAATATGGGCTGAGTTGATGTTTGAATGAATGGTTAAGGAGTCTATGATTTTTTTGTATGATCATATTATTATTTGGTACCAATTGCCTTAGTTATGTGATATAATGGATATTAATGTAGGTCTAATTTGGTTAATTAGTTTTGTAATAAGTTGATCTATTGACATTTACTAACTGGGTTAGGTTCTCGATCCACTTCTATATATATTCATCTATGAAATCTTAGGATATAATTTTATTTTGTGTTCTTAAAAGAACACATATCCTGCTAAAGAGATAGGCATAAAAAGAAGATAAAGAAGAAGATCAATACCTATAGTTCTCTTTCTTTATATATTACTGTAACACGTGAATGATGAATCTTTCATAAAATCAAGGTATGCTTAATTTAATAATTTATTTAATTTATTATTTTATATTTCGATCTTACGGTGGATTGAGTCCTTCACTCCCAAGTTGCAATTTGTTCTGCAGCCAAAGATTCGTGAGAATAAAAGCTGCTAAGGTCATCACCAGCCAATACAACCAGATAGACTTGAAGATAACACGCATAAGCTAGTGCCAATATGCCTGTTTCAAGATTGGAAGGTCTAGAATTTGCCACGTGTCATATAGTGGGAGCATGAGATAAGATGCCACTCGTATGCCATTGTAAGTGTTCTGCAGGTAACTGCTCGGCATTTGGTCTTAAAAATGTTGATAGATAAATAAATAGACAAATATTGATCGAAAGCAATGGATTGCATAATAGGGCAGATACTATGATCTTGCGAGATGATACATAAATAATGGCGGCTATCATTTAGAGCCTTAGGTATAAACTATTATCATAAATATTGATGTGGCAAGCTGCTAATATGGTATCCACGTCATATACAACTGGCCGACGAGGTAGCGAAGAGTGCTACCTGGCCTGTCCAAGATGAGCTCCCAGTCAAGATCGAGCTCCCATCCGAGATGAGCTCCCAGTCGAGGTCGAGCTCCTGTCCAAAATCGAGCTCCTATCCGAGGTGAGCTCCCAGCCGAGGTTGAGCTCCCGTTCGAGATGAGCTCCCAACTGAGATCGAGCTCCCAACCAAGGTCGAGCTCCCGTCCAAGGTGACCTCCCATCCAAAGTCGAGCTCCCATCCGAAGTCGAGCTCCCGATTGAGGTCGAGCTCCCAATCGAAGTCGAGCTACAGGCCGAGCTCAAGCTCCCGTCTAAGGTGAGCTCCCAGCCGAGGTCGAGCTCCCGTCCGGGATGAGCTCCTGATCGAAGAGAGCTTCGGGCCAGTTGAGCTTCTAGCCAAACCAAGTCCCCAGAGGCAAGAAGACATTCCCCTGATCGTGGCAGGAGGAGAGGTGGCAAGCGAAACATGACTCCCGGAGGATAGATACAAGGGAGGCCTGGATGGTGACACCCGAGCATGATGCCGCTGTCTCTATCAAACTAGCCACAATTCTCTTGCAAGGCGAGTGCTCCATTAGGGCTTCAGGCCTTGTAGCATGCTGCCTGCATCTTTGCAAAGGCAAGTGCTCCACCGGGGCTACAGGCCCTTAGCACGCCGCCTGCATCTCCTGTAGATGAGTGCTCCACCGGGGCTCCATGTCTTGTAGCATGCCGCCTACGTCTCCTGCAAGAGGGGTGCTCCACCGGAGCTTCAAGTCCTGCAACATGCTATCTGCACCTCCTGCAAAAGGAATGCTTTGCTAGGGCTCTAGGCCTTGTATTGCACCATCTGCACCCCCTGTAAGTAGAAGTGCTCAGCCATGGCCCCATATCCTGTGGCGTACCACCTGAACCTTCCGCAGGGGATCGCCGCACCAAGGGGATAGGCTTTGCATCATACCGGCTACACCCCCTGCAAGAAGGCCTTCTCTCGGGAACCTCAGACCTTATCCAACATGACTCTAAAAAGCTTATACCCCTTCCACAGGGGACACTCAGGAAGAGGCATCCAACCAAGGCTCCAGATTCGGTCTGGCCGAATCAATTCCTATATAACGGTAAGAGGGACCTCCAGGACAGTGGCCGAACCAAGAAAGAGAAATGATAAGAGAGCAAAGGCAAAGGGCTTAACAGCGAGCAACTCCCTAACTTCCGAGAAAATCCCAGTTTTTCTATTCTTTTCTATTTCTCTCTATGTGATGGCATCCCAAGCCTCTGCCATAGAGGATCTATTCCCCTTGGTCGCCTTACTGACTTGACCGTCGAAGTGTCCCCACCAAGATCTCCGGCCCGGGTCTCCTCTTTTTTGCAGGATCGATCGGCCATGAAGGTGCGAGGATGAAGAACCCGACACTTCCGAAGAGGCCAGCTCATCCGAACCATATCAGAGCTGCAGGCCATGACAATTTAGACGATAATAGATATTATACAAAAATAGACACAGTAATTATGATTTAACAAGAACTGGTTTAATTAGTTCTCGTATCACTTTATGCTCCGAAGGAGTGTCATGCATGGGCGAAATGGGATTTAGTAGCCTTCATGTATCATACCCTCGAGTGGTTTAATTTGAGCATCGCAGAACGTGTGATCATTTGTTAGCTGAATAGACTGGTCACACCCTAATGAACACTTTATGCATGTTATTTGATGCCTAATGTGATTTTATCTTAATAAAGATTTCGTCAATAGGTTAGAATTCTTACCATAACACTTATCCCTAATGAATAGTTTATGCCATCATTGTTTGGTTATCCATGAATATAATTTTTGTTAGATACCGTATTATGACCAAATTGTTACTCGAGGTCACCCTTGCGATTAGATATGTGTTAATTTTTCAGCATGATTCCCAGGGGATCATTGGATTGCCCCTAGCAAGTGTTATATGATGACTGCATCATCATGTGAACTAAATCTATTTTATTTTATGATACTGTTATAGTAAAATTTGATATTTTGAATAAATTATTATTTATAAATAAAAATTATTATTATTATTATTGTGGTCGTCGTTGTTGTTGTTGTTGTTGTTGTTTATTTATGAAACCTATCTGATATGTTTACTTTGCATTTATAATTCATATTTTGTTGGTTTCCACCTTTTAATCCAAAAAAGAAATATATTGTCAGAATATATATATCAGGCATTGTAATGTAAATAGAAAATAATTTTAAAAAAACAGATTTTCAATTTAAAATCAAGATAATGGTCAATGATAACTGTTAACAGTAGTTCTGGACCGTGATTATGGTACATACATAACAGCTATAATAGAACCAAAGAGATGCTTTGGGTGATCATCTCTTTTTGAAATTCTTGAAGTAGTTGCTTGCCTTTAATTTGTCTAGCGATGGCAACCAACTAACCAGCAGAAGAAAAGTTGTTGTTATTGGTAAGAAAAAAACGAATAAGTAATATCATGGCACTGGAATTCCATTGGTTGTCACAGCATGGCTCTTTTAGATGTAAGAATACAAATATCAGCACGTTCTTGGCAATAGGTAAAGCCAACCAAAACATCACTGACAAGCACCATATTAAACACTAGTTAATGATGTTCATCTAAGTTTTAAAAATTAAGTCAAAAACATCATTTAGGAATCTCAGTTATGGGGATCTTTCCATAAGATTCTAGTTGAAATGTTCTCACAGATGCTAATGCGAAACATAGCCAACAGAGATGTGTTCAAAGTAAGGATGCTCTAAATCACAATGCTGAAAGTATAAAGAGCCTTTTGCTACGTACCGAGAAAGATTAAAAAAGAGCTATTAAGCTTTTCCAAGCAAAGAATCGACTAGACCTGAGAATCAAGAATAATGCTTTACTTTGGGAGAAAAGAATCAATTAGTATTATATTGGACTTTCTTTAAAACCTTTTAGCCATTTAACTTTTTCTTGGTAAAATTTTGTGTACAGTGTGGAATAGCACATCTTCAGAGTGGAAATTAGTGGCAAGAAAGAATTTGACATGTGTCTTGCCCTGCCATGCATTACCAGCCCAATGGAAGCCTGAAATGTATATTTACTAGCTGAACTTATATATCTAAAGGGAGTAGAAAGTTAAAAGATATTCCCTTATTTTACTCCGCAAAGCACATGTTTCCCACCGGCCCAAGTCCACAAAAGTGAGGTAGACACGAGTTTAGTTGATAAATGATGATAGTTGCAACCTAACTTACCAACCAAACATGGAAAGAAGTTAGATATGGTGGCCTCTTTTTGGTGGTCATTACGGTGGAAAGAAATAAAAATTGTTAGCCACTATATATTAGAGCTGTCCATTGATTGGGTTTGGATCGAAATTTAGATATCTAGATCCAGACTCGATCTTAGTTATCAGATATGGATCTGGACTCAAATACCCAATGGGTTTAGTATTAAAATACCAACCCAGATCCTAATGGATCCTGGGTATCTAAACCCGAACCTGGATCCGAATCCGAGATCTAAAATATATCGAATGTGAGGAGGGCAAGGGAATTGAGAGAACCGTATCTTGAGCGAACACCATGAACTAGGGATCCCCTTTCCATCGATCAAGAATCTAGCATTGATGTTTTCGACGACAATGACCCGTTTGATCTTGTACGCCCCCCTTCATTTGTGATGCCCACTTTGAGCATGACCCCCTTACATATGCCCCCTTCGACTACAATGCTGACGCTCTCCTTGACTCCTCCCTCTCCTTTTTCCTCGAGCCCAACCACGATGGCGACGCCCTTCCTGACCCCTCCCTCTCCTTCCTCTTTGAGCCTGTCTCCATTACCGCCTTGGCCCGTGGCCTTCTTTGCTGCCTTGGCTGTGCCTCCGGGAGATACTATATCTGCTACCCCATCACCTCCACCTGGGCTATCCTCCCACCACCGACCAACACCCACGGTGCCGATCTTGCCGTCGCCCTCATCTTTGACAAGCCGGGCATCTACAACTTCTATGCCGACTACAGCATCATCTATGTGTATCCCATCACCGGCAGTGGCTATGATAGTATATACTGGTTCGAAACCTTCTCCACCACGTAGAATTGAAAGGCATCAGTGGAGATCTACCCTGCCGAGCAAATCCTTGTCGGTTCAGCGAGGAGAGCACCAGCTCTCCGATGGAAGTTTCTAATAGAGAGCCAAGTATAGGAAGGGGGAGGGAAGGATGGGGAGGAGACGGCTGGTATGTTGGAGCCTAGTGGGTGGTGAGGTGGGAACAGTTGAGGCGAGGAGGGAGAGATGGCACTCCGCACCTAGGGCCGGCTGGCAGCAAGTTATTATTTTTTCATTTCAACCTCCCTAGAATTTGAGCCATTATATAATATAATATTATTTAATCGATTTTCAGGTATATTAGGTCTAGATATTAAATATTTAAATCCAGATCTATTTAACTATAGTTAAACGGGTGTGGATCTGGATCCGGGTAAATGGGTCTAATCTTAGTACCAAACCCAAAACCATTGGATAAATACCTGCATGTCTTAAATCTGGACCCTACCTGTTGATGGCTTTACTATATATATATATTAGTTATTTGGACTTGCTGCATTGATATAGCATGAGAAAATGTTTTCTTACATGTGCACATAAAGCTAGGGATATGTATTCATTTTTTTTTTTTTAAACCATATCAAAATTTTAAAAAACTAAACTTCCAAATTTACATTTAGTAGAACTAAAAATTGAATCAAAATATTTTAAAATTGAATAAACCAAACCAAAATATTTTGGGTTGTTCAGCTCAGTAACTCGATTTTAGACTTCCTTATATTGGACTTTTGGTTTTGGTTTGGACTTATAAAATTTTTTAATAATCTTATTATTTGAACTGCAAAATTATACATAGACTTAGTATTGTTATTCAAATTCAAATCAACAATAAATCATTCAAAAAAATTAATTTAATAAAATTATTTCAAGCTCTTTATAATTTATCAATATAATGTTTATCATAGGTATAGAAAAGCTGAAGATGGATTTTTATTATATTTTATAATTTTATTTTTTGGTTAACTGAAGTTATTAAATTAAATAGTAAAGACTGAACCAATTAAAAAACTTCAATTCGATTTTAACCGAAAATCAAAATTTTCAAAAAATTAAACCAAATATTAAATAATTAATAATTTAATTTGATTTTTGATTAATTAATCTATTTGTACAACCATACATAAGGCTACATGCTGATGATGTGTATTACCGCCAAGATCGTCGTGGCCCGTAGCTGCTGACGGAGTTAGGTGTTGCGCGTCCGCCTGCCTGGGAACACCTCTGGCACCTCGGGACCTGCAAGGAAGCAATGTCAGTGACCCGGGGCGGGGATTCTGGCAGGATCACTCCGACGGTCAAGTCAGTGATGATCCAGGGGAATAGATCCTCCTGGTCGAGCCCCTCTGGATGAGCTCCACGCTAGGAGGAGTGAATATAGTGTGAGTAGAAGATGATGACGAGCTAGGAGTGGTGTTGGCCGAGGTGGTCTTGCCCTCCTCTCTGGCCTTCCTCCCTTGTGTTGCTTTGGTTCCTCTGGTGTTCTGGAATTGAGAAGTATGCTATGGATGTAGTGATAATGGATCAGATGCAGATACCTCTTTTGCTTACTCTGGCGGGATTTCTATCTTGGTTTGCTTTGGGATCTCCCCCGGCTGTCATGTACGGTGAGGTACCGTGATGTAGATGGGACGTCTCTCCTGTTTTGACAGTTGAGGAGGCTTCCATAAATCTCTGACATTCCTTTTGCCTGTCCCCCTCCTAGGAGCCTGACAAGGCCTCGATCGGTGGGTCGCCGATCTTGGGACCAGCACTCTCCGGTAGGGTCTTTTCTCCGGTTGTACGGCAGATTGGTGGAGGGCATGGCGCCTTGATGTGAGCTTTCCTTCCTTTCTGGAGTGAGTGACGGCCGTGGGCATTAATTGCGGCATGGTTGGTGTTGTCGTACGGCCCTCGGGAGTATCGTCACTGTCCTTGAAGGGGAGGCATGGCTCCCTTGGCGGCTGGCACGTTGGTTTGAACTGAAGGCTAAGCTGGAAGGGTAGGGCCCGCCTTCGGTGGACTCGCCTCGGTGCTGCTTGGCAGGGTGGGGACGGGCTGAGCTCGACTGCGGAGGGGCGCCTCGTGGCGGAGGAGGCTGAGCTCGACTCCTGACCACGGGGCCCGGCTTCAGGCAAGCTCAGCACCGGGGTGCCCCCCAGCCCAGGGGACCTGAGATCAGAGGGGCGCCTCGTGGTAGAGGAGGCTGAGCTTGACTCCTGACCACGGGGCCCGATCTCGAGGGGTCCGCCTTGGGTGGGGACTCAGAATCGGCTCTAGCCTAGGTATTCCGAGCTTGCGGGAACGGACCTGGCGGAGGACGGAGCTCGGCTTTAGCGGGCAGAGGTGTTGCTTCAAGGGAGCTCAGCCCGGCAAAGGCGCTCATGTTGAAAGCTTATCGTGGCATCTGATAAAGGGCTCCATATCAGCTACCTCGCGCCACGTCAACTGCCTCGTGCCACATTAGCGATCTGGCCCCATCATTTGCCCCCCACGTTCAAGGCCCATTGGCGCGCGGTGCTTGGGATGAAGGGCGTAATTATGGCACTGACGTGGAAAGGCGGAGAAATCTGGTGCAACGATGGCCAAAATCGGTGACGCCTCGCTCTGCGATCCTACGAGCCTGTGAGAGGATGCCACGTGGCCATGTAGGGGGAGCCGTTGAGGCGGGCACGAAAGTCGGAGCGACCACGGTCGGATGGGCGCGCTGGCCCAATGGATGGTTGGCACGCGACAGGCGCCTTCTACAGGGCCGACACCGACGGCGGTGAGGGCAGCACCTGCGCCGTAGCCGGAGGCAACTGATCCGGCCGTAGCGGCTCCAGCAGCTGAACCTGCTCCTCCAGCGGAGGTCGCCCAGGGGCATGCCCAAGCGACGGAGGTGGAGGAGGGAGAGGTCCCAGACGTGCACCGCCCGAGGAAGGAGCCAGCTCCTTAGGATAGGATCTTTTTTCTTTTTATACTTGTACTTTTCTTTTGTTTTCTTTTCTTCTTGACCGGGTCACTCGGCCTGTCGGGGCCCGGAAGATAGTGTAACCAACTCCTTCAGTAATGAAATTCACTTTTGCAATCATTGTGTCTCTATTATCTGTAATGTGGAATGTCTCTTTTCTCTCATCTCCTCCTTTTCTTTGCTTTTTCTTCTTTTTTGGTGCAGGGAGGTCCGAGAGGGGAGCCGAGGACTTCGACTGGCACGGACCCGGCGTTGAGCTTGAGGTCATGCTGGTTGTTGCCGCAGATTCACCGGGATCATACCTTGTGAGGCACAGGGTCGTTTTGGGCTGAAGTCGGCATCCTTTGCCGACTTCATCCGGAAACTCAGAAAAAAAAAAAGAGGGAACGAGTCTGGGAGCAGGGGATTTGAATCCAACCAGGTCTTCGCCGGAGATCGCGGCGATTGGCGTTGGAGCGTTGGGTTTTACCGGCGGAGGTTTCGGAGAAGCCAGTCGACGATGCGAGGGGGGGGGAGGGCGATAAGGGTTCTCTTCGGGGTTTAAAACTCCCTCGCGCGCCTCAGCCTTTGGGGAATAGGGGAGATGGGCCACCGGTCGATGGTCAGCCGGTGAAGTCCGCCGTCGAGCGGAGTTGGGCCACTGGTCGGCTGGCTTTGTAGCAGAGGCGGCGACGAGGATGGACCCTGTCAATAAGGACCGCCGGCGGCAGCAAAGAGGCGACTGTAGAGGACCTCCGTCCGGCGGCAGCGAAGAGCGACTGTAGAGATCTCCGCGAGCAGAGGACCTCCGTCGGAGTGCCAAGGTCGGACGCGGCCTCTCGAATCTTGTCCAGGGATTTGGTAGCCAGATCCGGATCGGCGTCACGGGCGGAGGGCGGAGGAGCGGGTTTCGACTCGGTGCTCACCGGCTGACGGTCGGACGACCGCCGTAGGGATCGCCGGACACTTTCATTTCCTCCGGCGAGTGCTCCTTGGTGGCCGGACGTGAGGATCGCCATCGACCCTCCCTGGTTTTTCCGTGAAGCCGGGACGATGCAGTGGCTGGGAGAGTGTGTCCTGGGTTCGATTTAATCAGGCTTGGCTGGGCCGGGCTTGGTTGGGATGGGCTTGGCTGGGCCAAGCCTTGTTGGGCCGGGCTTGGCTGGGCCAGGCCTTGCTGGGCCGGATTCGGTTGAGCCATGCCCTGTTGGGCTAGGCCTGTTTCTGGGATGGACCGATCCCTTAAAGGTACCGTTTGGGAAATAATAATAAAATAATATATGTAATAATAATAATAATTAATAAATAAAAGAAAGGTGGGGAAGGGAGGAAAATAACTGTTAGTAGAGGATGTCCCAGGAAATTTAGTTTATATATAATTTCTTTTTAATTTATGATTCAGGATCGTCGTTGTCTCTGGAAGATCGAATCTGGAGAATTGAACTGCACGTTGTTGATGGATGCTCTTGGGTAAGTTATCTTGACCTCTGATATGTATGCCAATATATGTATATTTATAACTTAATAGATATATGTAATATATCTGCATTTGATTGCATTGGATTGTGTGCATCATGTTGGTGTGGGTGCTGTGTTGGCGTGAGTACATTGTGTTGGTGTGGGTACATTGTGGGATTGCTTTGGATTGCGTGCATTATGTTGATGTGGATGCATTGTATTGGTGTGAGTGCATTGAGACGGTGTGAGTGCTCTCTAGTCTGACTATGATCATACGAGAACCTAGTCTCCTTTTGGGCCTCCAACAGGGCTATTGCTGGCACATGACCGTTGAGCGGTATGTGACACAGGAGCTAGATGTCTTATTTTAGCCATGCATGGTGGGCACATGCAGAGGATGCATGTTTCTCGTATGATACTCAGAGCTAGTTTTCCTTTTGGACCTCCAGCAGGGCTATTGCTGGCACATGACTGTTGAGCGGTATGTGACACAGGATCTAGTCTCTTTCGGGGCGAGCCATGGGCCGATCATGGCCATAGTCTGAGGGACTAGGAGAGTTAAGTAAATGGTTGGCCATCCATAGTCGTGTCGTGTCTGTTTCGGTCGCATTAAGTGTACATATTTGCATCAGGTCGTGGGTTATATTATTATATTGCTGGACATCTTGTTGTATGAAGTGTCATGTTTGTTGTTATTAGTGGCATATTGGTATATGTATATTGGAGATGTTGATAACTTACTGAGCCTGTGTAGCTCACCCCTGTTTTCTTATATTTTTGTTTCAGATATCGAAGATCATTTGGACTTTGGAACCAGTCAGTGAGGAGCTAGGATTTAGGTGTTAATCCCTGAGTTTATATTTTATTTGTATTTTATTTTCTGTTAATCTTTATGGAAAGTTGTTCCCTATCATGGTTTGGATGTTGAATTAAAAGTTAGGCCTGGCATGATCTCTAGGGGATACCTAGGATTGTGCGGTCGGTCATGTAGCCAATCCTTGATCTGGATTCGGGCCGTGACAGAGTGGTATCAGAGCAAAGGTTAAAGATTAAGATGTCATAGTTAGTGAGAGTGGGGTAGAATTAGGGTATTGAAAGATATTTGATGATTTAAAAATTTATATCAGAGTGCACAGCGAAAGCATGGTAGACTAAGGATACTAGAATTAATCTAAAGTGAATATGATGGAAGAAGAGATGCTCTTATTGAAATTATTGAATTTGGATAGAATGGTACTTGTGAGTATTGAATCATACAAATTTTGGATTGCGCATCTTTGAGTTTTGGAATACTTAGATTTTTTTTTTTTTTTAAATTTGAGGACGAAATTTTTTGTTATGAGGGGAGAATGTGAGGCCCAGGGTCGTTTTGGGCTGAAGTTGGCATCCTTTGCCGACTTCATCCGGAAACTTAGAAAAAAAAAAGAGGGAATGAGTCTGGGAGCAGAGGATTTGAATCCAACCAGGTCTTCGCTGGAGATCGCGGTGATTGGCATTGGAGCGTTGGGTTTTACCAGCGGAGGTTTCGGAGAAGCCAGTCGACGATGCGGGTGGGGGTGGGCGATAAGGGTTCTCTTCGGGGTTTAAAACTCCCTCGCGTGCCTCAACCTTTGGGGAACAGGGGAGATGGGCCACCGGTCGATGGTCAGCCGGTGAAGTCTGCTATCGAGCGGAGTTGGGCCACTGGTCGGCTGGCTTTGTAGCAGAGGCGGCGGCAAGGATGGACCCTGTCAATAAGGACCGCCGGCGGCAGCAAAGAGGCGGCTATAGAGGACCTCCGTCCGGTGGCAGCGAAGAGCGACTCTAGAGATCTCCGCGAGCAGAGGACCTCCGTCGGAGTGCCAAGGTCGGACGCGGCCTCTCGAATCTTGTCCAGGGATTTGGCACCCAGATCCGGATCGACGTCACGGGCGGAGGGCGGAGGAGCGGGTTTCGGCTCGGTGCTCACTGCCTGACGGTCGGACGACCGCCGTAGGGATCGCCGGACACTTTCCTTTCCTTCGGCGAGTGCTCCTTGGTGGCCGGACGTGAGGATTGCCATCGACCCTCCCTGGTTTTTCCGTGAAGCCGGGACGATGCAGTGGCTGGGAGAGTGTGGCCTGGGCTCGATTTAATCGGGCTTGGCTGGGCCGAGCTTGGCTAGGCCAGGCCTTGTTGGGTCGGGCTTGGCTGGGCCAGGCCTTGCTAGGCCGGATTCGGTTGAGCCATATGCCCTGTTGGGCTGGGCCTGTTTCTGGAATGGACCGATCCCGTAAAGGTACCGTTTGAAAAATAATAATAAAATAATATATGTAATAATAATAATAATTAATAAATAAAAGAATGGTGGGGAAGGGAGGAAAATTACTATTAGTAGAGGATGTCCCAAGAAATTTAGTTTATATATAATTTCTTTTTAATTTGTGATTCAGGATCGTCGTTGTCTCTGGAAGATCGGATATAGGGAATTGAACTGCACGTTGTTGGTGGATGCTCTTGGATAAGTTATCTTGACCTCTAATTTGTATGCCAATATATGTATATTTATAACTTAATAGATATATGTAACATATCTGCATTTGATTGCATTGGATTGCGTGCATCATGTTGGTGTGGGTGCTGTGTTGGTGTGAGTACATTGTGTTGGTGTAGGTACATTGTGGGATTGCTTTGGATTGCGTGCATTATGTTGATGTGGATGCATTGTGTTGGTGTGAGTGCATTGAGACGGTGTGAGTGCTTTCTAGTCTGACTATGATCATACGAGAACCTAGTCTCCTTTTGGGCCTCCAACAGGGCTATTGCTGGCACATGACCGTTGAGCGGTATGTGACACAGGAGCTAGATGTCTTATTTTAGCCATGCGTGGCGGACACATGCAGAGGATGCATGTTTCTCGTATGATACTCAGAGCTAGTTTTCTTTTTGGGCCTCCAGTAGGGCTATTGCTGGCACATGACTGTTGAGCGGTATGTGACAGGATCTAGTCTCTTTCGGGATGAGCCATTGGCCGATCGTGGCCATAGTCTGAGGGACTAGGAGAGTTAAGTAAATGGTTGGCCATCCATAGTCGTGTCGTGTCTGTGTCGGTCGCATTAAGTGTACATATTTGCATCAGGTCGTGGGTTATATTATTATATTGCTGGACATCTTATTGTATGAAGTGTCATGTTTGTTGTTATTAGTGGCATATTAGTGTATGTATATTGGAGATGTTGATAACTTACTGAGCCTGTGTAGCTCACCCCTGTTTTCTTATATTTTTGTTTCAGATATCGAAGATCATTTGGGCTTTGGAACCAGTCAATGAGGAGCTAGGATTTAGGTGTTAATCCCTGAGTTTATATTTTATTTGTATTTTATTTTCTGTTAATCTTTATGAAAAGTTGTTCCCTATCATGGTTTGGATGTTGAATTAAAAGTTAGGCCTGGCATGATCTCTAGGGGATACCTAGGATTGTGCGGCCGGTCACGTAGCCGATCCTTGATCTGGATTCGGGCCGTGACAGAGTGGTATCAGAGCAAAGGTTAAAGATTAAGATGTCATAGTTAGTGAGAGTGGGGTAGAATTAGAGTATTGAAAGATATTTGATAATTTAAAAATTTATATCAGAGTGCACAGTGGAAGTGTGGTAGACTAAGGACACTAGAATTAATCTAAAGTGAATATGATGGAAGAAGAGATGCTCTTATTGAAATTATTGAATTTGGATAGAATGGTACTTGTGAGTATTGAATCATACAAATTTTGGATTGCGCATCTTTGAGTTTTGAAATACTTAGATTTTTTTTAAAAAAAAATTTCGAGGACGAAATTTTTTGTTAGGAGGGGAGAATGTGAGGCCCAGGGTCGTTTTGGGCTGAAGTCGGCATCCTTTGCCGACTTCATCCGGAAACTCAGAAAAAAAAAAAGAGGGAACGAGTCTGGGAGCAGGGAATTTGAATCCAACCAGGTCTTCACCGGAGATCGCGATGATTGGCGTTGGAGCGTTGGGTTTTACCGGCGGAGGTTTCGGAGAAGCCAGTCGACGATGCGGGGGGGCGGGGCGATAAGGGTTCTCTTCGGGGTTTAAAGCTCCCTCGCGCGCCTCAACCTTTGGGGAACAGGGGAGATGGGCCACCGGTCGATGGTCAGCCGGTGAAGTCCGACGTCGAGCGGAGTTGGGCCACTGGTCGGCTGGCTTTGTAGCAGAGGTGGCGGCGAGGACGAACCCTGTCAATAAGGACCGCCGGCGGCAGAAAAGAGGCGGCTGTAGAGGACCTCCGTCCGGCGGCAGCGAAGAGCGACTCTAGAGATCTCCGCGAGCAGAGGACCTCCATCGGAGTGCCAAGGTCGGACGCGGCCTCTCGAATCTTGTCCAGGGATTTGGCGGCCAGATCCGGATCGGCGTCACGGGCGGAGGGCGGAGGACCGGGTTTTGGTTCGGTGCTCACTGCCTGACGGTCGGACGACCGCCGTAGGGATCGCCGGACACTTTCCTTTCCTCTGGCGAGTGCTCCTTGGTGGCCGGACGTGAGGATCGCCATCGACCCTCCCTGGTTTTTCCGTGAAGCCGGGACGATGCAGTGGCTGGGAGAGTGTGGTCTGGGCTCGATTTAATCGGGCTTGGCTGGGCCGGGCTTGGCTAGGCCAGGCCTTGTTGGGCCTGGCTTGGCTTGGCCAGGCCTTGCTGGGCTGGATTCGGTTGAGCCATGCCCTGTTGGGTTGGGCCTGTTTCTGGGATGGATCGATCCCGTAAAGGTACCGTTTGGAAAATAATAATAAAATAATATATGTAATAATAATAATAATTAATAAATAAAAGAAAGGTGGGGAAGGGAGGAAAATAACTGTTAGTAGAGGATGTCCCAGGAAATTTAGTTTATATATAATTTCTTTTTAATTTGTGATTCAGGATCGTCGTTGTCTCTGGAAGATCGGATATAGGGAATTGAACTGCACGTTGTTGGTGGATGCTCTTGGGTAAGTTATCTTGACCTCTGATATGTAAGCCAATATATGTATATTTATAACTTAATAGATATATGTAATATATCTGCATTTGATTGCATTGGATTGCGTGCATCATGTTGGTGTGGGTGCTGTGTTGGCGTGAGTACATTATGTTGGTGTGGGTACATTGTGGGATTGCTTTGGATTGCGTGCATTGTGTTGATGTGGATGCATTGTGTTGGTGTGAGTGCATTGAGACGGTGTGAGTGCTCTCTAGTCTGACTATGATCATACGAGAATCTAGTCTCCTTTTGGGCCTCCAGCAGGGCTATTGCTGGCACATGACCGTTGAGCGGTATGTGACACAGGAGCTAGATTTCTTATTTTAGCCATGCGTGACGGGCACATGCAGAGGATGCATGTTTCTCGTATGATACTCAGAGCTAGTTTTCCTTTTGGGCCTCCAGCAGGGCTATTGCTGGCACATGACTGTTGAGCGGTATGTGACACAGGATCTAGTCTCTTTTGGGACGAGCCATGGGCCGATCGTGGCCATAGTCTGAGGGACTAGGAGAGTTAAGTAAATGGTTGGCCATCCATAGTCGTGTCGTGTCTGTGTCGGTCGCATTAAGTATACATATTTGCATCAGGTCGTGGGTTATATTATTATATTGCTGGACATCTTGTTGTATGAAGTGTCATGTTTGTTGTTATTAGTGGCATATTGGTGTATGTATATTGGAGATGTTGATAACTTACTGAGCCTGTGTAGCTCACCCATATTTTCTTATATTTTTGTTTCAGATATCGAAGATCATTTGGGCTTTGGAACCAGTCAGTGAGAAGCTAGGATTTAGGTGTTAATCCCTAAGTTTATATTTTATTTGTATTTTATTTTCTGTTAATCTTTATGCAAAGTTGTTCCCTATCATGGTTTGGATGTTGAATTAAAAGTTAGGCCTGACATGATCTCTAGGGGATACCTAGGATTGTGCAGCCGGTCACGTAGCCGATCCTTGATCTGGATTCGGGCCGTGACATACCTCTTCCAAGTTCTTCCTCTCCGGGAGCCTGCAAAACAGAGAATGCCTCGTGCCAGGGATTCTGGTGAAGACACTCCGACAATCACGTCAGCGGGACTATCATGGAGAATGGGAGACCTCTAGCATGGAGAGCTTGGGGGTCTCTCCCAGTACCAGAGGATAAGAAGAGAAGACCCAAAATTGAAAGAGATGGGTTCTGTCTCATACCTGGGGTTTGCCTTGCTTTACCTTATATAGGCATAGAGTAGCGCCAAAATCTGTTAGGGAGGAGGTCGAACAAGACCGATTTGCCCCTAGGAGAGCCAGCGTGGTGGCAGGGTCGTGGCCTGGCAGAATCGTGGTCTGGCGGCGTGGCAGGATCATAGCCTGACAGTATGGCAGGGTCGTGGCCTGGCGGTGCCGTCAGGAGGATCAGAGTGATGGGGGCTTCTGGAGCCTTCGAGCGGTTCCCTCTACTTCTGTCAGTCGGCCTTCTGAGGTCGGCCTTCTGGGTCAGCCTTCAGGGTCAACTAGTCTTCAAGTTGATTGGCCTTCTGGCCTTCTAGGTCGGCCTTCTGGGGTTGGCTTTAGGGTCAGCTTTCAGAGTCAGCTAGTCTTCAAGTTGATTGGCCTTCTGGCCTTCTGTGTCGGCCTTCAGAAGAGAAGGGTAGAAACATTGAGGCCTTGCATTCTCATCCACGCATGTCTGCTTCCAAACAACCTCATGGGCATGATCATATATCAATCTTCCACTGGCATAAGCTACTTTTAATGGGTGCTGTCATCATGTGGTGGTCGATTTGCCCGCCTAAACCAGGTATTGAATGCTGAGATCAGGTGTGGCAATCATCCACATTGCGGGTGGAGAAGCTGAGGCACTGCTGCAGCAATTCTTTGGCATTTGACATGGGCATGGTGGATATAATCCTTAGAAATGTTTCTTTCATCTCCTGTCTAGGAGCCAGGATCGACCCGACAACCACAGCATTGGCAAGCCGACTAGTGCACCTCATCACCAGCGACGACAGGCCAGGTGCAATGTTCTACCATGCATCATCCCTGAACGTCCTCTGGAGGTCAGCCACGAGCACCGCCTGCTCGCTCCACTCACTCACCGCCATGTCCGCCACCCTCAGCTCGATCATCCTCTCCACCTGCCACAGCAGGTGCCTTGCATTGATCATTGCCTTGTGAAGGCTCAGCCTTTTGATATAACAGTTGCCCCCCATGCTTTTGGCCTTTGGAAGGGTTCACACCCTCAAAGGGCGAGAGCATCACTTCGGGTTGTTTGGACCTTTGCTGAAGCGTTGTTATTCCTTTGGACCTTGGCTGAAGCGGAGAGTCTGAACCATTGCTGAAGGTGGGTCTTTGGACTCTTGTTGAAGGTGAGTCTTCGGACTCTCTGGGGCTGCCATAGAGCCTTTGCCGACCGGAATCGGACTTTCGAAGTGGGCTGCCCTAGAGCCTCTGCCGACCGTGGTCGGACTTTCGGAGTGGGCTGCCCTAGAGCCTCTGCCGACCGGGATCGGACTTTCGGAGTGGGCTGCCCTAGAACCTCTGCCGACCAGAGTCGGACTTTCGGAGTGGGCTGCCCTAGAGCCTCTGCCGACCGGCGTCGAACTTTCGGAATGGGCTGCCTTAAAGCCTCTGCCGACCGTGGTCGGACTTTCAGAGTGGGCTATCCTAGAACCTCTGCCAACCGGGATCGGACTTTCGAAATAGGCTGCCCTAGAACCTTTATCGACCGGAGTTAAACTTTCGGAGTGGACTACTCTAGAGCTTCTATTAATCAAAATCGGACTTTCGAAGTGGACACTGTCGATGCACCACTTCATGCACCGGATTATTATCCTAATTTTCTTGGTACCAATATTTCAAAAAATATACCTGGGATGGAATTAGATAGATCATGGGAACGCACGGGGGCGCAGAGAACGCTGGCAACCGCATGAGCGGGCGGAGGCGCGCGGAGATGTCCGTTGGCAGTCAGAGCGCGCTGGGGCGCGGGCCGTGGAGACGGCTGACGGTTGCATGAGCGCGCGGAGGCACGCGGAGATGGCCGACCGTGGGCCGGACCTGGCACGGAGATGCCGCAGGGCCGGTCGCGGGTGCGCGCTCGGGCGCGGAGATGGCCGACCGCGGGCCGGACTTGTCACGGAGTGCGTGCAGGGGCACGGAGAAGGCCACGGGTGGCGCGGGCCTGGCGCGGAGGCGGACCGGATGCGCGGAGTCGGCCTTGGACCGCGCAGGGGCGCGTGCCGACCGGGGAGGGCGCAGGAGTGCAGCGCTGGCGAGGGCGTCCGGACGCGCGGAGGTGATGCGCGGTCCTGGCGGCAGGAGCGCAGAGACGGTCCCGGTCGGACTCCTTGCGGGCGCGTGCAGGTCGTGAAGGCGTGCCGAAGCGGGAGACGGTGCTGACCGCGAGAAGAAGCCGACCGCGGAGGGCAGGGACGCCGCGAGCCACGAGGGCGCGGAGGCGGCCGACGAGGGCGCTCTGGGGCGCGGAGACGCCGACGGGCGCGGAGACGGCCGCAGGGGCGCGGAGGCGCTGCAGGGCCGGCCGCGGGGCACGCTGGCGGCGGCCGTGGGGCCGGGCGTGGCGCGGAGACAGCCACAGCAGCGCAGAGACAGCCGACCGCAGGGGCGTGCTCGGGCGCCGAGACGTCTGCAGGGGCGCGTTCGCTGTCCGACGGCCGGCTGGGGGCGCGCTCGGGCGCGGAGAAGGCCACTGGCGCGCGCTGGCTTCTTGCAGGCACGCTGGGCGCGGAGACGGCCGACGGCGGCGGCCGGACCTGGCGCAGAGTAGGCCGAGGTCGTCGGGCTGCCCCCCAGCATGCGGACGCCGGGGCTGACGCGGGGCAGCCGACGGGCGCGGGGAGCGCGCGGAGACGGCCGACGGACGCGCTGGGGCACTGGCCTCTTGCAGGTGCGCTGGGCGCGGAGACACATCGCTTACCAAGTTTTGGAGTTTCTCCGAATAATAGCTAGCAGCTGATATGGCATCCGTGGCAAGAACTCCTATGCGCAAATTGCTTCCAGCTTCCACTGGCTTCAGGTTTGCTGCCTTGAGTTCTTTGGCAACACATTCACCAACATAAAGAAAGGGTACCGAACGGCCCTCAGAAATTTCGTCATGCCAGGAGTGCGAGATGTGACATGGCATAACCATGCAACGACCTCCAAATGTCTCCAAGAAGATCCTCTTGCGCCGTAGATTCTCCACAACAGAAGTATGATCGATTCGTAAATCCGCGTTTCTTGAAGTGGGGAGCGGAAAGGAATTCCTTTTATGGGACGAGAGCTCCCTGTTCAGCACGGGGTCGCTGCAAACGATGAAAAGGAGAGCCGCCCCTCCATCTCGCGAACTCCACGCAACAAGCCTCTCTAAGAAACTGATGGTGGAAACAGCCGATACGCCACCCACCGTATTGGGACTCTTGGAGCCACTTCCCCGAGGAGAGGAAGCTGCCGGCAAGGAATTCTTAGAATCAGAGAGGTCGTCACCCCCATCAGTTTGCAGCGGAACCGATGATGGTCAGGGACAAGGCCAAGCTTCGGGATGGCTCCTCCTCTGCCTCGTCACTCCATCCACGAGATGAATCGGGAGACTTGATGATGGTGGAGGCGACCGTGGGCCGCAGGGGCGCGCTGGCCCGGCGCGGAGCAGAACGAAGGCGCGCTCGGGCGCAGAGACGGCTGCGGGGTGGACCCGGCGCGGACACGCTGCAGGGCTGGCCGCGGGGGCGCGCTGGCGGCGGCTGGAGATGGCCGCGGAGCGCCGGGCTGCCCCCCAGCGTGGGCGCAGGGCGGACCTGGCGCGGAGATGCCGCAGGACCGGTCGCGGTGGCATGCTGGCGGCAGTCGGAGACGGCCGTGGAGCACCGGGCTGCCCCCCAGCGTGAGCGCAGGGCCTACCAGGCGCGGAGACGCCGCAGGGCCGGTCGCGGTGGCGCGCTGGCGGCGGCCCGAGACGCGGGGGCGCGCTGGCTGCGGCCAGAGATGGCCGCGGAGCGCCGGGCTGCCCCCCAGCGTGCGGACGCCGGAGCTGACGGCGGGAAAATCGACCGCGGGGCGCGGAGACGCCGACGGGGATGTCCAGATGTGCGGAGCGGGCCGCGGGTGCTTCCGGACGCCTGGAGGTGACCGCAAGCTGGAGCAGGATCTTTGTTGGCGATGGGCGGAGCGGGACCGGCCGTTCATCTGGCGCCAATTTATTACCGTAAATTCATCGGGATCATACCTCCTCAGGATTCTTCTTCTTCGAGAACCTGCAAAATAGAGAATGTCTTGTACCGAAAATTTCGACGAAGACACTCAGATGATCAAGTCAGCGGAACTATCGTAATAAGTGGAGATATCTAGCATGGAAAGCTTGGAGTTCTCTCACAATACCAGAGGGTGAGAAGAGAAGATCCAAAATTGAAAGAGATGGGTTATGTCTCATACCAGGGGTTTGCTTTGCTTTACCTTATATAGGTATAGAGTAGCCCCAAAATCTGTTAGGGAGGAGGTCGAACAAGGCCGATTTGCCCCCAAGAGAGCTAGCATGGTGGCAGGGTCATGGCCTGGTGGCGTGGCAGAATCGTGGTCTGGCGGCGTGACAGGATCATGGCCTGACGGTATGACAGGGTCGTGGCCTGGCGGTGCCGCCAAGAGGATCAGAGTGATGGGGGCTTCTGGAGCCTTCGAGCGGTTCCCTCTACTTCTGTCAGTCGGCCTTCTGTGGTCGACCTTCTGGGGTTTGCCTTCTGGGGTTGGCCTTCAGGGTCAACTAGTCTTCAAGTTGATTGGCCTTCTGGCCTTCTGGGTCGGCCTTCTGGGATCGGCCTTCAGGGTCAGCTTTCAGAGTCAGTTAGTCTTCAAGTTGATTGGCCTTCTGGGTCGGCCTTCAGAAGAGAATGGTAGAAACATTGAGGCCTTGCATTCTCATACACGCATGTCTGCTTCCAAACAACCTCATGGGCATGATCATATATCAGTCTTCCACTGGCATAAGCTACTTTTAATGGGTGCTGTCATCATGTGGTGGTCGATTTGCCCGCCTAAACAAGGTATTGAATGCTTAGATCAGGTGTAGGCAGTCATCCACATTGCGGGTGGAGAAGCTGAGGCACTACTGCAGCAATTCTTTGGCATCTGACATGGGCAGGGTGGATATAATCCTTAGAAATGTTTCTTCCATCTCCTGTCTGGGAGCCAGGATCGACCCGGCAGCCACAGCATTGGCAAGCCGACTGGTGCACCTCATCACCAGCGACAACAGGCCAGGTGCAATGCTTCGCCATGCATCATCCCTGAACGTCCTCTGGAGGTCAGCCACGAGCGCCGCCTGCTCGCTCCACTCGCTCACCGCCGTGTCCGCCACCCTCAGCTCGATCATCCTCTCCACCAGTCATAGCAGGTGCCTTGCATTGACCATTGCCTTGTGGAGGCTCAGCCTTTTGATATAACACCGGTGATGAACGTTGGCCTTGGACTCAGTTGCTTAGGGACATGATTCAGTAGTCACCGTCTTGGAGCTGGGCTCGGAGACGTCGAAAGCTGAGATCCCTGGTATTGGAAGTCTGAGTCTTGAACCTTAGTGTCTTGGAGCAGTCCCAAGGACGTTGATGATTGCGGATTGCGGTGCCGGAAATCTGAGTTCTGGACCGTGGCGTCCTAGAGTTGGGCTCGGAGGCACTAAGTGCCCGGGGGCTTCTCAGGTCCTTTGCCGGGGAGCTGGGCTTGCTGGTGCCGGAGGGTCGTCTGGTCTTTGAAGCCGGGGAGCTGGGCTCGTCGGTGCCTGGGGGCTTCCCAGGTCTTTGTGCAGGATGACTTTTCTCCGGGCTTTGATGCCGGGGAGCTGGGCTCACCGGTGCCTGGGGGCTTCCTAGGTCTTTGTGCCGGAGGACTTTTCTCTGGACTTTGATGTCGGTGAGCTGAGCTCGTCGGTGCCTGGGGGCTTCCCAGGTCTTTGTGCTAGAGGACTTTTCTCCGGGCTTTAATTGGTGACGATGCTGCCCAGCCCAGGGGACCTGAGCTCGGAGGGACGCCTCGCAGCGGAGGAGGCTGACCTCGACTCCTGACCACGGGTTCTGATCTCGAGGGGTCCACCTTGGGTGGGAGCTCGTGCTTGGTTCCGACCTAGGCATCCCGGGCTTGCGGGAGCTGACTTGGCGAAGGACGGGGCCTGGCTTCAGTCGTCGTCATGGAGCCAGGCTCAGGGGTGTTGTCGATGACGAGCTGCATGGCTCAGAGGTGCCCTTGGCCGGAGATCTGAGCTCCGGTCTTGAGCAGGCATCCTGGAGCTGGGCTCGGGGATATTGATGATGACGAGCTGCGTGGCTCGGTGGTGCCCTTGGCTGGAGGTCTGAGCTCCGGTCTTGAGCAGGCGTCCTGGAGCTGGGCTCGGGGACGTTGATGATGAAGAGCTACATGGCTCGGTGGTGCCCTTGGCCGGAGGTTTGAGCTCCGGTCTTGAGCAGGCATCCTGGAGCTGGGCTCGGGGACATTGATGGTGACGAGCTGCGTGGCTCGGTGGTGCCCTTGGCCGGAGGTATGAGCTCCGGTCTTGAGCAGGCATTCTAGAGCTGGGCTTGGGGACGTTGATGATTAGAATTTATGGTGCCGGGAGTCGAGGTTCCGGACCTTGGCATCTTGGAGTTGGGCTCGAAGAGTTGGTGCCGGAAGACGTCTTCCCAAATTTTGATGCCGGAGAGCTGGGCTCGCCGGTGCCTAGGGGCTTCTCAGGTCTTTATGCTGGAGGACTTTTCTCCAGGCTTTGATGCCGGTGAGCTGGGCTCGTCTGTGCCTGGGGGCTTCCCAGGTCTTTGTGCCTGAGGACTTTTCTCCGGGCTTCGATGCCGGGGAGCTGGGCTCGCCGGTGCCTAGGGGCTTCCTAGGTCTTCGATGCCGAGGAGCTGGGCTTGCCGGTGCTTGGGGGCTTCCCAGGTCTTTGATGCCGAGGAGCTGGGCTCGCCGGTGCCTGAGGGCTTCCCAGGTCTTTGATGTTCCTACAAGGTAAATAAACCATTGCACAGGAAAAGGACTTTTATTTCAAATGGAGGGAGAACTTACATTATTGATAGTATCTCCTCAGATTACAAGCATTCCATGTTCGGGAAAATCTGGTACCATCTAGGTCCTCGAGATAGTAGGCTCCCTGTGAGAGGGCCTCGGCCACTTTGTAGGGGCCTTCCCAGTTCGGCGAGAGTTTACCGTATTCTCTGGGTTGAGATGCCTCAGCTCGGCGCAATACCAGGTTGCCAGGTCGGAAGGTCTTCAACTTCACCTTGGCATTGTAATATCGGGCGACCCATTGCCGGTATGCTGCCATTCGAAGCCGGGCTTTTTCCCTCGTTTCTTCGAGGAGGTCCAGGTTGAGGAGGAGGTGCGCTGAGTTCCATGCTTCATCATACTGCTGTATGTGGAGCATGGGCACGTCGAGCTCAACTGAAATCACTGTCTCCGTGCCGAAGATGAGGTTGAATAGCATTTCGCCCGTTGCCGTTCTGGGCATTGTGTGGTAGGCCCACAGGATGCTTGGGAGCTCTTCCGCTCATCTACACTTCGCCCGGTCCAGCCTGGTGCGGAGCCCTTGGAGGATGGTTCTGTTGGTGACCTCGGCTTCTCCGTTCGTTTGGGGATGTGCAACCGAGGTGAACCGATGTTGGATCCCGTGCTCGGCAAAAAATCCTTCAAACTCCTTGTTGTCGAACAATTTCCCGTTGTCGGTAATGACGCAGTTGGAGAGTCCGAAACGGCAGATGACTGACTTCCAAAAGAATTGCTGGACGTTGGCTTCCGTAATCCGGGCCAACGGCTCGGCTTCAACCCATTTGGTGAAGTAGTCCACTGCTACCAGCAAAAACTTTCGCTGCCCTGGCGCCATGGGGAATGGCCCCAGAATGTCCATCCCCCACTACACGAAGGGCCAGGGTGATGACAGCCGAGAGATGGGTAGGGCCGGTAGGCGCTGGATGTTGGAATGACATTGGCACTTGTCACATTTTTTGACGAAGTCAGCAGCATCTTCCCTCATCGTCTCCCAGAAGTATCCCTGTCGGAGTGCCTTGTGAGCTAGAGTTCTTCCTCCCACATGGTTCCCACAGAGGCCCTCGTGTATCTCTTGGAGCACGGAGGCTGCCTCCGTGGGTCTGAGACACTTCAAGAGGGGGTAGGAATAAGATCGGTGATAGAGATGACCGTCCATTAAGACAAAACGGGCGGCCTTTCTTTTGATGAGGCCAGCTTCCCGGCGGTCCTCTGGTAAGAGGCCATCCTGGATGTATTTGACATATTTGTCCATCCAGCTCGGGTCATGAGCCACTTGTTGTACCTCTTCAGGGCCCTCGTAGCTTGGACTCTCAAGGTACTCGACGCAGGCACGCCCTAGGGATGAGTCTGGTAAGGTTGCAAGCCTCGATAGCGCATCTGCCCGAGCATTTTCTCCACGGGGAATGTGGGAAACGCAGAAGTAACGAAAGCCCGCCGCGCTTGCATGAACTTTTTATAGGTACTTCACCATCTGGGGGTCTCGGGCCTCGTATTCCCCGGAGACTTGTCTGGCGACTAGTTGGGAGTCGGTGAAGACCCTCAAGTTCTGCATGCCCAGTTCGCGGGACATCCTTAGGCCCGTGAGGAGTGCTTCACACTCCACCTGGTTGTTCGTGGCAGGAAACTTGAAGTGGAGGGCGCATTCCATCACCACCCCATCGGAATTGGTGAGGATGAGGCCCGGCTCGCTTCCACGGAAGTTGGAGGCTCCGTCCACATGGAGGATCCAGGGGTCCTCCAATGGTATGAGCTCAGCTTGGATCTCCGGGACCGTCCGCTCCGGCTCCTCGGGGAGTCCCGTGCATTCGACCACGAAGTCGGCTAGGACTTGGACCTTCTGCGATGACCTCAGCCGATATGCAATGTCGAACTCGCTCAGCATCAGGGACCATTTGGCCAGTCCCCCGAAGGTCTCAGGATGGGCTAGCATGGTCCTCAGCGGCTGATCGGTGACAACCGCAATGGGGTGCACTTGGAAGTATGGCCTAAGGCATTTAGCAGACATGATTAGTGTAAAAATTAGTTTTTCAGAATGGGTATACCTGATCTCCGCGTCCCGAAGGATTTTGCTGGTATAGTACACCGGCTTCTGGGATCCGTCCTGGTCCGTACGGATGAGGACCGAGCTGACGGCCCCTAGAGTCACTGCCAGGTAGAGTAGGAGCTCCTCCCCTTCTTTCGGTCTAGATAGTAGAGGCGGAGAGGCCAGGAACTCCTTCAGCTCCTCAAAGGTTGTCTTGCACTCTTCGGTCCAGGTGAAGTCTTGCATTTTGTGCAGCGCCTTGAAGAAAGGGAGGCAGCGATCGGTCGACCTTGAGATGAATCGGCTTAAGGCTGCGATCCTCCCTGTCAGGCGTTGGACCTGCTTCTTGGATGTTGGGTGCTCCATGTTGAGGATCGCCTGGACCTTCTCCGGGTTTGCCTCGATGCCCCTTTGGGTGACCATAAAACCAAGAAATTTTCCTGCCGCCACCCCGAAGGCGCACTTCGCTAGATTGAGCTTCATTTGGTGCTTCCGGAGGCTGTGGAAGGCTTCGGCGAGGTCGGCGTGTGGTCCGAGCTTGGCTTGCTCATCACGAGCATGTCATCCACGTACACTTGCACATTCCGGCCGATCTGGTCTTTGAAGACCTTGTTGACCAGATGTTGGTACGTGGCTCCATCATTCTTTAGGCTGAAGGGCATCATCCTGTAGCAGTATGTCCCTCGGTTAGTGACGAAGGCAGTATGCTCCTCGTCCTCCGGGTGCATCCGGATTTGGTTGTATCCGGAGAATGCATCCATGAAGGAAAGCAACCTATGCCCTAATGTGGAGTCCACCAACTGGTCTATCCTCGAGAGTGGGAAGCTATCCTTCAGGCATGCTTTATTGAGGTCGGTGTAGTCCACACAGATCCTCCACTTGCCATTATTCTTCTTTACCATCATCATATTTGCCAACCAGCTCGGATAGTGCACTTCTCGAACGAAGCCGGCGGCCAGAAGTTTTTCAACTTCTTCATTGACGGCCGCTTGCCTCTCAGGGGCGAAGCTCCTCTTCTTCTGCCGAACTGATTTGCACCTCAAATCGACATTGAGCTTGTGGGTGATGACTTCACGGGGTATGCATGGCATGTCTGTCGCTATCCAAGCAAACACATCTGTGTTGGCCCGCAGGAATTCTAGTAATGGACCCTTCTCCTCCTCGGGCAGCTGAGCTCTGATCTGCACGGTCTTTGTCAGGTCAGCCCCAAGCTGGTAAAGAAGTAAACGCTTGGCCGGGCCTCCTCTGGGGTCCTGCACTCGCTGGTCGAGCTCGTCCGGCTCAAGAACCTCCTCGGGCACCTGGGCCCCGGGGAGGGTTTGGAAGCAGTGCTGCACCGGCTGGGGTGTACCCCTCATCTCTCTGACGCCGCACGGAGTTGGGAATTGCATAAGCAGTTTCTTGGTAGAGACCACAGCGTCGAGAAGGTTGAGCCCAGGTCGGCCCAATATCACGTTGTAAGGCAAAGGGAGCCTAACAATCGTGAACGTCATCATGACGGTACTCTGCCGAGGTGGTGTCCCGGTAGTGACTGGGAGAGTGATCTCCCCCTCCACCCTCACGAAATCCCTAGTGAAGCCAACTAGAGGTGTATGTACAGGCTTGAGCTGAGCAAAGGAAAAATTCATCCTGGAGAAAGTATCATAGAAAAGCACATATGTGGAGCTTCCACTATCTACCATGATGTGTTTTACAAGATGTTTTGCGATCGTCATCCCGACGACCACAGCATCATTATTTATATTTTTCACTCCATCTCCCCCTTCCCCTATAAAGGGGAGTACAATCTCAGGGTTCCCTGCCCCCCGGGCCTTCTTGGAGGCGCGCCCGATCCCCTAGTGTATCATCCCCACCGGCTTCTCTGTAGGACGATTGTCGATCGCCAGGACTGGTGGAAGGGCGACGAGTGCCTGAGATTCCAACTGAGATCTGCCTCCCACATACCTTCCGAGATAGCCTCTCTTGATGAGCTCCTCAATCTCCCATTTGAGGTTGCGACATTCCTCGGTGTCGTGGCCGTGGTCACGATGAAAGCGACAGTATTTTGACTTGTCACGGGTGGCCGACGGCTTCAATGGCGGTGGGCGCCTCAGGTAGGTCTCGCCCTCGATCTCCATGAGGATCTTCATCCTCGGGGCGAGAAGGGGAGTGAGATTCCTTTCAAGGATGGGAGTGCTCCTTGGCCCCAGTCCAGGATGGGAGCTCCGAGCTGGTGGCACCGGCTTCCGTGCCCCGGGCACCTCGACGGGCGCGGGCCTCCTTGGTGGCTTCCCGTCGAGCTCTCGCTGGGTACAATCCGTCTCCTCGGCATGGATGTACTTCTGAGTACGAATGAGAAGCTCGGAATAAGACTTTGGAGGCTTTTTGTCAAACGAGTACGTCAAGCGGGAAGTCTTGAGTCCTCGCTTCAGGGCCAGCATGGCGACCAGCTCCTCCAAATAGTAGATCTCCAAGGCGGCAGCCTTGAAATGAGCCACGTAATCTCGCAGCGGCTCCTAATCCTGTTGCCTGATGGAGAAGAGGCTATCCGCCTCGCATGGCATCTTCTGGCAGGCATCGAAATGAGCCACGAACTTCTGTCCCTGCTGGGTGAAGGAGTTGATGCTTTCCGGCTCGAGGCGGGAGAACCATACTTGAGCTGCCTTCCGAAGAGTAGCAGGGAAGGCGACGCACAATAGAGCGTCGGTGACCCCCTGGACCCTCATAAGGGCCCGGTAGCTTTCCAGGTGGTCCAGGGGGTCGGTAGTCTCGTCGTAGGGGTCCACCTGCAGCATGCGAAACCGATGGGGAATCGGCTCCACCTGAATCTCCTGAGAGAATGGAGGACGGGCTTCATAGCCCGCTGGCTCGATAGTAGAGCCAGGCAAGTTGGCGAACCGGTGATATAGCTCCACTAGCTTGCGATCATGCTCCTCCAGGCACTTCTCCGCCATGCGCCTGATGGCTTCATTCATAGACCCCTCCACTGAGAGGGGTGGGAAAGGTGATGCGGGTGCATGGTGCCCACGACGAGGGGCCTTGCCCCTCCTACCCTGACAGGGTCTGGATGCCCCCCGGTCAAGGTGCAGTGAGAAGCTTTCCTCGTCAGTGGACCCGGCCCGGCGTCGCTTCAACGGAGTCTGGTGGGTACCCCGGGGATCTGTCATGGCCCGTGACTACGAAGGCCTTCCGTGGAAGGAATGCAGGCTGTCGCGGGGTGCTGCGGCGTGGGCCGCGGGGGTCTCCGGCTACTGGTGTGTAGCCAAAGACCGATGTTGGTGCTGAAGCTGGCGCACTGCTGCAGTGAGAGTATGCATATGCTGAGCGAGTGCAGTCAGCTGA